>CM075852.1:54548957-55091457 GCA_037975125.1 Latrodectus hesperus | reverse complement strand
AATATGCTAATATCCTTGTTCAAAAAAGTTATCACTTTAGAATAAGTAACGAATTCTTTTAAATTCCCAATTTAGACCTTCAAAGTAAGGAATATTTTTTGAGATTCCTCAACATTTTTAATATTTTTTAATATCTAGGAGTAAATAATATCGACAAAAAATTCAATTATCTGTAATCATTATATTTATAAAAATAAAATGATGTAAATTTTAACTTGGTTTCAATGCTGCAGCTCACATGCAGATTACTGAAACATAATAAACGATATGACGTCATAAACATAATAGAGAAAAAGTTGTTAAAGTCTTTCAATTAAGCATAGCATTGTTTGTTATTGAGCTTTATAATGAAAGCTTTTGTACACTCAGAATTAGGCAACAATTTCAAAGGCTTATTATAAAACTGAAATATTCAATTCATAAGGTAAAGAAAACATTGGTTGTCCCGCTTATGTCTACTGTATAAAATATCTGTTATGAATAACAGTTATACTTTGCTTTTTCTGTTGAATAGTTTTATACATGTTGCATTATTTTGTAAGAAACACTAAACATTTATTAACTTCATAAATTGGATATTATATTAAAAATTAGATATATCGTAAAAAGCTCATTAAAAGGAATAAATTTTTTGATTATGAAATATGTAATACTAGAATTGTTCATTAATATTGCAATGACACATACTTACAATGTGAATTATATCAAAGTAATAATGTTTAAGTAATTCAAATACATTATAATTTTTAAGGAAAAACTAAAGATATGGACTTGGTTATTAAGATTTCAATGTATTGATATATATACACGTAAACATTAATAACATAACAAATATATCTATTTAATTTATAAAACATTTAATTTCTGTTCAGATTTCAATTTGGGGTAGTTATTTCAATTATTTAAATACGTATAACATTTCTTCTAAAAACAACATTAGCAAAATACTTTGGTAATTATCAATATTTTGTTAAATATTTTTTGAATCATAATAGTGCTTAATTGTATTCAAATTATCAAATATGTGCGTATGAAACATTCAGTTGGACCAATTAATTAATTTTAATGAAGGATTACATTTTGCATGTGATTTAGATTTTTATTATAAGATTTCTCTGATTTAGTAATATTTACTTTTCTTAATTTTTACTTATTAACTTTACTTTATTTTCCTTAATATTTCTCATAACTACGTAATTTGTCTTCTTATTACAAAAATATTATGAAGACATGTCACAAAGTTATCGGAAACAATTTCCTAATTTCAGTTAAAAATGTGTTTTTATTATTAATGGAGAAAATATATTAAATTATGTATTTTCACCATAAAATTAATAAATATTAGAAGTAATTTCAAAATTTAATGAAAAACTGATAAATACTGATAATAAAAGGATAAAATTCCAATTATAAGTATTAAATTATATTCCATAATTTAAGTGATGAATAATTTCAACAAAGATGTATAGTCACTACATATCTCGAGTTTTATCACTATTTATTTCAGCTTCCGCATAATGATGAAATAGCATCATAATTTCACAAATAAGGATTCAAAGATATTCTTGATTTCTGAATTCTCTATTCTATTGATTTGTTTCAACTGTACAATAGTTTGATTCTTATCTTTTATTTCTGATTTAATAAGACAAAAAAATAGGAATTAAACTTTTTAATGTTCCTATTTTGGTAATGTGTGATTCCGTTTCACAAATTAAAGAAATAATCTTTGAAGGTAAATTTCATATCTACTTTCGAAAAAGTTACCACAAAAATTTAATATTTTACATAATATATTAACTATATCAGCATTAATGTTCTCATATGAAGTACTGAAAGTGTGTAAATAAGGTGTTTTGATTCAAACACAACAGCTGATATGGGAAGAATATTTATGCTTAAATAAGCACTTTTATTTTCTGTAATACTGAAATTATGAGTCTACTTTATTAATTAATTGGAAAAACAGCATGAATATTTATTTATCGATTAATCTCAGGTATGAAAACCATAAATAAGTACATGTATTTAAATTAATAACATTAAGTTTTTTACATAAAAATACTAGGTCTTGAGAAGCAAATTAAGATAAAAGTTATTGAACAAAAAATCTAGATAAAAGCTAATTATTTCAAGACTTGTTCTATGTTACGTGTAGCAGCAATTCAAATAAGCCTTGTTTAGCATGATATTCAAATTATAAAAATTAGGCATGTTACTTTTTGGAAAGACACCAACAAAATCTTAAATTTTTGTACTTACTGAATTAAAAAGTGTATTCCGAACGAAAATACTGTATTTTCAATAACAGTCAATAAAAGATATATAAATAATATAAATCTTTTATTGAAAGAATACATAAATATTTTTTTATCTTGAGAGACATTATTATGCGCAGAATTCATTAAAATATTGTCTCTTGATTTATGACACACACAGATATATATATATATATATATATATATATATATATATATATATATATATATATATATATATATATATATATATATATATATATATATATATATATATATATATATATATATATATATATATATATATATATATATATATATATATATATATATATATATATATATAAATAAATAAATCGTCTCAATTGGGTTGGATATGTTATTAGAATGAAGGACAATAAGACACTAAGGGAGATTTTTTTTGCAAAATCCATCAGCTGAAGAAGAAGACCAAAGCGGTGATGGGTGGATGCTGTCGAAGAAGACTGTAGGGTCATTGGTACAAAAAATTGGAGGAGTTTGGCTGCCAGTAGAGGTGGCTGGAAGAAACTTGTTCAGAAGGCCTTGGCCCATCATGGGCTGGCGCGCCAAGAATGTTGATGATATATATACACACACACACATATAACATATATATATATATATATATATATATATATTAAAGTGTGAAAACTTTTTTCTAAATAATAATAAATCGATTTATTTGCAGACACTTTCATCTTGACAAATGTTTCACTGGTTTAATTATTATGATAATCAAGCTTTTTAGTAAGCATAAAACCAGAGAATTGAATTTATAGTTACACTTTATTAAATTATTATTTCAGCCGTATTTACAAAACCTATGTCTACACATGTTCATTAGTCTTTCTTAAAAACTTATTGTCATGTCATTGCTTAACACAGTTTATAATATATATGCATCATTTCTTGAATTTTACTAAGAAATTCACAGATATTTTCATTACCCCAAAATGTTGACCTGTAACATTGCAAACTTTTCAGAAAATATATTTCTTTTTATGTCTTAGAATTTAATTTGAATTTAATGATTTAGTAATTAATTTTTCTGCTATTTTTAAACTTGTATTTGTTATACCGTCAATATAATGACAGGCACTAATGTGAATTTTTTTTTCAAATTTTAATTAAAAGATGTTTTCTTGTTTATGCAAATATTTCTTTCAGTAAAAATTTTTGATTAATTAATTTATTATACAAAACTAAAACAATGCAAAATTTATAAAGCTAATAATTAGTTTATTAAATTTTGATGCAAAAGAACTTTGTATTTAAAAACATTTCTTTTAAGTTTAATTATTTTTCTTTGTATATTTGATGTTAAATTTTTTGAAGTTTATCACTTTTTCTTTTTAACTTAGATAGTTTCATAATCAAACGTTGTTGGTTCGCTATTTTAATTTTTATACTTAATTTAGAATTTAATTTGGCTAATTTAATACGTTGTGAACTATTTGAAAGAAAGTGAATACAGTTTTTTGTTTGTTTACCATGTTTCATTTCTTAATTTTATAAATATTTATTAATTTTATTTACTTTTTTAATAAAATTTATTTATTGCTTTATTATCATGTGAAGTATCTTTTATGGAAAACTATTCTTCTCATAAAAACAAGATTTCTGATTTGATGCATTAATTTAAAAAGATAGTAATTAATACAAATATTTAGATTGCGCCGATTAAACACCTCAATCAAATATTAAAATTTGTAATTGTAAATTAATAGTATCAATTAACCATGTTTTATGTTTATGAATTCTATAATATACAGTGATTCTTTACACAATCATTTATTGATAAATCAGGATAAAAACAAAGAAGTTTGTTTGGCTAAAATGAATTAAATAAACAAACAACTTTAATTTGATATTTAGCTTTAAATCCAAATAAATATTATGAACAATTTAACTATGAACTATTAATTTGAATTATATTTTAAACTATGTAGAATTTAACATTAGTAACATTTATTTACTATTTATATATCAATAACATTTATTTATAAACAGGAAGAATTGAACGATAATCGCCTGAATAGGGTAAATAATAAATACGAACCAAGAAAATTTCAAAAGAGCCTTGATGTGATACTTTTAAGTGACTCAATAATCAAAAAATTTTATAAATGATAAATAATAATCTTTAAATATTTTTGTAGTTGGATTTTTTATTCAATGAATATAGTTATTATCATATACTACATATTCATATCGTAAACATTACTACAGTAATATTTTTGAAGCTTTCAATATAGAACGAATACTTAATATCGAAAAAGGTAAACAAGCAATTAAATAGTCTTACAAAATGAAAAATTAAAAAATATATATTCAAATTTTTTGCATTGCAGTATTTTGAAAAGAATAAAGTATCATTTAAATTTGAAAAGGTATGAGAGAGTTTTATATAAAGTTTTAATTTAACAAAAATACTTTCTAATATCTAATTAGTTATTTATTTTTTTAGGACACAGTTAGTTTTGTATATATTTTAAGGAGAATATTATTATTCTTGCAATACCATAATTTAAATATTAATTAAGGATAAATACCAACATTTTTGCTCCTTAAATTAATAATGAAAGGAATTATATTTTACATCAAATTGTAAATTAATTTTTTTACAAAATATTTGAAAATAAACATGTATGACAAACGACGAGTAATTTAAAAACCTATATGTTAAATCTTTACAATAATATACTGTTATTTTAGTATTTGAATACCATTTGTTAAAATTGAATATATATATCATCCTTTTATTATTTTTTATTAGGTGTAAGTTAAATTGTGTAGTTTTTCTAAGAGAAAAGAATGACAGAACTTACTATTACATTTAAAACATTACGAAGTTGTTGTCTAATGAATTACAAGCTTGAAGCCAATTTTTGTAGGTGTGTTATAGAATTCATCCTAACCATAATACATTATCCTAACAAAAAAAAACACATATGATCGAAATTTTAACAACTATTTTTGGAATTTTGAGTTGTTACAGTGTTCTCTTAATATTAGTCACATTTTTTTGTTTCTTTTATGTTATTTCTCTTTTGGATCACATGAAACTTGTAATGTAAAAAATAAATTTTATTTACTCATGTTGACACTTTTATAAGTTTATTATAAACAGGAATCATCGTTAATGTATCATTCGTAAATCATATACCAATTTTATTTTTTGAGCATGTTCTTGTCGATAAATTCTTGCTAGTGACCTGTTTAAAAATGACAGAGTTTTCATTTAAATCAATAATTCCTTTTTGAAGAATTCTTATTTCAATCATATTTAATTTAATGTATTGTAAATTACTGACTAATGCAATAGGTTCATGTATTCATGATAAATGAACTTCATTTATGATGAAAAATGTATTTCAAATACTCGCGCATCAAGATATTAAATACTTTGGCTTGCTTGTAAAATTTTAAAATGGTATTCAAGTATTAAATGCTATTTTTATTGAAGTGGAAATGTATTCTTCTTTATGATAATGACATTATAATAAAAATATGATATTCAATTATTTTAAAAGTAAAATGTATTTTTTTATTTTTAACCATATTATATTTTTATAATTTTTTATATTTTTTCATGCTATACGTATATACGCTCTTTATAAAAGTATTTACGCTCTTTATAAAATTATACTCAGTTTCTTAAAGAAAAAATATTATTTTATTATTTTTAACCGTGCATATTTTTATAATTTTTTATATTTTTCATGCTATAAAATATTTATGCTCTTCATAAGATTATACGCTGTTTCTTAAAGAAAAAAACATTCAGTAATATGTCAACATTAAATTAAATGTATTATGAATGTACTTTCACTATATTAATATACTGTATGAAAACAAAATATGCATATCATTTTCATAACCAGATGCATTTTATTTTATTAAATATTATTTATATCAGAAAGGTATAATCTTCAATGCTAATCTTAGATGAAATTTTTTATTGCAAATTTATAACATGATCCAAGTTGTAAATTATTTTACTGTACAAAATTAGAATTTACGTTACATGAATAATATATATTGAATATATATGCATTTTCAAAATGATATCTAACATTTGAATTATGCAACATTTCATGTTGATGTTTCACTTTTATGTTACTATATATTTTGAAGTTTATGGCATAGAGAGTATTTGATTGATAGTGAAATTAAGGCTTCAGATTCCATCTGTTAGATATATCCTACAATATCAATTTTTATTTGTAAGGATAAATCTAAGATACATAGATATTAATCAACATTTCTTTGGTATATTTATTTTCTCAATAAATGCATTTGTACATGAAACATTTGAGTGTAAATCTCTTCAAGAAGATTTTTGAAGAGGAAAATTTCAAAATTTTTTCAATCTTCTTTTAGCTTACCCGATGAAAAACTAAGAAAAACATGTTTTATATATTATATATTAATTATAATGCAGAAAATAATGTTAAATTTATAGCTAATTTCAGAAGAAAAATTGTTTAGTACTAGATTTTGAAATTTACTATCAGTTAAATTAAAAATATCTTGACACAATTCTGTTTTAAATGATTAAGTAACTTTTTTGCAATATATTTGTTCAAAAAGTGTAAAATTTAAACCATTTTCAATGTTTATAAATTAAATTTCTCAAAACCTAAGACATTCTAATCACAGAGAATTAATAAAACAGGAATATATTTAAATAAGTAGAAATATATTATTTTATAAGTGGACATTTTATGTTATGTCTAAAACTAATATTTTTTGATGTGCTTCCAAAAAGATTAATTAGATAATACAACAATAGCAAATTAAAATCTATTATTGATTTTACTGTCGATGTATGATCACATAAATGTATATTATAAAACGCAAACATTAATATTTTTTATTATAATAAATATAAATCATGATTTGATTCTAACTGAAATTTTATACCAGTGAACTTTTGGTACATATAATTTCCTTTTTTGAATATCCTGGCTCTAAGGAAATGAAATGCTTTACTTTCGAGAGGCATTTAAACATTTTTTACAAAAGGATTTTCGCTTGACATTTTATGGAAAAGGAGACACATTCATCTGTTAGAAGGTCATAAACCTGGAAAGCTTCCAAACATACAGCATGAAAGGCATGCAGACCGAAAGCAGAAATACAAATTTCGTCGGCAATGGTTTCCTGAACATTTCATTTCCACGATCACTGTCTTATCACAGAATTTTAGGAAGGCTGATTAAATGAATGCTTAAAAAACCTAAAAGAATGAAATAGCGCAAAAAAGTTTTTATGATTTCTATACTAAAATTATTTTAAACTAAAAGCGAATGTTTTAAGAAATATATAATTTAATATTTACAGCAATTGCAAACATCAAATTATACTAAATAAAATTATGCTAAATTTGCCATGCTAATATTTGATAATTATCGATTAATATTTGATAATTTTCCATGCTAATGCTTGATAATAAGCCAACCGATGGCTGAGTAGTTAGCGTTCCTGACTCCTGAGCTGTGGGTCCCGGGTTCGAATCCCAGTTCGGGTATGGATGTTACATTCTTTCTCTGTTCTCTCTATGTTTCCCTGTTCTTTCTTCTGTGATGATGTATGAATGTGGCCCACCTTATAAATGGGTTTGTGGTGGTATGGCACAGACCAAGCTACTCGCCTTCGTGACTTGGTTCACAGGTGCTCACTGGGTAACGTCAAATGAGTAGCAGTTTATGCCCTTGTTGTGGCATAAGGTTCGTTACCTAAGTGTCCGATGTTGGAAAAAATATTTGATAATAATTTTTTTTTTCAATATCTACTAAAGTATCTATTGGGTTGTTCGGTAAGTCATTTCGTTTTTCCCACCTGGATCAGCTTTTTGCTTGTAAGAACCAACCACTTTATGAGTGTGAAATCGTGCTAATACCAGAAAGATTTTTGGATCACCTGGATCAGCTTTTTGCTAGTAAAAACCAACCACTTTAGTGTGAAATCGTGCTAATACCAGAAAGATGGTAAAAACTATTGGACTAGAATGGACAATATTCAATGCAGTATGATATTTACTCGTTATACGATTTTTTATTTTCATGAAAAATGAAATTACTTTTCGAACAACCCAATAAAATTTAAAATGAATAAATAATAAAATGTCGCATAAGTTGATTCTTTAAATTAAATTTAATATTTTCAGGTACTTGATAAAATTACATTTTTGAAAAGAGTAAAAAAATGTAATAAATTATTAAAGATCAAGATTTTTTTAAATATATTTGTAAAGTACGTATTTCAATTATTTAATGAAAATATAAATGAGAAAATTTGATTAAATATATAAATACCAAAAAAATTATAATTAATTTTTAATTTATAATTATTTTATGTTCCCTCATTTTACAGAAATTAATTTAAAAATGCCATTAAGTATTTCCTATTTTTTCGATGTTCTACAAATTTCAACTTGTAAACATTTTAATTATTAAAAATATTCTAATAATATCATCAATTCCTTTGTTATTAGCATTTGTAAAATTGTTAGGCGCTTTTTTCAGTACGCGGCTACATTTCCATGAATTAATTTTAATCCAAGAAATTTTGATTTATTTGCTTTTGATTTTAAACAGTATTCATCTGGAGAATCACATGTATACCTTAAATCAGTATTAGTCCAAACATTAATTGATGATTGAGCAGAAAAATGATGTATATTTCTTTCTCAGTGACATTAATATAACATTATAAGTTCTTAAAATACAATGTATGCGCAACTTTATTTTTAAAAAAAACTTTAGTACACAAGGATAATGATTAACGATTTTAAACACATTTTAGTTATCTTTATGTTTTTATAAAATTAAGAAAATGAAAATAAATAGTCTTGTCACTTTAGATGAAACCAAAAATGTACATTACTTTTTTTATAGTCATGCATATGAATGACTATAAAAATGTTACAGACATATTAGTATAACCAAGTAGCTTTAGTCAAAAATATTCATACAATCGTCTTACAATTTTGTTACAGTAATGAATTTCATTTAATTTTTCGTTTTAATTCATGAAAAGCTAGTTTCATGACATGAGAATTAAAAAACTGTATTACAACTTAATTTGATACCAAAATATAGTTTCCAATTCATATCTTTGTAGCATAAATCAGAAAAATTGGACAAGTTGATTTTTAATATATCCTTAAAATTAACACCTGCAAAAATATTTCCTACCTGTATTATATAAATTCATTACTCATTTATTTAATATTACTTGAAACCTTGAAACACAGTCAAACTAACAATTAACTTGATTTTAATGTGGGTAAATAAATGAATTATATTATTCCAAGTTTAAATGAAGTAAATAAAGAAATGTAACACACACATGTTAATATATATATGCATTCCATAAAAATAAATATGGGCAAAGAGAAAAAAGAAACATGAGATAAGCATATTTCTTTCCCAATCTTTTGAAATTAGTAATCACTGACAAATTTTAATGTGTGAAAATATTTCATTTTATAGTCTTAGACTTTTAAACACGATATATTTTAATTAAAATGCTACAAAAACTACTAGAATAGTAATAAAATTGATATATATTATAAAAATTTTTGAAATGTAATGCTAGTAATAACCAGTTCCTTTAGAAAATTATTAAACAATGTTAAGATATATCTTAAAATAGTCTACAATTAAAATTATTTTATATGGAAAATCGTAAATATTTAAGGAAATTATGCTTATGACAATTATAGTAAAGTCAATTGTTCTGCTCTTTGAAATGTGGTTTGCAAAACGTGCAAAATATTATTCTTTGCTTTAAAATAGCTATATGTCCCTTCCAATAGGAGAATGGACATTTAAGAGATTAGCAATGACTTATGTTTTACAAAATTCTGCTAATTATTAAACTAAACTAAATTATTCTATTACTTTTATAAATTTTGAAGGCAATTAAACTATAATGATGGAAAATTTCTAAATCAGATTCTTTAATTTAAATATATTATTATTGGTCGCATGACTTTTCAAATAAAATTTTGTTAAAATTGCTTATGCTAGTTAAGCTACTAACTGTTTATATTTTTAAAATATAGTTTTTTAAGAATTTAATTTTGTGGAAAATATGAATATACATACATACCCATAAAGTGATTACAATGCATAATCCAGCATCTAAAGATGCAGAAACAATATAAACGTGATTTATTCATAAACTCATGTTTTAAGCAAATGAGAAAGAAGAAAAAGGATGTTGTATGTATATAAACAGGCATACACAAAACATGAATATATCTCCTTAGAGTACTTACACGATATATCACCCGTAAAACAACTGAACAGTAAGTTGCTGGTATGATGATTAATACATTGTATGTTCCCATATGAGAAATACAGTCTGCATAATAATGAGACATGCTTATGATCACATTACAGAGCTGCACTTGAGGCACAGAAATCAACTCAGCAAGCAATGGTGTCCAAAGGTCAAGTACATATATTTGAGGTGGTTCACAGCATGTGATTTATTGACCAAGCATACAAATGCAAGTAAGGTGAGAATGCAGGCCATTCCATATGGGTGATATCCTCCTATTCAGGGCAGTCGTTGACAATGTTAGGTGAGTAAAAGCGTTGTCAACCAAAAACATAAATTCAGGGCCCACGGCACTTCTAGACAAACGGACGTGTTCCAGAATAATATCCAGAAAAAATTAGTTCCGCGTTATAAGAAAACGCGTTGTACGAGAATTCTCGTAAAACACCCTAGCATAACACGCTATGAACACATGAATCATGTTTAACTTTTCTCTTTAAAGAGGATTTAAATCGAATACTAAAGAAAAACCGTGTTATGAGCGAAATGTGTGCGTTTTATTGTAAATCAAATTAAAATCACTTTTTTATTACATATTACACATATTTTGCAGTAGGAGCTATCTGAAATAACGCTCCACTGACGTTTTTTATTACCAGAATACCCAAAGGTCAATAACATAATTTAATTTTATAAGAACACAATTGATACAATGTGAAAATGTAAGTGAAATTGATTGTGAACTGTACAAATCATTATAAATTTCTAAGTACAGAATTATAACGAGGGAAATCAACGCGTTATATGAGGAAAAACGCGTATTATACCAGGAATATGAAATCGCACAATATGAAAACGTGTTATAAGGGGGATTATTGTATTCAATATTAAAATTTAAACTGATTAATCTTTTTTCTCTTATGAGCAGTTCCTATTTGATAAAATTATCCACTTAAATACAAGTTACATTTTTGTAATAAATAGTGTGCTTAACTTTTTTATATTTGAATTAAATACTTTAAACTGTGAGAAAAAGTATCATTGAAGTTTAAAACTTTTTACATAGTTCTAATAATATTTCTAAGCATTGTCATCTTCGGTTTATGATTTTGAAAAAAATGTTTTATTCTTATATGCATGGTATTTTCAAAATTTTTTTAAATTTTATTTTATTGGAATTTAAAAGAATTAGTTATTTTTTGGTACTAAATTAAAGTTAGGTTTTAGGAAAATGAATTAAATATAAATAATGGTCATTTAATGCAACATGAATTTTTTATAAATGTTATGTACTATGATTTTTGAGTAGGTACAATAAAATAATATTGTCGTTCACACGTATAATAAATTAAAAAATTAACTTTTTATGATTTTGAAATATCAAATTTTCACATCAAATTAGTTCTTTCATTATGTTTTTCATGTTTCAATATCTTAGAAATAAAATTCTCAATTCTGTTAAAATTTTATGTCGTTCGTTATGTAAGAAAATTTAAGTAAATCTTCTAAATTATCTTTAAGGTTGAAAAATAGTTGTTATTTAAAAAATGGTATCTTCATGAATCTTCATGGTTTTCCTTCACTTTTTTTATTTAACAAAATTAAATTTTGCAAAATACAAATAAAATGCACCCAATTGCACAAAAATACAACAAAATGTCCCAAGTAATGTTTGTTCACTCGAAATTTGTTTCCTTAGCTGATCTCTTTCCTTATTATCTAACCAATAATGAAAATGTATGTATTATTGTATAAATCTGATAAAATTTAGCAGCATTTAAATTCGGCTTTTAAACACATAAAATAATTTTTATGAATTTATTAAACTTACCACGCTTTACGTTCATTATCCATTATAACATAATAAATATGTTCTAAACCAAGTTAATAAAAATAAGGATAAATGATACCCTTGTAAATGAACTTATAAAATATATTTGCTTTATAAATACGCCATTTTTATAACTTGACGTGCGCAGTAAAATTTTTGTATAATTTTATAATTAACTTGAATAAAAGCTAAAAAAAGAACCATTTCATATACAATATATACCACAATGACTAATGATTTATTTTATTTTACAGAGAATATAATATAAACAGAAAATATGAAATTCAACTGCAATTTAAGGATTAGTTTATTTGGGAATACATTATTCCTTAAATGCTTTCATTAAACTATATGTAATCAAAGAAATGCTTAGATAAATGTAAAGGCATGAAAGACAAAACAAAAGAGGAAAAATTCAAAATTATAACTGAAGAAAATCCAGTGAGTATGATTATCCAATACTGAACCAATCAAAAGTTTACCACATCTTGAAGAGACCAAAACTATGCTCCGTTTTGAAGCAAAGACTTAAAAGATACTCAAAAGATACTCGAACGGAAAAAAAACAAGCAGGTCTGTTTTCAAACAATTCATTTTATTTCTTGTCTTTGAAACGTCCCTAGATATTATCATCTCCTAATTTTGAACCATGATCAAGGGACGAGTTCTTCATCATAGGATTATCTTCCTCGCACCTGATTATTCTAACTCTGGGTCACGTATAGAACCCATCAATCCTAAGTTATGTGAAAGACGTTTTCCCCAAGCAAGGCTAATACGGCTTCAAAATAGGCTGGTATTTTTAGAAAAAGAAACTAGCTTCGAAAACTGTCTGAATAAATGCGAAACAAATTTGGACTCAATCTGATAACCTAGCAGACAGACAAAATTTCATTCTCGTATTATATACTAAAAGGAACTAAATACATATCTAAAATGGTTGCTGAGGTAGTTTAATAAAGCAGGGAATAGTTCTCGTTATCCATTCAAACGATAACTTAATAATTACTTCAATTAACATATGCTTTAACTCTTAAGAATGCTTTAACTCTTAAGAAATGCTTTAACTCTTAAGAGAAATCACATTCTAAAGGAATATAATGAAATCAAACATAATTATCAGGCATTATTAAAAGTTAAAAATTAAAAGAATTTTTGATTGTTATAAATTTATTGAATGAAAAAAATATATGTTGTTGAATAAAACAATAAAATAAAAATAATTCAGAATGAAAGTAAGTTTTCAATTTATTGTAAATAAGCTCTTACTTTAATAGATATGTATTTCAAAATTGTGAAAAATAGCCTTATTAAATACTGAAAATAAGCAGAAAGTTTTCATTGGTAAAATAGCCGAAGAAGAAAACTTCTCAAAACTGTTGTTGTTATTTCCAATTTTTCAGAGATCTAGCAGCAGCTAGATAAGATCCATGACACCCTGACCCCTAGAGAAATAGATCACCAGCAGTAGACTTGCGCAAACATCTGCCAGAGATAATCCTAAGCAATCCAGGATGTGATTGAGGGAAGCCGGCTTTAAGTCGCATTTTAAGAACAATGAAAAGACCTTGCACCCAAATTTGAAAGTCATGCTTTTCAGATGCCCACTAATAAGTCTTGAGACAGCTGTTTTACCATGCCTGCCACTCGCAAATTCTAACGCACCCTCTGGGGTCTAACTTCTCAAAGTAAAATTGAGATATGAATGTCACAATTTAATTATTTTAATCCGTGTACCACCTACAATATTTGGCTTCTTTGTCACTCAATAATCATTTTCAATACAGGAGGAATAATTAGACTGGGACATACATTTTAAAGTGTAACTGAGGATAATAATTTAAATCAGGTAAAAACTCCAAAAATTAATTTTTATTGTATCAGTTTTGGGAAAACTAATAATATTATATATTTACACTGTTTGACTGAGAATGTTTCTGATTTTATCAAAAAAATGTTAAGTAGATATTTTTTCATTGAAACAATTTTAATCTTAAACTACATAGACCCTTTTAACTCCATAATCTCACAGAATAAAAATGTTTTTCCTAAAATGAAAGCCACACTTCATATAATTCTTACTATTTCAACATCAATTCCAAATCTGTTCAGATAATTAAGATTAAACTTGACATACTATTTACAATCAAGCACATGGAACAAATCGCCTAAATGTCAACACTTTTAAGTGTTGAACGAGAAAAATTTGGAGTGATCCGACAGTGATTAAGTAATTGATTAAAAAAAATCCTTTAGGAGAGAGAAGGCCGAGGAAAATATATGCAGTACAATTAATAAATCTGATAAATTTTTTTGTTAACAAGTACTTATATCTATAATATAAATTAACATGTTTCCATGTTCAACTGATAATTGTTTGTCACTCAACGTTCATTTCTTGCATACGAGGGCTAACTAGACCGGGACCTACAGTTTAAAGTGGATTCCGAACCACTACAAACATCCATACCCAAAGCGGGATTCGAATCCACGAACTGTTGAACCGAAGGCAAGAGCGCTAACCATTCGGCTGCCAGCTCGGTGCATGTTCAAAATTATATTCTTTTTAAAACAAATACTTTGATGAGTAGAATATATAATTTTCCTTAAATTAAATCTAAATTACCAAAATTTTGATTATCCCACTGAAACCTTTCGGAATCCAATTTTATTTTTGATTTTTTAAACTAGATTTAAATTTCAATATATAATTATATCTATAAAATTATGGATATTTTGTATTATTTTAAAGTACGTGCTTTGCTATTTTTATTTTCATTACATTTTTATTACAAGTTTATTCTGTACGCTTCATTACTGTTTTTGTAGAGGTGGGGCTCCGAAAAATCTTCGTACTCGAGCAACAGTTGTGGTCGCTACGCCACTGTACGGTGAGATGTTGGCCATCCCATACGGATGATATCTGCCGATTAAAGGCAGTTGTTGATGACTTTCAAATGTTGAAGTTGGGCATGGTCATCCATAAACACAAAAAAAAAAACAAATTCAGAGCCCGCAACACACCCAAAAGGGTGGACATGTTTTGTTTTTTAAAATGATATCCCGTTAAATCTCTCCTATCATTATTCTGATTTGAACATGGAGATCTGCTTTGGAGCCCAGTATTAATACCTACCCTTACGAGCATCATGCACAAGATGTAACGTTGGTGCTCAAAGATGCTGTCTTAGTACAGAGCATCTGGCGTTTTCTATATGAATGTCTCATTCCAGGCTGACCACTGGTGGCAGTAAGCTCCCATGAAGGAAACACATTTGACAAGGCTGGGAGCTTATAAACCATACTCTTTCAAATATTTGTACATGATTTGCCTTGAACCGGTTATACCCGTGGTTGATGATATCTGACCCAACCGGTAAGCTGCCGTGTTCCTTCTGTTTTCTTTTTCTTTCTTTCTTTTTTTTCGGTTAATGCCAAACATTGTTCAACATTTGTCGTTGTCACTTGGGGCAATCTATATAATGTCTACTAACATTTACATCACCTAATAATTGTAGCCACAGCCTAGATTACACTTAGGGTGACTCCGAGTTCCTCAGATACTGCTATTTGCGCACAGGTCCACGTTCCAGACAGTGATAATTCTACCACTAAAACATTCCCTACATGTGTCCTCTGACTCAAACCTATGCGGCTGTGGCACTATGTTATTTATGAACATGTGACACTATAATCTTATTATGGATATATGTATATAATCTCTGAAAAATTAAACAGACTATTATTCACATAATTTATTCAGGTATGATGCATTGATTTTCTTGGCCTCAAAGTAACACTTAAATCATTTAGTTATTTAATACGGAAATTGTTTTTCATATTTCAGTTAAAATCAACAGGAAATAGATTTTAGACATTCAATCAATAAATGTTTTCAAAATTCATCAATATTAATTTAAGGAAAAATATACCTGTTGCATGAATAATTAAATATAAATACAGTTTTACAATCAAAATATAAATATCTCGAGGAGTTTAATAGTTTACATCAAAGATTTTAAAATAAATACATAAATTAAAGGAACAAATTCTATGGTTCGAGTGTTTTGCAATTAATAATAAATAACGATATTTAGTTCAAAAAAATACCCACTTTCCGTTTTCTTACAAAGGTTATTTCCATATATTTTTAAAATAGGTGTTAATATCATTAAAAAAAGAATATTCTTGCATGAAACTTTAAAATGTTAAATTTCAAAAACGCCAAAAGAGTAAGAGTTAATCTGCTTTTAAGTATTATTTTTTTTATTTTCTGTTAAAAAACTATGCTTTAAATGAGAAAAAAACTTATTTGCTAATTAAAAAAATTACTATTTCTAATGGCAGCACTAAAATCCATTGTTAGCTTAATTGGAACTTTTTGGGTTTGAGAAATTTTCAGCAAAATAAAGATCTAAAAATATTTTAAATTAAACGTAAGACAACTACTAATTGCCAATTACTTCTCTTTTTTATGGAGAATATTTCACTTTGCAAATTTATTGCTCATTATTTTTAAACAAATTTTTGCAGTTATTTTCTTTTCTTAAATTAATTTCTGCATTTGATTAAAAAAAAACATTAAGACTATTTTGCATATCAAACACAAAAATAATTTAAGAAAGAATGTATTTGTCAAATCCATGAAAATTCAAAAAAGACGCAAAAACGTTTTTCAAAAAGCATAAAAACTTTAGTTTATGTACTTAAAAATAGCATTATCACTGATAGTAATATTGCTTCATCAATTTATTAGTAAGAATCTAAAGCAAAAACAATAAAATAATTAGTTCTGGGTAGTTAGAGTTTGAAAGAGAGAGAGAAAAAAAACTCTAGTAAAGTTTTCGATTTTAAGTGGTTTTCAAAATGATTCTCTCTCTCTCTCTCTCAAGAGAAGATTCTTAACTTTTGGTAAGTAAACTTAAGAATTTTTTTCTGGTAAGTGTAAGTGTTTTAATTTTTAATAAATAATTAATTACTTCAATTTCTGATTCCTAACGTCATCATTTTTAATTTGGTTTTTTCTTAGATAGAAATTAAAGCATTTTAGTGTAATAATTATTTTATATGTAAGATGAATTAAATCACAATAAGTGATGCATATTTTACAAAATACAAATCATGTTTTAAGGTACAAGCTAAAAACTTAAATTAATTTTGATTTATTATGAATTTATGTTTCTTGACAGGTGCTACATAAATTTGTCAGTCTTCAGTTTATTTTATAAGTTCATTTACTTATTTCTTGCACAGAAGCTTTAAATATTTTAAATCCCTTACTAATGCTTGATATTTTTATTCTTATTGAAATTTAAGATCCATAGCAACTTTTTTCAATTAAATATCTAAGGCAATTATGTTCATTAAAAATAACATAGGGAATATTTAATATTTGATAATTTTATACTATATTCTTACATATTAAATATTGTTTACTTAAACTGCCTACATCGGTCATGTGAATGAAAGCGAGATTTACCCATAAAATTGAAGACACTACTGCGATTCCTTGTACAGATTAATTTTGCTTTCATTTTGAAAAAAAGTTAAGCAAAGCAAGAAGTTAAGCAAGTTCTTTTGGTTTTTTTTAAAAGTCTAGAAAAACTCAATATAAAGTCAAAAAGGAATATTTAAAACTATTCTAAGTATTCTATTACATCATTATGTCCTCTGCTATCATTATATAATCATAGGGATATTTAAATCCCTGAAGATTCGAGCTTTCTATTAGCTTTTTATTTATCGAGCATGCAATTAGTTTGCTTTTAATATTTGTTTCAATGTAAGTTTGAAGACAATTATGTTTCACACGTACATTTCATGCTGTTAAATGTATGTTCATTCTTTAAATATTCGTTTAAATGTTATTTTGCAAAATGTATGCTATTTGCATTATATTCTATTGAATAAAAATTAAAAATATGTCAGTTGTACAAATTTTTTTAACTTAAAAATTATTGAATAATTAAAATTGCTAAATACTCAGGTAAGAGTACCCATGTGTACTATTATGCCTATAGTTTGGGAAAGAGGATGCTATTGAAAAATACAATGGGTAACTTAGTATGGTATGTCTGCAAAAATAGGATGATACTCGTCCTTTAACATTCTATTTTAAAATTGAAAAACCCGCTGAGCAATGCAAGTATATAACTTTCCCATTATTCAGAAATCTATTCAAGCTTAACGGTTAATATTAATCAGAAAATCCAACAAAAAAAGTGCTTGCTGGTGCTTAACGAACATGGTTGTAGTTCGACATAAAGTAATGTTCAATATGCAGAATATAACATTTCTATTTCGAATTAATTTGACTAATTTTGAATTTGTGACGTAAAATTTGTAATGTTTGTTGTGCATTAAAGAAAGATAATCGGGAGATTGGACGGAATTTTATCAATTAAAGCAACAAATATAAGTTACGACTTAAACCTAGTCTCTAATAACTTTAAATAGACATCAAATGACAAAAAATAAAGCAAGTGCAAACTGTTACCAGATTCAGGGTAAACAATTATAAATATGAAACAATATTATAAATCAAATTCTTACTTAAATTTATAAAAATATGACATTTGTACAGGATAAAGAGTGGTTACTTTGGCATAAATGGTAACAACAATCAGTTCCTGCCAAGATAGTTTTGCTCTCTTTCATACTCTTTTTTGCTAAACCGAGGATGCATTTTCAACGTTCGCAATTCAAATGTTCTAACAATATGCAAAGTAATCCTTGAAGCTCCTATAATATTGTATACTCTAAACTAAGATATTATAAAGAGTAAACTTTCAACAATAATTTTTATTTTAGTTAATGATTATTATTTTGAAGAAAGGGAAGGAAATAATGCCTTTTTGCACATATCAATATTTCCTCATGTGACCTTTATTGGAATAAATGTAGTATAGGATGAAGTGGAAATGAAACAATATTTATTCCGAACAGAAAATTAAATTTATATAAATTGATTTCAAATATTTCAGAAGCAATAAATTATGTGATTACCACTGAGTTCTTTCTGATTTAAAAACTATGTTGTTTTGATTTTTTAAAATTCCATGTAAAACACCATAATGGTATATTTATTTCTTATTTATTTAATTCTTCTATGTACTTCATTGTTGCAATTTCAATAACATAAATTAATTGTCCATTCATGTATGTAATGATCCCTCTAAAATGGATTTATTTTAATCAATACCCCAAAATTTGAACAAAAAAAATAATGATATTAACTTCTATGTCAGAGAATAATATTACATTTTGTCAGTTAAAAGAGAACAGTAATTCTCTCTCTCTCTCTCTCAATTATTAGTACTCTAACTACCATAAATGATGTACACAATGTCTATATTTTCAATTTAAAATTTAATTACTGTGATTTGCCATCAATTACACATTTGTGAATAATCCTACATTGGGATCTATTATTGAGGATTCTGAATTAAATAGTTTACAAAAATTCTAAGTACAGTAAACCTGTAAATTTAACTACTGAATTCTTGATAATTATGTATCTCTTAAATGCTGAGTCTATTTAAAGAGGATGAACATAATGTTTTTTAAAACTATACGCAGAAATATGAAGATCGTAAATTGCTGTCTATTTTTACAAAGAGAATTTTTCAAGTCTAATAAACTACAGATAACTTAAGATAGATTGCAATATTACATAGAGAGTATATTTAGTGTACATTAAGAGAATGAAAGAAAAATCACACATTATTATATTAATACGAAAATACAGAATAATCTGTATTAAATTTTTAAACTAATTTTAATTAAAATTATGTTCATAACATTAATTATAAAATTAAGCGCATAATATTAATATTCTTTCAAAACATTACTTCAGAAAAATTTTTTTAAAAATATATCCACCATAAGTATAAGTAATAACTTAAGGTAACACAAAAGACGTCTTAAAAATCTATTTTATTATTTTATTTACATTTTAAAATTTGCCACTGTTATTTTTTAAACATTTTCTTAGAGATCTAACTGTTAAAATAATCGATTTCGTGAGGAAGAATATATTTTTCTGTAATTTATGTAAAAACATTTTATTTTCATGTAAGTACTTCGTAAATAAGGAATGAACAAGTATTAAAATCTAAATTTTAATTATTGTTTAGCAATTATTTGTAAAACATATTGAAATTATATACTAAAAAATTAAAAATATTTTAACTAAAAAATTGAAAAAATTAAAAATGTTAATTATGCAGAGATATGTTTAAATGGTAGATTTACAAATATTTGTACATTTATAAGATTTAAAATTATTGAATAAAAAATCTCATAAAGTGAGAATAAAAAGTTGAATGAAATTCAAAAATAAGTTATTTAAAGCAAATTAAAATACATCAAATTTGAATATTTTAAAATTTAAGGAAAAGTTAGCTATTTTAAGTTGTATACTAGGTACATACAAATAATTGTTGTTTATTTAAACAGCAATTTAATTTAACTTTAACTTAAAGAAACAGAATAAAATTTCACGGACAATAAAGATACCTATTCAAATAATAAAAAAAAATGAAATACATAGGCATATAATATATATATATTTGATTTTCTGAATAGCTGAAAACTTTCTTTTGCACTTTACTTTTGCCATTAGCTTAAGTAAATCTGTAATCAAATTTTGTTTTTCTGAAAGCGAAAAATATTTCTCTCACATTAAAATTTTAATTTTTTGAATAATTTATTAAATTTGTTAAATATAAAATTTTAGTGTAACTTATTTACATTAATTCCTTTTCATTTCAAATAATGGAAACTTTTTAAGAATTATTATAGGAGCAATTAAAAATGGTTGACTAACATTTTCATAAATTTTAATTGTTTTTAAAAAAAATAATTTTAAACAAAACATTTATAAAACCCACTTCCTGTTTTTGAAATAGAATAGCATTTGCATAATCTTAAAGTTTTCAAAATTATAACTTTCAATATTTTCTAATATTTGAGGTAAATATAAAAACTGAAATTAAATTAAAATAGAATAAAGAAAAAGTAAAATTATTAAATATTTTAAGAATGACTCTTGTGTCTCCTCTATAAAATTTAGGTTATTTTAGTAAATTGATGATACATATACGATAAATATAGCAAAAGAATTACCCCGAAATTTTATTAAAGAATTCAGACACCTTCATCTTTCCATCACTATATTTTTTGAACATGTTTTAAGAGCTCTAACATTTTAAGACATACTTGATCAATTAATTAGATTTGAAGGAATTGAGAAGGCAAAGTTGGGCAAAAATATTACCCATTCAAAAAAAATCAGAAAATATACTTCTTACATACATTTAAAACTCTTTTAACCTCAATGTTATCAAATAGTATATAAAATTAAAGCTTTTAGAATGCCATCAAATCTAATTTTGAAGGATAGTAAAATTATAAAAAAGAATTTTTTTACTTATAAGATTAAAAGCAATATAAACTGTCACACTTTTTTTTGCTAAAAGTCACATTTAAATAAAGAATTAATGTCGGTCAGAGTTTGAGATTGATGTATACATATATAAAAGGATATATGTGACTGAATTTAAGTTATTCTTTCAAAATATTTGTAAAAGTTCATTTGTTTACATTTTTTGTTGCATTTATCAGCACTTATTTTAAAAACAACTCGTCTTTAGTTTATATTAGTACAATTAATTGTATTTTATATTTCATATTTTAATACATCATATATTTTGCATCTTTATGATAATAATATAATAATAAGATATAAATTCAAACATATATGGAATTTTTAAAATAAAATGATTTTTGATATTTTATTTAAACTATTTAATATGTACAAAACTGGCTCACAATAAATATTATTAAATTAATCAAAACTGTATTAAAATTATTCAGTCCTGTTAGTGTAACTGAATGGTTCTTGCTCTTTAGTATGTCACTATGGTTTGACAAAAATTATCGATTTGGTTCCAGTTAAGAATTCTATATGGAAATAATGATGCGGGCAATTGCTCCAATTTGTTTACAATGAGTCACAATAATTTCAATTTCATTTAATTACTTGAACTTCATAATTAATTTAATAGCACAGATGTGATGATGTTTTTTTTACACAACAGCTTTGCAAACTGGAGGTATTTAAACAGAAAGTATTGAAAAATATATAAGACATGGTCTTTACCTATAGTTCACGCATGAGTAATGCCTAAAATTATTTCATACAGATTTCCTATGCTACATTTTATATATTAAAAAACATGTAAAATGTTTTGCATATAGCATTTTACGTATGTACTTCATATAAAATATTTTTCTGATATCGTTAACTAATGCAATATTTAGAGTAGTTATCCTTATTATTGATTCTTTCTTACACTTAATTTATTCAAAATTTTAGTATTCATATGATTGAGGTGTCGATAAATAATTTCGTCTGATATTAAATTAATTTTTAGCATTATTGTAAAATTACAATCTTTAAAATTTAATGGTTTATGTTTGGAGACTTCTATCATTTATTATATTTGTCTCAAATATTTGAATTGTTATAGATTAATTGAAAGAAATTCTAAGCAATTATCAGTAATTAGACGAGAAAGTTTATAGAAAATCAAATATGGTTATCTTAAGTGTAATTAAGTTAAGTTGTTTGAGTGTGAATCTTAAATTCTTTTACTTTCATGATTAGAAAGGCAAATGATGACTTCGGTAAGCTTATTCATTCATGCTTTGTTTAAACAATCAATTAACTTCATAAAAGTGCAAAAGGAAATTCAAACTGCTTGAGTTATTGTTATATTTATGATATTCATGATCAATGTGTAAATTATATAAATTATTCTATTCATATTTGTGTATTTAATATTTTTTGTATAAAAACCATTCTCTCATGTTTTATCGTATATTTAGAAAAAGCATCAATTACAAATTTTTCTCATCACATGGGCTAATAGGGAATAACGTTAAGTAAATAAAGTAATTTCATGTATGTGAATAAAATTACTATCAGCATTTTGTAGGTACGTAAAATATTAAGAGCAATTAAGAAATGTAACACAATGCAATCGGAACAATCGGAAAACTATCACCGTTAAGGAAATTATCCAACGGAACTTTATTCGATGTAAGTTATTCTTTATTCCATAAGTTAATAAATAATGCAGCAGAAGTATGAATGAATGCCTACTATAAATCAATTCAAACATTTGAATCAATAAAAATTATTCACTTGTGAATAATTGAATTTTAAAACATCCATAAAATTAATTTTCAAGTTATCATTCCTACATTTGTGCATAATATTTATCTAGTGATTATAACAAAATAACATTCAAATATTTGATAATTTTTAGACCCATACAATTTATTCTTGGAAATATAACAAATTGTTTTATGATGTGACATAGAAAAATCTGTTGAATATTTTTTATCTAATGAATATATATTAAAATAAAATTTCAATATTTGAATAAATTTTCTCTCAATATATAGAATTGACTCTACAAAATCATAGAGCAGCATACATTTTTTTTAATTGCACATTTTTAATAAGATAAACTTAGAGATACTTAAAAATTTAAACACAAACTTGCTTAAACTCAAATAATGTAACTTGTTTTGTATTAAAAATTGCTAAGGTTACAAAGAATTACTTAAATAGAGTGAAAGGCTACAGTGAAAATAAATTTTTAAACATTCTGTGATAAAGTTTTCGGCAAAAACTACTAGATTTAAACAGTATTTAATCGAATATACATGCAATTCTAAAATGATAAAAGGCAAATATGGAAATGGACCATTTTGATAAGAGTGATCCTTCCATTTTTTGCAGTACATAAAACTGAGTAATTAATGAAGAAGGTAACAAAATAACAATAAAGTTGTTTTGTAGAAGCAGATTGGAGATACAATCATAACTGTCGTGATTTGTCATAATAAATGAGATCTTATTGGTACGGACACTCATAACTCTCATAGAGATCACAATTTTATGGTCCAATTATTCCTTAACATTATTGATACAAATAATTTTCTGTTGCAAAATATATTATAAAGACTTGTTTAAAATATGCTATATTTTTTGCATATGTTTTTTTAAATTTCCGTACTACACAAATATGAACATTAATTTGATCAGAATCAGTTAGTATAAAGCTATTTTTAAATTATATTGTTTATTAAAATCAATTTTTGTATTTATCTTCCATAACGGAAGATTTTCACATTTATATTTAAGGTGATATACTCTGACTAATTTCTTCATTTATTTATGTCCTTCTTGAACTTCAGCAGGTCAGTGATATGTTATTTGCAATCATGCATTGGAAATATTCGTTGGTTATTCCCTTTCTTATTAATTTAAAATTAACAGATCCTTACTTGTAAAGTTTCCCTAAATTTAATGGTGAAAAACGCAGAGAGTTTTTATTCATTTTTGATCGATATAAGCAATAAAATGTTTGTTATGCATAGTAACATAAGATACCTCTTATTTTCTCGAGACATTACATTTTTGAAGCATCTATGGGAATGTTAATAAACCAATTTATATTCATTGTATATTTGTAATTGTATATTTTCAATACACAATGCCTAATTTCTTTGACTTTTTAGTAATACATGTCTTAAAATACAATTTTAAATATCTAAACCATAACTATCAACTCAAATTATGATTCAAGTATTTTAAGGAAAAGAGGAAGTTTATAAGATAGTTATTGCTTAAACAATGTAAATCAACTATATTGTATTATGTATATAAAATGACAATGGAAATCAATAAGGTCAGAAAATAATTATAGAGGCAATATGGAAACTTCACTTATTTTCAGACAATGGTCCTTATTAAGTAAAGCTTTAATTTTTTGGATGTGTATTATTCAGAAAATTTTCTTGATGTTCTGGAACACAGTACAGTCATATTTAATTAAAAGGAAGATGTGATACTAGAGATATAAAATAATTCTGGGAATAAGAACATAAGAGCATATAATCGTGCATCTCGACAATATGAATATCATTAATAAATTGTCTATATGCAAGGTAAAATAATTTATTCTATTCAAAAACTTCCAAAAAAAAAGCATATACTTCCAAATATTAATGTTTTGAAAGATAATTTAAAGCTGTATGTAGATAAATGGATTATGTTTATGAACTTGAATATCTATCTTCTGTTTCCTTTCGCATTCAAAGTATATTCCTTGAACTATTAAAAGAAGCAGTAAGTTTTTATCAAAATCATAACGTTTTAATAATGTGAATTTGTTGCACAATGTAAAATTTAAAGTTCAATTTGAGTAAAAATTTTAGTTTCTAGAAACAATTATATTAAAAAAGAGGAATTTATTGATTTAAATAATATTCTATAAAATCCTTTCCCAAGAATGGAATTTTGATTTTAATATATTAGAGAAATCGTTTTTGTCTTAACTCTCAAAAACATGAAATTATTCTTGAATAAAAATCTTATCAATTTAAGAAAAATTAGTTTTATTATGAATGTAATTATAAAGCCAAGGGAAATACTGTAAGTATATTTTCTGAATGAGTTCATGATTAAATAAAACAAAGTATTTTGGTAAATATATATTCTACTTGATAGATAACACACTTGATAGATATCAACAATAGATAACACTTTTAAGCAATTATGCCAACAGATAAAGACTTTGAATTGTAAGGTAATGTTAATATTTAAAAAAAATAGGTAAAATAATAAATAAGTTACATGCTAGATATAAGTAAATAACTAAGTAAATCCGAAAAAAGGAAAATTTTTTAAAAAATGATTGAAAATCTTACATAATTTACCAAATATTTTGCATTAAAAATTTTAACTTTATTTTTTAAGTGAAGTTTAATAATCTAATTTACAAAAATTTATTCATGTGAAAAACTAAAGTTTTTATTACTCTTCACTTTGATTTGCTTACAAAGTCATTAAATATCAAGTGGATATACTTATAAAGAGAAAAAAACATTATTATATTATTTTATAAATTTTAAAACTAACTAAACACTCTAAAAGTGCTCCTGCATGCTTTTATCTAATTGCTTAAAATAAAAGAATATACTTGAAGCTTTGCATATATTATTATAAAAATGTTAGAATTAATGTTTATAAATGCTCAAATTGCTTATTATTTTTATAGATTTTAGGAAATTTGTATTAAGAATAAGAGCACAGACTCGTGTTTATTCTTTTTACGAATTTCCTGCCCGATTAATGCATCTCTCTTCCTGATGAATTTTGTAGAATGTATGTAAATGAACAATTAACTGATTGAATTAAATGTGGGATGATCGATGTAAATCTAATCACTAACTGATGAAAAAGGGTTTGATGATTGGATTCCATATTTTTGTATTTAAAAAATTTGCACTTTTTAAATTTATGCTTAAAATATGGAAAAATTATAAATCATATTGGATCAGTTACACTATTGTGTTTTCTCTCCTGAAATTGTTCAAACATCAAGTAAAACGGACTGTTTCGTATTTGATATCTGATATGATAATATAATGACTTGTTATGTATGAAATGCAAAATAATCATGTGTGTGTGTATGTATAATATATCAAATTAATTCCATTCATCATTTCCCATTTCCTATTGATGAGACCACATATTTTTAATAGAGTGCTCGAGCATTTTATTCTTGTTAACATTGAATTAAAAGAGAGGGATATTTCGCTTCTGCTTGGAAATTTACCATAGTGTATAGTTAAAATTTTTCTTAGTTCTTATGGCATGAATAGAGGCGATTATATAAGAAAAATTCAGAAAGACTAATACATGGCATGCGTTCAGTTGTGTTATAACAACTTCTGACGGTTTGTTACTGATTGGCAATTTGCAGCAAACACATTTATATTGGTAATACCATTTGCACTTCTCACTTCAATGAATAACTAATTTATGAAGAACTATAAAAAGAATCACTTTTTGTTACCTAAATTAGCAAAACACTCACTTTGTGTTACTTTTATGATGTTTATAGATTAATACATGAAGCATGTCTTTATTTAAAAAGTTTGTTTAAAAAGTTAATTCAGTTTCCAGAATTGTAAGATACAAAATGCTTTTTATTATGTATCACTGTTATGTGATTTTAATTTTGAATAGAATTTAAATGATAAAAAATATCAAATGTCGTTTTAAAAAGTTGAAAATTTATTTTATGTCAGATTACTGTCAATATGCTTAGAATTTCTAATGAGATCATGAGAAATGGAAAGAAGCCCGGAAATTGAGACATTTCTTAAACATAATTTTATAAAGTAAATTTTTTTGCAGAATGAAATGTATATACAGCATTCAAAATCAACCAAATAATGAATGATTAATTCATTGGCATATGACTTATAATCGTTTAATAGAGTGCATTTAGAAACATGCACGGAAGTTGCCATAATTCATGCACTTCATTAAAACGGAAGAGAATCGAGAGCTTTAGTTTGACAGGTGGTCATTGCTCTAAATTATATAGGAGTTAAATGACAGCTATAATTACGTGTACTGGAATTTAAATTTAGATAATTCAAATATGAGTGCAATTTCATTTTAATTATATAAATTGGTAAGAAAATTTTATTTTTCTTTGATTTATAAAGAGATGAAATTGCAAAGCAAATGTTTTAAAATGTTTTAAATAAAGAAAATAATAAAATAAATAAATAAAAAAATAACAAATTTTATCATTATTATTGTTAACAGGAAAATATGGAGAATATTTCATTAAAAAATATATTATTTTTGGTTCATCATTTGATAAATAAAAGAAAACTTTTGTTTTCATGTACATACGAATAGATTAAAACAGTTAGTGTTATTTAGGAAATTTATACAAAATGTATAAGGATATAATTGGAAGCAATGTTTGAAGACAATCAGTAACTTAATAAATAAATATATCTTATTCTGGTTATATAAATGTATAATAAGATTGGGAAAATATATAAAAAGAATATATTTATTATCTCTTTTATATATTTTCCCAATAAGTCTTAATAATAATTGCTTAATTTTTAAGATGTTAATAAAGTATTTATTCGTAAAAATAGTAATAAATACACATTTATTAACAATGATGCCTTTCTGTTAAATTATTTGTATTTTTACAATCTTATTTAGTTTATTTCCTTTTATCATTAGATACCAGCTCAGATATTCTTGATTTATTTTAGTTTTTTATGTTAAAAAAATTCTCTCCCTTTCAAATATTTGATTTTTCCAGAAAACCTTTAGAATAATTTCTTAACAATATATTGAACAGAAAGAAGTCCGTAAAGGCTGAGAGAAAATATAATTTTTGATAAGGTTACTTAAAAAATACAAATTTTGTTTTTTGGTTTTATAGTAGCAATAAATATTTTATTGTATTATTCATTGAAACATATTGATTTTTATATTAAAGAAAATAGTTGCCTCTAAGAAAAAGTGTCTTATTGGTTAACACAAACTTGTAAAATTCTTTGTCTATTATGGAGCTTATTTTCTTTAGGTTAGTAGTTGTGTCCAAATCTGAAAGTTTGAAAATATTTTTTTATATTTCTGTTTTTCTACTCTTCTTCCTTAACTTTTCTAATCCTTCCCCTCCATTGCGGCAAGAGACGGTTAAATCCTTGAAATACTGTCTTCTTCACATGAAACGTCAAAAACGCACGTGTTAGCCGTGTGTGGCAACCCTTTAGACATGTGGCTCACTAAGAATTACAGAGTATCAATCAGTTTGTATCAAGCTATTATCGTTATTAAACTGCTGGGTATCAAGCGAAGGAGTGACTTTCTCAAATTTGGCATTATGCGATTATTGTCTTTTCTTATGACTACCAGCTACAGGTGCCAGATAGCACACGCTGAGGCTAGGAATAAGCATAATTGGTGACTGAAATTCCCTATTTGACTCCTTAGTGGATGATGTTGTCCAGCATGAATCTTCACTTGACTTGAAATGTCTTATGGCTTAAGCTCATCGTGTCCTACTTGTAGAACAGTGTTCTGCAAGGCATAGTGTTCCAGACTCAATCTCAGCTATTCTTGAACGAAGGGATATTGATGTTGCGATTCTCTTTTTGCTTTCACGTCTGTGTCTGTCGGTGTATGAGTTTAGAAGTTTTCAAGGTTTCCTTCCTTATGAAATATACATGTGTATTGATATCTATAAAATGTCCTTCTGGAAGGCAATTTACGTGGTTGTTATTAAAATGCCCTTCAACAGTCTTTGACCATTAAGCTCTCTACTACACGTTGTCAAAATGTCTTATGGATTCTGTATCTCTCGTCGGTTACACCAGTTCATCTACTCAATGTATATTGGAATGTTCCTACTACTTTTAATAAGACACCATCTATTTTACTGCAATATCTCTTCCACCATTTATTGGAAATGAGCAAAATGTCAAAAAGTAATGATTCAAGTATCTCCTAGTGTAAATGGACTGAAAACAAACTTCGGAAATCAGCAATTTAGATATTTTGTGGGTTTGTTTAATTTTAGTAGAAACAAATTTTCGTAAAATTTAAACGACTCTAAATTCCGTTTAGTAAAAACATATGTGAAGTTATAAGAAAAGAAATGATTTTATAATTAATATAATTTAAGATACAATGTTCAATCCATCATTACTTTGTAAAATCTCTTAAAACATTTCCTATAGAATTTTTTATAACTAATGGTAATATTTTTTTTTATTTTTGAAGAAAAATATATGGAGAATTAACGAAATTACCTTTTTCCAGAAATAAATATAATTAATGATAAGAATTAAAAATGAATATTTTTAATATACCACACTTTCAATTTTTCGCAAGGGTATAGTATTTTTTTATAACACCATTACAATAAAATAAACATAACTTCAGAAAGAAAATGATTAAAATAAATTGCTCTTTCATATTTTATTTTAATCTTTAATTTTTATTTAAGAAGCAAAAATAGAAATTACAAATTCATTTTATTCCCAGCATGCAGCAATTTCAAGTTTAAAATTTGTTACTGAATTGATTAAATTTTTTCCTATCAATTTAATTTCACTTTTTTATTACTTTCAATTCTACACATGTTAAAATTGTTTTGCTAACGTTATTACTAAATATTAAATGATATTATTTCACACTTTCTCACGCACAATATGTAATCCTTTAATATGAAATAAAATCCATTGGAAAATAATACATTTATACTAACTTATCCATATAAAATAAATATTGGAATGCATTGCTGAAGCTTTAGAAAAACACTCCTTTTGGTCTTAAATAGAAAAATTCCTTTTCTGTTTTAGAAAAGAAGACTCTGGACATTTGAGGACAATGGTAGACACTGGAAAATGGTAAATGGTAATATAATGAGAGGAATCACATTACACCTAATTTTGCACTCATAAATTATGTCAAATTTGAAAAAAAAACTCAAAATAGATTAATCTCTCTTTTCTAATTCATAATGTGCAAGGGTCTGATCGGAGTATCATGATTAGAAGCATGTTCTTCTGGCATGGAATTAATGCCCTGAGCTTCCTCGAGGATGATCAAAAAGTCATGTTTTAGATAGATATACTGCAGATCAAATTTTTACACTACAATGTTTAATTTTTACTCTGATTGATATACACTTCTTAGTTGATAACGCAAGTAAACATCTATCTGATTTTGAATATGTTTTCTAGTACACCACTAATTCCGTATCTTAACAAGAATGAAAAACCTTGTTAGTGGAAAGACGTATCTGATAGTACTAGTATCTTCTGTGTAATTTTCAAGGTCTGGAAATTCTTTGGATATAAATGCTCTCCAGAGATATGTACAGAAATAGAGATCAAGAGGCAAGAAATAAGTAAGCTCAAAGTACAAAATGTCTAGAACATTTTATGCGTCCGAAAGGAGGTTCAATGATAATCAGGTCTTAGTTTTCCTATTTATTTGCCATTGTTAAAGAAAATGCCCTTCAGATTGTGTAGCTTAGAGAGAAGAATGTTAATTCAGACAAATTAATGAGATAAATTAAATGATAGGATTAAAAAATCCTGTAAATTTAATTGTAGCTTAAAAATGATTTGCTTTAAATTGATATTGTACATACGTAAAAAAATTTATGTTATTTTGATTATCATAACATTGCCATATATATTTTGTATATGATCAAACAACCATTACAATAAATCTTTTGAAATTTCAGAACTCTTTTTCATTTAAATATTTAAAAACTATTTCTAAAATTAAAATAATTAGAGGAAGGAAAATTTAATTTTCTTAAGAAAAATGTCTGAAATTACTCTTCAACAAATTCTGTTATTGAAATCTTATGCAAATAAATCAACCAGTCTTCTCTAAAAAGAAATATATAACATCATTATATCACCATGAAATCTTTCCGATAATTATTCTGCTTTTGCGCATACATTTAACAGTTATTTTTCTGTGAATTCACACATATTAACATATATTCATAGAAAACCATTAACTATTAAACTATTGAAACTAATTTTTTTTATTTTCCCTGGACGACTTTTAAAATAAGATTTTCTTACAACATCATTAGCACAAGAATTTGACATCTCATAAAAATTCCATTCTAACATTCTCTTTCAAAAGACCTATCTCAATATGTTGCTTAGTGTAGTAAACTGGACCATTACCAAATCTACCAGAACTTCCCTGTGATTAGCAAATTATTAATTAAAGTTATTTTTACTGTTTATATTCACATGCAACTGCAATTTAAGACAATATGATTCTTTAAAATCAGCTTCACACTTATGACATAATTATATCTTCATATATGTTTACGCATAGTTATTTTTTCAATTAATTTCTGCTATACTAATCAAAATGAATATCTTGATGCTTAAAATGATTATTTAAGAAATTATTTTTGTAAGATTTTATGAATCTTAGATGAAAAAAAATAAATTAAAACTTTTCCGTTTTAAAGTATTTAACACATTGACTAAATAATATTATTTTGAAAATAAAAATAAGACTACAATCAATATTATTTTGAGCGAAAATGCAAACACTTTAGTGCAAATTGAAGTATGAAGCTCATAACCCAGACATTTTTAAGCTGTTTTGTGATTAAAAGTATTGAACACTAAAAGAATAAGATATTCAGATTATATTTTTTCTTTTGTTTCATTGTTTCATGTTTTAAAACATTTATAACCAAATTTACAGTAAAATTTATTTCATAATGTATATAAACTATATTATCAGATATCTAAGAAAATGTCCAATTATATTTTATTTATATCAAATCATTTTTTGCTGAATTTTAAATGATACATATTCTCTAGTACTTATTTATTTTTATAGATGACATTTTAAAAAATAGCAATTTACATTCACACTTCATATTCTAATCACAAACATAATTATACTTTTTATACATTCCTACATATTTGATAAGACTTATTTATTTAATCTAGTTTGTTTTAATGTTATAGTTGCGATGAATATTTTAAACTTTTTAACAGCTTCATTAAAATGTGTGCATGAATTTTCAATTTATTCTTTCTATTTTAGATGATTAAATTATTATTAAAAATTAACTTGATGTAAGATATTAATAATAGCTAATTTCATAATTGAAATCATGTATAGTAAAAAGTTAGATGTCTTAGTATTTAAAGAAATATCATCTTTTAGTAAATTTTATTCCTCAATGAGTTAAAATAAACCACATGGAAAACCTAAAAACAATGAATTTATATTTCTTGCTTATTATTTCTTAAATTTTATACAAATTACAAGTGGATAAAATTTTAATTTTTTAATTCTTGTTATTGAGAAAAAAGATTTTAACCGCAGTAAAAATATTGCACAAAATAAAAATAATAAACTCAATTTAATCCAAGACATCTTGATTAATTGTTTTTATATTTTTAAGACAAAAAGTATATTAAGTGTATAAAAATCATAATAGAGATTGAATTACAACCTATACCCCTACAATATTTAAATGTTTTGAATCATATAAACCCAAAATTGTATTTTTTTATTCTAAATTTTTTAAAATAAAAGTATCTATTCTCTGAAATATTGATGATTTAAGCATGATTTCAGGTACAATAATTATCAAATAATAATGCAGCTATCCGTGGTATAAAACCGTAAAAATAATTTAATTAAAAATCAACGTATACAAACACACAGTGACTTATCACCATTAAAAACATTTATTTTTCATTAATACAGTCAGGTTTTAGAACCATTTCATTATGGAAATGCTTAACAATTAATAAATAAATAAATTATAAAAATAATTTAAATTTTATTATTGCGTAAATATTTACGTGCATAGATGGTCATATATGGGCAATTGGAAAAATACCAAAGTGCATAACTAATGCATATCAATCGCAAATATTCATCAATTATCATTTTAATGATGTCTCAAATAATTTGAATCAACATTTTTAATTAATTGTATTTGACTTAAAGGAATATTATTTATAATATTATTCTAATTCATTAAATGCTATGTAATTCGTTTCATACTTTAAATTGTATACATTTGCTATTAGTTGCCCATCACAAGATTTTAAATTTAGATGTTTAATGAAATTTTCATAAAATAATTTCATTTTTTTATTAAATAAACTTTAAATAAAATCGGATAGCAAAAGGAATTAGTTAACCTCAAAACTCTATTTATTCGGATTAAGCGAATTTGTACAAATTCATTTAATATTGTACAGTTATAAACACAATACCGTATTAGTATTAAAAATTTAAATTTCAATATATTAAACTTCTGGGTATTATGAGAGTTTGAAACCATGCAACGCAACATATTACATTATTGTAAAAATATTATACTTATCGAAAATAGTATAAATATACTTATTTGAAGTTAAAAATGATGTCTTTTAAATGTTGTAAAAGAAAAAAATAAAAACTAATTAGGTATTCACTATGGAATGAAAGGAGTTTCAATGAGAAATATTTTTTTGCTACATGTTTGTTAAAAAGCTACATGTCGTTTCAATTCTTTAAAGAAAGTTGAAATTTATTTCAAATTTGCTTCATTATATAATAAAATATCATTTAGAATACTTAATACCTAATTTTATTTGAAATATTAAATTTATTCATATTTATTTAACAGTGAAAAATATATAATCATATTACCCTTAAGAGGAAAATATGTTAAGAGAGATAAGATTTAATTACTTAAAATATAGTATTCCTCCTTCATCTAAATTAGTTATTTGTTACTACTCAGCAACATAATAAGTGAATATATATATATATATATATATATATATATATATATATATATATATATATATATATATATATATATATATATATATATATATATATATATATATATATATATATATATATATATATATACTTAGAATGTAGGAAAAAACGTTTAATGCAATAGAAGTTCAAAATAATGTAATGTATTCTATTAAAAACAATATTCTTGTATTTACATGCACATGTTATGACCAATCAATTCTGTGTTATAAAAATATGTTCGTATGTTTGACTTAAAAAGACAAATAATATTTCATCGAAATGGTGTGCTGAAATTGAAATTCAATAAAAAATTCTTACTTTACAAAAGGATATGGAAAATTGTATGCTTTATTCTATGACAAATAGTTTCTCAGAAAATCATAAAGGCTTATTCAAATAAGAATTTACTTTTGGGAAAGTAATTTATTTCTAGGAACAAGCTCAAATTCCATATATGGAGGTATAAGCATATCCACTAAAGAACAAGAAGTATTATAAATACAAGTAATATTGGTTACCTAGGAATACGTTCCATTTTCATAATTTTGAGAACAAAATTTAAGTAAATTATACTTCAATTTTACGTTATTCTCATCATTTACATAGTTGCAATCTATGTGCTTGTGAATACAAGTATTTCAATGGAAGATTTTTCTCTGTTTTAAAAGTTCATTTTCATGATTTGAATTACTTTTTACATTTTGTTAATGTTGTATATTGATAAGTCTTCGTAATTCTTCCATCAGTATTTTTAAGGTTTAATCTGCAATACGTTGAATATTTATGATATGTATTGAAGTTTCAAATGAATATAATAAATATACATAAGGATATATTTTTTTATAAAATAGCCTAGTCATACTTTACTTTAAGGGTTTATAAGAATGATATGACAACTCACAAACAGATAATACATATTTATGCCTTCAATGTACACATATTATACTGAAGAAAACGACCACCAATCTTCTGAAGTTCATGATAAATGAATTCAGTAATGAAGAAAATAAAATTGTTCACTGAACTATGCATTAATTCATATTAAAAAGAAGATGAAAAATAATTTCAAGTACACATGAAGTGAATGTTTCTCGCTAGCAACAGTTTGCCTGTCTTGGAAATAATTTTTTGGTAAGTAGATTCCAAGCATGCTCCATTTGGAAAACTTAGTAATTAGGCATGTAGTATAAAGCCAGAAAATGATTGAGAAACTAAAATACAGTTCTAAGATTAAGTGTCATATTAAGGTTTATCATGCTATATTGTGAAACTAAGATTAATAAAAGAGAAAATAATTATTTTTTTAAAAAATAATGTTGTTATTACTTTGCGCATCTGACATTTATTAATAACGTTATACTCCATATTAGAGACAAGCAAAAATTCTTCAAACATAAGTTAATTTGTTTTTTAAACGTAGTTAACCAAATTTTTGATTCTATTTATCAATCTTTCGATTTCTCAAATTGTACTTAAAACTATTTTCAGCTATCATTTTAATGAATATTGCTCAAAATATTCTAAATATCTTAATAGGGGATACTTATGAAAAACATGAATGCAAAAATGTTAAAGGTAAAAGATATCATATGCACATTATTTGCTTGAAACTGATAATGATTAAAAAAGAAAATATAATTTGTGTTTATTAATAGCAAAATAAAAGTATCTTGTCAAAATATTTCATAATTTTTTTATAAAGTTACTATTTATTATCATTTGAATATTTCTTCATTTCAAACTATCAATATCCCTGTGATTTTTGATATTTCTGGAGTTATTGCTTCTAATCTCAAATCCACTCTGACGGAATTAAACCATATCAATACAACCGGTAACATTAATGAAGTCCGATACAAGAAGTTAGCGGTAAACTTCTTGACTGTATGGATCCTAAGTGTTAACAACGCTCTATATCGTAGGTGTTGGCTGCATGCTACTCTGATTTGCTTTTACATGGAATGAGTTGGTTCCTTTGATCTGAATAAAAACATCATTGATTAAACAAGGCTATGTGCAGCTACTTGAAGGCCACTTGTAATTATTTTTTGTGTTCCTTTACTTAAATAATGAGGTAATAAACGATAATGTAGTATGTCATCATTCTATAAATAATAAAATTTGGTTTGGAAAACATTCCTCACAACTCTATCTAAGAATTTGGATGTCTAGATCAACCAACAAAAATCGGAGAACAAGAAAGGGATATTTATGGGGCATAGTTAAAAGAAATAAGTTTATGCACAAAATCCTGCACTTTCACAATTATTGCAGTTTATGCAGCCCGCATAATTTCTGCACAATTCTAATGACTTATTGAGTCTTTTCTACTTAACAAGTTGTTGGTGATAAAATAGAGGCAAGTCGTCTAGTTTTATTTCCTTAAATAAGATTACTGATCAACTTGTTTGACGGTTTTCCTAGATAATTAAAGCTTCTTTCCTGATGTTTTCTAGAGCAATTATATTTTTCTTAGCAAGGTCTGGTTGCTGACCTGGCCGGGTCAAAAATGAATATAATGTTTCTTAGGGTAGTTGTAATAATCAAGTACTATGCCAAACATAATATTTACGGTAACAGGAAAGCTTTATAAATAAAGTAAAATAGTGTCATTTATCTGTAATGCCATTTGTATTTCGTCAATGTATCTGTAAATAGCATGATGAGAAGAGATCATTTATTCTAAGAAATAATTTTGAAATCAATATACCAAAGAATTTTATAACGAGAGAAATAATAAAAAACGTTCCCCTCAGTGACAAACTCAGTTTTTCTTAGCGAATGGTATATTTCTTGAATAAATTTAATTCTTGATATATCTTATATTACATATGCATCTTATTTGATTCTTAATCTTTCTATGGATGAATAGAACTCTCATATCTGCATTTCGAATGGTTCTTTCTTGCAATGAATAGACTTTTTCAAAAATAGACAAAATTCAGATTTAGTGTTCCTTAATTTAAAATGGTGTTGATGTGAATGGAAGGATGTAAGGCTGCAAATTCTACCAATTATTTTTAAACTGTCTAGTGTGCATGCATATAATATGTGTATATATAACAGAATACAAGCATTACTCCTTGCTTTGAAAAAATAAAATTTCTTGAAAATAGTATATTAATATTTTTTAGAGATTTTGGGAAGCTTAATGATTGATTAAAGTAATATCAAAGTTAAGAAAGAGTGGATATTCTATTAAAAATCATTTTTAAAGAATATTATAAAAGAAATTATTTAATTCTTTAATTATCGATCACTTTTGACTCATTTAGTTATACAAAATCAATTCTGAAGTTAAATGCAATTAATTTTACATAAGTTAATTTAAAAGTAGGGAAAATGAAAGTGCGAAATTTAATAAGTAATTTTATAAACAAAGCTTTTTACAGAAATAATCTTTTAAAGGAAGTTAATTAATGAGGAACTTTTTTGTCAAATTATATTATTGGCAATATTGTGTGATTCTATGTTCTCTTAATATGTAATTATTCACTTAGTTGTTTTGAGAGAAATAATTTATTGAAAAGTAATTTACTTCAGAAATTCATTTTTTGGTAAAAGCTTTCATCCCTCGTTTCTAAAAGACAAAATTTCCCAAGCCCATTTTAAAAATTCAAATTTGAAATTAGTTTTTTAAAAATTTTACCATTTATTCTTATCATTAATTAGTTAGTTGTATATCTTTTGTAGTTTAATTTACTATATAACAAAACATCAATAATAGATAATTAATCTGCATATGTACTAAGATGGTGATATTAATATGTAGGCTATAATTAATTATTTTATCCCTCTCAGAACAAGAGAGTACGATTCACAATTTTCTATTGGTTGACATTAATTACTGTAGTTTTAAAATTCCAGATTTTTTTCATGCGATAGTTTGTTATTTTAAGAGGAATTTAATAAAAAAATAGTGAAAAAAATACGTTGCTACAATTGAAATTGTTATTACATCCACGAGTAATATAAATTACATTTGCTTGGTTGCTGGACATTTCAGAATGATTTTTTGAACAATGACTTCCCTTCTTTAAGACATAATTTATAATATATTTAGAGCCGACCAATGGCTGAGTGGTTAGCGTTCCTGACTCTTGAGCTGTGGGTCCCGGGTTCGAATCCCGGTTCGGGCATGGATGTTACTACCTCTCTGTGTTTCTCTGTCCTTTCTTGTGTGTTGATGTATGAATGTGGCCCGCCCTATAAACGGGTTTGTGGTGGTATGGCGCGGGTAACGCAACTCGCCTCCGTGACTTGGTTCACAGGTGCTCGCTGGGTAACGATAAATGAGTAGCAGTTTCCGGCCTTGTTGTGGCGAAGGGTTAGTCACCCAAGTGCCCGCCGTTATTAAAAAAAAAATAATAATATATTTAGATAAAAATAACTAAAGTGTAATACGATCAAATCACATTTCTTTTTTTCTGCAAGATTAATGGTCCCTCTTTTTTAGCAAAATATAAAATATATAAATAATTCTTCATTTATTTTACTAAGGCATGTAGACATCACTGCCTTAATTATTGCGTACACTGTTTAATAATTCTCTATGAATATCACTTAATAAATAAAATATTTCAGATTATAACCATAAAATGCTTTTTTTTTATTTTTTCAATATAATATGTAGATATTTGAAGTATTTTCTATGTATAAAACATTAGTAATATAAACAGCCAGTGTATTCAAATCAAGAATAAAAATTCCGACTCTGATATTAATTTTGAAAAACATTTATATTAAAAATTACCTGCATTTTATAACTTTAATAAATAAATTAAATATTATTAAAAAATTCATTTTTAATCACGTATTGCATTTTATCTTTCTTTTCCAAGATGTTTGTATTCAATCCAAATTGACTATTTCTTAACCAATATACTGATTGTTTAGTAAAAGTGAATAAGTCTTTTGAAACATGCACAAATTACTTAAACTGAAGTTTAAGAAAAGAAAATAATATGACTTTAATAAATAATATGACTTCAAAAATAATATATTTCATTATTGTATTTTTGGTAAAAGAAAGTAGAATATTCTTAATATGTTAAGAAATCACCAAGTCAAATTAAGTAAATTTCATTAAGTAAAATTCAATCGAACACTAGAAGTTAATTATATACGAATTAAGTTATTAAAACTGTACTGCAAATCGAAATTTAAATAACGGAATTGTCATTATAAATAAAGATGTACATAATTTGATGTCATTAACGAGTAAGATTCTGCACTTGTTGGTACAAAATGCTGATAAAAGCAGAGGTGCCCTATGACATGCCAACCCAAATCTAAGAAGTAGAAGAAGAAGATTCTGCTCCTCTGTCTTGAGTATAACTTAGAAGAGTCTTTTATAGATTGGATTAAATGCTAACGTAACTATATAATTTTTAATTTGAAGAGCAATTTCAAATTCCAATACGCTTAAAATCGTTTTTCTGAAATTGATAATAATGATCAAATGTATTTAACACGATAAGCTTTATTCAAAACAGAAGGCATTGTGTGATTCCGCTTGTAAGCATTGGGCTCCCTGATTCCTGAAGGTTAGAGACTGTTTCTGATTTTTCTAAAAGTGCAAGAGTGGCATTTTTTATCCTTTCTGCAGGTCATGACTATCTGAAGGCATTTTGTATCAGATAAAACTTTAGAGTTTTCCCTTTGTATAAAAAAGAGGAAATTTTTTATGTCCATGATGATTCGGGCATTACACTTTTATTTTTAATATGTACTGTTCATAAGAGCTGGAAGACCAGAAAACTAATTGTTTCCTATTCAATTTTCTAGGTATTTACAGTAAAGAAATAAACTATGTACACAAGAAATAACAAAAATTATACATAACTATGAAACATGATGTGTTCACTTAGACAACATTTATATTTCATGTAGAATTAAAACACTACATTGATGTAAATGTAATTGTACTAATATTGTGAAAGATTATTTTAAATTAAGTAGAGCGTGATCATAATGTTTAATAAATATATAAGAGCAATTTTAAATCAGTCTGACCAATGATTCTAATTTTTCAAGTTTTTGAAATGATCTGTATTTACATGAAGCGGTTCAACTGTTGGAAGGAAAAAAATCTCAGGAATTTATAGTATCTTTATAAATAAGGATGTGTAAAATCTTATTGAATTATGCAAATATTGAGTCGTATCATTATGAAACATAATTCTAATATATTACATTAAATAGGACAATATTGTTAAATAAACTTAACTATTGTAAAATTACGGAAATATAAATGCAAACTTGTTTTAACCGTATGTCCTTACAACGCGTGACTGCTCTTCACTTGTCTAAAGCTGACTTGAAAAAGTAATTTTCCCTTCAGTCGATGTTATATTGATGTAAGAAGTAGAAAATTGTGAGAAATATATGCTGTCGTGTATTTAAAAATGTAAACCACTCTCAGGAAAAGGAATATTATTGCTACCCTTAGTCAGTTACAGTGATTTCTAAAACTCTGAGAGATGATGCAAGAGCAGGTGGATATGGAAAATTCAGTGTTTCTGGGAAAATTAAACAGAAAGATAATTTTGGTGCAGTGCCTTCAAAATGTTAGAGAAAATGTGGACATAAACACAAGACCACACCTCTAACAGACAAATTTCTTGTAAGAAATAGAGAAATGCATCCTCGTAAAACAGAATGCAGATAACTACTAACTACTGATGTAGGCATTGATTCATCAACAGTTCGACGAAGGCTTATTGAAGTTGGAAGATTTACAAGAATAACAATCATAAAATAACTATTAGCACTGATAATGAAGAGCGTTTTGAAATCAAAACGTTTGTATTTGTCCAGAACATAACAAGCTTTGACTTCACAAAATTGGAAGAGGCTTGTATTCATAGACGAAACGGATTTTTCGCGCAACGTTTGCGATCAAGATTTGGAAGAAATGGAGAATGCATCATTGAATAATATCCTATAGAAACAATTAAGTACCCTCGGAGGTACATGTTTTATGGTTTATTTATTTCTAGAGGATTTGGGAGATCTCATTCGTCTGTTGATGGTTTATATTTCAACAAGATCTGGCAAAAAACTAATTGTTTTGGATTGGTATGGATTTGGTATTAATTTTCCTGAAATAAATCCCATCGAAAATTTGTAGAACATTTTAAAGAAAATTGTAAGTAAAAAAGGACTGCTCAGAAAAGGGAACAATGATTGAAAATGTGATAAAAGTTTTTTTTTGTGATTACGAGATCAAATATTTATGTTTTAAATTAAAGAGATCGATGCTAAACCATGTAGATGACCTCATTAAAGATAGTAAATGTTATATTTCGACTCAGATTGCTATGTCATGCATGTAAATTAACTGATACCAACGAAACAAAATTTGTGAAAATTTATGTTTTTTGTCCCAGTTAATTCGCAGAGTAGTGTAGATAAGATATATCGGTTCAAATTATATAAAGAATAAACTCAGATACACATTTGTATATTAATGTATATATCTCTTGTTTCTAAAAGCAAAAAGATTACGTTAAAAAACATTTGTTAACAATATAAGAACTGTTCATAAGGATCTAAATATAGCATAAACTGTTAACATAAACTGTTCATAAATACATACAATAAGCAAATAAATTGTTCATAAACATCTTAAAAAATGTTTTCAAGCTTAATTCATTGCAATTTTTCTCTGAAGACACGGAAATGAATGATATTTATGTAATAATTTACCAATCAAGATATATTTTGTCAATACAACAGTTAAACTATACCACGTTTATGACTAAATGTATAATAAGTTTTGTATGTAATGTATATATGTAGTTTCATCATTTATTTCCATTATGAGGTCAACAATCGTGTTTGAGAATGTGAAGGATAATACAGTAGTTCATAAATAAAGTACTATATTTTTTCACAAGAGAATAGTAATTTTAATGCAAAAAGAAGTTTAAAGTTTTCATGTGAAGCATTTTTTATTAGTAAATTGCAGTGTAAGTTGAGCTTAAGGCAAACTGTAATAAAATATATACATCATTATCAATCTGCTCATTAATATTCGTCATATTGCGCTTTAATTCTGGACGAATGAAAAAAATTTCTAAAGGGTTTTAAATGTACGCATATTTAATTTGTTTACAATATTTTATATTATTTTTGAGTACTGATGAATAGAAAAAAACTATATTGAAATTTATGGAAACTAATTAGTATTTTCTATTCAAATTCAAGAAATAAATTAGCAGGAATGTTATAGTACTTCTAATTTTAAATATAATTGAAAATAAAATGCATTATTTCTTAATTTTTAATTAAAATTCAATTTCATGAAACTTTGAATAACAGAAAAGTAGAAAATATATGATATATTAAAATATACCACATGCAAAATAAGGAAATCTTTTGCTTTTTTACTTATATTCTATTTAAAGAAACTGGCATTTCATTTTTTTATTAACTTTTAAATTTTTATCTTGATTCAATCATTACACAGTTATATAAATTGTATTTATCACAGTTTGTAATTATATTCTCTTTATTGAAGCAGAATGCTTATTATTCGCTTAATTAGTTGGCATAAAAGTATATTTAAAAGTTTTCCTTTATAGTAGGAGAACATTTTGTAAATTAACAAACGTTTTTTTTTTTTTTTTTACACAAACAAATATCTAGAAAAAAGTACATTTTGATTAGGCGCAGGCAACTAAATTGTTAATCTTATTTGATCATTTTGTTTAAAAAATAGCCAAATTTTACGAAATTTTTGAATAAGTAAAATAAATATTTATTTATTTAGTTATTATAATCATCCAGATATTTGCCGATTATGCCCCTACTTCCCATGGCCTCCAATTTTTCTGAAATCTACAGTTAAAAAACACAAGTGCAGAATACAAGTCGACATGAGAAGCATCAAGAATTTGATGTTGTCGGCACATAATAAAACAAATATAAAATGATAATAATAATACCTAAAAAGAATAAACTACTCAAATTGACAGTTTACGAACATTTGCTAAAAAATGTGATGAAATCATTACATGATTAATTTTTTACTGTATAAAATATCATTGACAAAGTAAAAATAAGATAATAATGTGACGCATTTTCAGTGTAAAAATAAATAATGATTGTTAAAATAAATTTTTAGAACCTAAGTATTACCTGTAATTACACTTATTAAATGCGGATCCTCATTTCTAAGTTTTACAGTAAAATTTACAATTCTCAGAAAGTGTATATATTTTTCTGAGACATGACTCATTAAATGTCTAGTGATTTAAACTTATTTGACCAAAAAGTTGATACATATAATTTACATTGGTGTCTAATTAATATTTGGAATTTTGGACAAAGAATCTTTTGAAGATAATTACCCTATGGTTGTTATATTATAGTTTAAAGAATATATAGTCGAAACTACACACACACACACACACACATATATATATATATATACAGTAATTTATTTGAAGTCATGCTTTCTCTTATTCATTAATGGGTGAACAAATACCTAAATATTCTTAAACTTATCCACAAAATTGTTTCAAGATACCCTTTCTTCAAGAAACAATAAACATCTGGCCATCCAACTTCCGATCCCCTGATGGAGTTTTCAGATTTTCGGGGATAGAAATAAAACACGAAAATTTCCTGGTAATAGATATACGTGATGCAACTTATAAAGGAGATGAAGAATGAAAAAAGGAAATAAAAATAACAGAATCAATCTCCTTTCTATCTTGCACAAATGTTTGGAGGATGTAATCAAATTGATGAGTACCTTACCACTTGATTCTTTGCTCGAAGATTAAATGGGGGCGAAAATCGAAAAAAAAAATTACATTCCTTGACAAGGAATTTTTGTATGCATTAAAAATCTTTCTTTTAATAATTTTGAACTGTATATGCTGCTACTAGTTTTTATTTCAGTATTTGCTTTTAAATATGAACAATTTGCATTTATATTTCTATTTTGTTTATGCCATTAAAAATAATCTTATTTGTGAAATTAGTATTACTGATATGCGACGTTAAATCAAGTTGCATTTTTAATTTAAAATATTTTGTCCCTTATATTTAAACAGTATTTTAACAGAAAATACAGTATAAAAATTTATCTCAAGGTCAAGAAATTTATGTATTTCATTAATATAGATATGTCACCAGGTAATATGTTAATGCCCTCATAACTCGAATTAAAGACTGCATCATAATATATTATTTATAAAGATATAATTCAAAAGGAATCCAGTCAAAAATTTTCTATTTCTTATCTTAAGACATGTAATTAAAGGAGAATCACTAACTTTCACAAAGTGTTCCGAAGATCATATACAACTCTATCAATAATACTTTAATATTGCGATGCAAATTTTATAACGAATTTTTCAAGATATTACAATTCAGAGAATTCAGAAATATGGAATGCTGAAGTATTAGTAAATGAAATTTAAAAAATATAATTGATTTTATTTAAAAAATCAAAACCAAACAGGGTTAAAATTGTAAACAATGCCTGTCAAAAATGAAATATCCAAGATTACAGTATTATCAAGATTGTTAAGTAAACAAAATATTTTTATAAAATTATTTTGTCACATAGGTCATTTCTTACAATACACGCTATACAATTTTTTTACCATTTTCATTTTCTTAAAAAAATATTTGTCTCTAATAATTAAAAAATTCATAGTGAAATACAATTATTTCCTCACTTGATCAATATTTTAACTAAGCTTACAAGAATAGACATGATTTCTAATGATATTAAAATAATCTATCACATAATAATAATTCAAATACTATGATTCTTACCATGTCAAAATAGTATGAATATCATTTGAATTAATATTTTGAAACTTTTAGTCACTTAATTTATATTCATTGTGATCCCTTAAAAATAAAATTAATTTCGTATCATGTTTCTTTGTAAAATTAGAAAAAAATTCCAACATTTAGCTATTTGCTTACATACGTTAGTTTATTTCAATTATGATAAGAATTCACAAAAAATATATTTTGTGACTTCATATTTTTTTCAGTTTCGTGCATAAATGACAGAATTTTAAATTTCTACGCTCAGTAAAAATTGTACGGACAAGTTATTTTCAATGAACTCCATATCTTTTCTTATTCAGTCATGCAAACATCTACTATTTTTCGTGTTTCCTTTTTACTGGAAGAAAAACAATAAACTTTCATACCAATGGGTTCTGCATTTTCAAATTATTTTCCAAGGTAAATTTTTCTTTACCAAGTAATTTTCTTTACCAATTACTTTTTCTTTTCCAAGGCGACACATGTTGGATTTCATAAAAATATCAATAATGAAGATTTTTCGCAAATGTTTTGTCTTTCAATTATATTTGAGAAAGCGGAAATTCTGATGGATAAAATAGGATTACTGTCAAAGAATTGTATCAATTAAGCAATCACTCCAAATTACACTTGATAATTAATTTTATTCTAATTAATTATTTATTTGTTTGCCTTGTGTGTTTTGATGCACACATTTTTCAACAATTTATGAATAAAAAAGATACTTTCTACGTATTCACACTTTTTCTCTTTTCCTCAGAAATATATTAAATTATTTTAGGCTAAATATATTGCTGCCAAAAGTAATTTTCATAATTTCATACTTAATGCCACAACTAATTGTTTTACTTTATTTTTACTTAACTTAGAATCAATTTCATTTTCTTCGAAATATTTCTGGTATAATTAAATCATTTCTCTTATTAGTATAAGCAAATAAGGTTCTTATTTTTAATAAAATTAAGCAACAGATAATCTCTTCAGTTATTTTTAAGGAATGTAAATGAAATCTTCTATTATAGTGATTACCTGAGAATCATATATAAATGTTTAATAAATTACTTTGGAATGATTAATAGTATGCGTCATTCATTGTTTATGTAAATTGATTTTATTTGTAGCAAAATACTAATTGCTTTAAAAATTAAAACTTAAAGTTTGCTAAATAAATTTACTTTACCATTGGTATAAGATATTTTCTAACTTCAAAAAAATTTTCTAAATGAAAAATTTATATTCTTAGTTCTGCATCAATTTAGTACAAATGTATTTTCTAATTCATTCAAAATGATATATACAACATCCACTGATAAGAGTGATATCATGTACATGTTTCTACTGTATGACAATTCCCATTCTTAAATTATAGTTTATACCAAGCAAATTCTGACATTCATTTACGCGTCATGATTTTTTGCCATATTAGTTTTCCCTTCAAAAGGAAAAAATAAACATTTATATTCTAAATTTGTGTGAAACTGATTTCCCTCTTGAATTTCTATCAAATATGACCAGTAATTCGAACCAGTATATTTAAGCTTCAATTGTTAAAAGTATAAATTAAGAACTCAACACTTTTAAATTTTTGTAATTATAATTTTTAAAATTTACATTGAATATCTCGCGGGCTTTCATAATTTTAAATAATGTTCAAATTGAGTTACTAAACAAATAAATCTTGATTTTTGTTGAAAACAGATTAGGTATTCTAATGGAAGAATAACTCATATAATATTTTATTTAATATAAATATTGTTGTTTAGAGGATATCAGTCGATTCAAAGGTTAAAAGAATGGAATACATTAGAATTAAATCATTATAGGGCATACACTTACAATTTAAAATTTATAATAATTAATCATTTAATATTAACCTTATAATATTACTAAACATAATTGAACTTTTCCTTACCATTGAACTACTTACTTTTCATAGATTTACACTGTCATGCTTCTGTCAATACTAATGTGGTAAATAAATTTAGATTTCTTGTCACCACGGAAAAAAGTATTAAAACCTTTCCTTTCTTGACAATCCCTAGTAACAAGTGTTTCAAAGCGTGTCTGTTGTAGACAATCTTCCCCCAAAAATATACCGTAATATATCAATTGCTACAAGAATTAGGAAAGGAAATGCGATTTTTAGATAATGGGTCAATTGGTAGCCATTTTTGTTATATACTCATACACTGTTAATAATACACTTTACACTATTAAGTATGTATTAATATTTTAATTTCTTTGCTACAACTCTTTTTGAAATAACCAATATATTATAAGCATAGATGAGATTTCATTTGACCATGGTATTTTTATATGTATCATATTTTATTTTATTCTAAACTTTTTTTAATGTGCTTAGAATGCCTTCCTAGATTTGAAGATTTGATCTTAGAATATAAATAAGCAAAAACTCATAAAAGATTCTCAACTCCTTTCTTAATGCTCTCAAGACATCCACTCTAAACTTAAATAATATATAATATGAATTTTCTTTTCTTACCTTTAAAATATTAGTTCATAGCAAAACTTTGCAATACATTGGATCTTGGAGCAAAAATACTCTAATATTTAATATATATTTAATATTTTTTTAAAATTATTTTCCTTATAATGTGGCAAAAGCAAATTTAATTTGCCTATACTTCAAGGAAACAAAAGAATTTATCATATTGCTTGTATAACACAATTGACATTAAGCATAATAAAATTCTAAGAAATTTAAAAGATCAATTAAATGCGTGTTGAAAGTATATTGTGAAAGTTATTAGATAATTAGATTTATATTAGATGAAAAATCTTGAATTCGGTAATAATAAGTATGTAATAATATATTTGATTGTGATTTGTAATTTTTAAGTACATAAATTATATATATATTTTATGTATTAAGTTTTAAAAAATTATTTTAACTAAATAAGAGTAATATATTATTAATAATAATTTTCTTAAAGTTAAAAATTGTATAATTTGCAGTAAATAAAATAAAAATTTCTTCGGGAAATCATGAGTAATTCATTATTTGGCTATTTCGAAAGCATTCAGTTTCGAAAATTATTTACATAACTATGAAGACATAACAATATCACACGTATTCACTTTTGCGACAGTTTTAAATTTATAATACTCAAATTGGACAAACACAATTAGTAACAGAAAAATTCAGATAATTGTTTTTCAATTTTAAAAGAAATGTTGATTCGTGGGCATGTTTATTCGCAATATTATGAATATTCAATATATATGTGCTGTGTGCTTGCAATATTTTTTTTAAAAATTTAGTAGCAATGTTTCTTTAAATTGCACTGATAAAATTTCAAAGTAGGCAGTATTATTCTTGATCATTTTTAAATAAATAAATTATTATATATATATATATATATATATATATATATATATATATATATATATATATATATATATATATATATATATATATATATATATATATATGTGTGTGTGTGTGTGTGTGTGTGTGTGTGTGTGTGTGTGATGATTAAATAAATTTATCATTATTAATAAATTATGTTTATCAAATTACAAAGAATAATTACTACGAGTAAAATCTTAATAATAATTACTATATTAACATTGTAATATGAGGTACTCTTTTCACATAGAATGGAATAAAGCATGTTATTATTTATTTTTTAATGCATGTTCAATTATAGAAGCCTTTAAGTGCCAAATTCATAAAGTATTTTGATTATAATATAATTTATTAGATATTTGCATTTTAATATATCATACTCACGATAACATTTCCTGAAAAAATTTATTTTAAATAAAATGTTGTTTTTTAATATTTTTTTGCATGTGTGAACTATTTTAATTGTTTAACGTACTACAAGACGGATTGCAGGATGCATAAATTAAATCATCTTTGTGAGAAAGAATCTTTTTCCATTAACAATAAATAAAGTGCATTGATATTTGCTGATATTCCTTTTCCTATGTTTTTGAAACATATATTAATAATAGTAATAAGAGTCTATAATTATGGCAAATAATTAAATAAAATGGTAATTATTTTTCGCAAAAGATAAATAACAAAATACACATTATATTAAATGTCAATTTAATTTGATTATATAATTTAATTTTTTGTGAATCTTCTTATTTTTTCATTAGAATTAATGCTTTTATTTTTCTTAGAATTCGTATTTTTAAAAATTCTTGTTTGTCTCTTTTTCTTATTTGTACTTATATTTACGAAATTAATTTTTTTCTTTCCTTTTTTTAAAATCATAATATTTTTAAACTATCTATTTTAGAATTTTATTTATCACGTTTAGATATATTATTTATACGCTTAAGTTTTTTCCAAGAAAGAATTTATTACGACATCTTAGCAACATTTTTTTGGTGGAAAAAATTCTAAAATTGGCAATTGTACCCAATTTAGGTTTTATTTGGTCTAAGAAATTATTATTTATTAAATGTTTGAAATTTTTAAATATTAATAACTTTCTAATAATATTTCTTTTGATTCAAAAACTGAGCATATATACTCGCTTTGTTAACCTTTCCTAATGAAATCTGTAGCACACATTTATTAAACTTCTCCTAAAATTTTGATTATGCTATTAAATTTTTTAAACCATAATGCTCAGGTGAAGATAATTTTTAAATATTATTTTGCATAAGATTATTATAATTTTGTGTCATTTTTTTGCTTCTAAAACCCTAATTATATTTTCAAAATTATTAAAATAATCACACTTCTTGTCAAAACTCTGTAATATTGAGAAATTTTCTACAATAAAATACATATTTTACCTAAAAAAATGAATATTATTTAGATATTTTCATCAAAATTCACATTTGTTTATCTCAAAGGAACAGAAATTGACTCTGAGCTCTTAATCTATTAAATATAAACATGCATTTGTCTATAGTATATATTTACAGTTTGCCTTTCTCTATTAAATAATTAAAATAAGTATTTACATATTTTTTTCAATTGTTTTACTACTTTTCGGACCTCCTTAGTCACATTTTTATTTCAAAATTCATTTTTTTGATCAGAAAAATTAAAATAAATATGCATTTTTATGAAAATTCGTATTAGCTTATCTCAAATGTCTAAACTGAAACTCATTAAATATAAATACGTAATTAAATTTCTCTTATATATTGGCTTCCTCTACTAAATTATTAACATAATCCTATATTAAATGATTGAAATAATTAGTATTTTTTTACGTTAAACAGTTAAATTTCTTGTAAATGTTCAAATATTCAGATATTTATTTTAAGATAATGTATTTTACATGCTTTATTATAAATGCTGCATTATGTATTATATAATGTGATTTTAAAATGTCTTTAAATTCTTTTATGTAAAAAAGTAAGAAATTAAAGCAAGTATTTATTTAACATGATGGAAAAATTTTAAAACCTCACCTTATACAATTTTATTTCCGAAAATAATAATCGATAGAAGCATTTATTCTTTTTACTCCTTATTCAAGAAAATCTGTCACATTTGTCACATATTAGTACGTAACAGATGAATGAAAAAAGAAAATTGGGTAGCATTCATTTTAACGAAAGAAAAATAAGCTAAAACTTTACTACTTCGGTTTGTCACATTCAGATTAGAAAATGAACAATATGGTTTAAATTTGTAGTCTCTAAATTTACTTATAAAACTCTTTGAATAATAATTTAATAATATCAAAATTCTTCATTAAGTTGCTAACAATGATAAACTTTTCATTTAAATATATCATAAGTTTATTATAGCTTACAAGAAATGCCAAATTATTACAATTATTCCCTAAAAAAACTAGAAACTTCAATGACTTTTGAAATCTTTTGGAAAGATGCAATTTAAATTTGTTATACGTAATATAAGAATGTAATAACACTAATTAACATTAATATAATTTGCAGGAAAAATTACATGTTTATTAAAATATCATTTCATAAAAAGACATGGCTCTTGAGCTGTTCACAAAGTCTTTTCTAGTTAAGTATAGTGTATGAATACTGTAACTAAGACTTTCAATGAAATGATTAAATAACTTGCAATTATAATCTGTATTTTATATTGGTTTTATATATAGTACTGTTAGTTATTACAAAGATATTCCATTTTTATTTATAAATCATTTGTGATTATGATGAAATTTAATTAAGTATTACAGTTATGCAAATTTTATCATTAATATAGTAAGGCAAATAAGCTAATTGGTTAATAGTATGATTACAAACTTCAAAATGAATGGATTTTAAAAATCAAACTTTATCTATAAAACAATGTATTTATGCATTAATTTTTAAAAACTATATGCTTGAATAATAGGTAAATGTTTTCACACATAATTACTTAAAGTTTGTTAACACAAAGTATAAATAATATTAATTTCCTTTACAATATTTATTAAACATTTATGTGTTTTATCAAAATTTTCATAGGATTATTAAATGAAAATATAAAAAAACGTACTTGTTATAATTCGCTTTATCGTCTCTTTGTAAATGTTTACTATATACAATTACATATCATTTATCTTATATTGTTTTAATTGTATTGTAAATCTTTAAAACAACATTTCATTCTTCAGTATAAGCCTTCATGAGGATGAAACCTATTGAACAATTACAGTACAAACAATTTCAAACTAACGATGCTAGTTTGCTTCAGCCTTTTTATATTCTACCTTTGGTTTAATATTTGCTTTTCGTACTTGTGCCAACGCGCGCGCGATGTTTTTTACATATATTACGATGAAATCACCTACGATTGAGATTATAGATGCAATCAAAGTAAATTAAAAAAAATACAATTACTAGTACAGTTTTTCAAAGTTCTTTCATTTTGTGTTCATAATAATGTGTTAAATATATATACTAATTTAGCTCTAAAAATAATTTAGTTTTAGTAACAATATTTAGTAAGTAATTTGATGTAGTGCAAAGGCATTTTATAACAAGAAGCAAAATATAAATAATTCTTAAGAAATTTCGTGCCATTATAGTATTTTATGTCTTGAATAGTTGAAATTATCTACTTACAATTTATTTATTAAATTTTTTCCCATAATGTTTCTATTATTATAAATCTAATATAATTAAAATATAATTATTAGAAACGTAAATATTAGTATTTTAGATACTGCTGGAAGTAAATCGTTTCTGAATCAATAAAAATTATTTTCGAATGTTAAAATAAATAAATACGTGTCTCCAGGTTGAAACAATTGAAATCCAAACAATTCGTTACATGCAACTGAGAGCACATGTCTTAGAAAATTAAATATAACTATTATAACAGCACTTACGTGTGTGAATCAGCCCGAACTCAGAAGTAATTACGATGTCTTCTTATTTATCACTATTGTTTTTTGTTTAATTGAAATTATCTCCATTGCTTGTTTATTAGCAAATATGTAAATTATACTAAGTATGCATTGCCATTTATTTTTTCTTAATAATAATAATATAATTTTCTTAATGATATTTATAATGCTGGTTAAAGGAAGCCTTTCACAATGATATAGTTTTCAATTCAATGCAATTAATCCTAGAAAATATATTGAGAAAAATGAGTGATATTTTAGTTAACTATTTCTAAAATATGTTGTACAAGAAATGAGAATGTATAAAGGAAAGAGATTTTAATATAATTTACTAATATAATTAAGAAACATAATATAATTTACTTTCTTAATGTTTACAAAAGCTGGAAAATATAAAAAAAATAGTCAAATCCCTACTGATTTTCACAATATATATATATATATATATACATACACACACATCTATATATATATATATATATATATATATATATATATATATATATATATATATATATATATTGTAATCAAACTTCACTGAAGAATGGCAACACTTTTGAATTAATGTTCCATAAATAGAGTTTTAGTTTTGCAGTAAAACTTAAAAAAATTCAATTCAAATGGTAATCATCACTCTAGATTCCATTAAATGTCTATCTTGCAAATCCATATTTTTGATTATTATTTTATTAAATAATATACATTACTCTGAAACTTTCCTTACATTAATTTGTAATGAATACAGAACTTGTAGAAGCAGAAATGATTAGGCTGCTTGAGTGCAGATTGCGAGAATGTCTCTCATAAAAAATCCTTTTTTGCCCTTAAATATAAAAATATACTTTCCTCAATTAGAATCTGAATTCATCAACAATAGACTTTCTCAGAAAATAATATATATACTACGCAATATTTAACACTGTCGAATTTTGATGTTTTCGCTACTGTCAGTGGTCGTATTATTTCTCAGCATGCTTAACAGTCTTATGAAACTTTGAAACACAAATTACTTGTATTTAGTGATTTTGAAGAAAACAAATTGCAAGTTTTGACTTGCATGTTCAGTGCTCCTCGGTTTTACTATGACAATTACAAAATTTGGCGGTTAAACACGTGGTTAGTACATTATAAAAATAATGTAGCTCCAATTCTCTAACGCAATTAAATGCCATTTCAACCATTTCTTCCGAAGATTTGAGTAAGTTAGTGATTATTCCTAACTAATTTCAAGTATTCCATAACTTCGAGAAGAATATATTCTTGAATTATTTTCAACAATGAATCTTACAGAAATCGGTGCTCTTAGAAAAAACATTTCCAATCTAAGCAAAAAGATCTAAAATACACCATTCCATATTAGCATAACAGATCTCGTTCAAGGCACAAAAAATATTTTGTGATCTATTCTACTCCCGAGCTCCCGAGTCAGTTAATTAAAATTTGGCAAGATTAAATCATTTTATCAATTAAAATTTAATCAATTAAAATTTGGTTTGATTTCTCTCTTCTTATAATAGTAAAAATTCATGAAATAAGTAATTTGTTCCAGAAAACGAAAAAAAACAGAAAAACTTAAGTAAAATTTCTTGGTGTTATTTCCGATAAATTTATAAAATAAACACTGGTAGAATTTGATTTGGTTTTTAAAATAATACTTCACATGATTTCTTTTTATTTTGTCGATGCTTTTAAGAGCATACTTATGAAACGTTATATCGGCGAAGGAATGTACGCTTTCAAAATGTTTTTCCTCACTACTGAATTCCAACTGTTCTTATGCAGTGTGAATAAAATGAACTTTAAAAAATAATTCTAGCTAGAATAACAATTCAACTTTTACTTGCATGTTTCCATTATTTAGCTTGCCTGGTCCGGTTTTTCTTATTTTTATGCTAAGCAAGTTAACAAAAATAGTTTGGGCAAAAACTCTCAGAAAATAAGAATCTTTAGTATTTTGTACTTTAGTAAAATTTTAAAGATACCATCATACGATTTTTGCTCTCTTAAAAAACAAGCTTAATTGAATATTAAACTGATTTTTCTCATACTTAAATGTTAAAAATAACCTTAATATTTAATTTATTATAATGAAAAAGAATATTACAACGTAATGCAACAGAACATTGTTTCATTAACCTATTATGTTTAATTTGGTAGATATGCATATTAAATGGTCTCTCACTTGTTGAATTAGATAGATTTCTAAAATGTGCATAGTAAATTTTTTCGTAGCTTCTCAAAATAAAGTGTTTAATAGAAAAAGTTATTGAAGTTAATATTTGTGCATTCCTTTTAAAATTGATTTCATAATTTCTTTTGTTGTTAAGAATGAATTGTTAGCATCTATTGTGTAATTTTAATCCAATTTCTTAAAATTTGTAGCCGTAATTATATCAAGTTGTTAAATATTAAAAGTATGTTTGTATTACTGTGAATGCTTACGCAACTGAAAAATAAAATTATGAGAAAGATGAGGAAGGAAACTAGGAAAAAGTCTATGTATCTTGTCATTTTGAAAAGAAAGTACTATTTCAGCATAATTATACATACACTTTTATGCTGAGACAAAGCGCTTGAAATTATTTAACAGCTGAAAACAATGGAAATGATAATAATGTCTTAGAAAGGAGAAAACATGATAGAAATATAATTGAAAATGTTTTATATGTGTACATATAATATATACACGTTTAGGAAGTATTTAAGCATATCATTATTAACTAATCGTGGCTGAAGAAAAATATTTTACCTATTTTAATATAGTTCAGTCTAAAAATATTTGAAAGCATTGAATTTTTTTTATATTTGTAGCATTTTATTGTTAAGTATTGTAAACTGATTCGTAAACTAGTTTGCAACTTATGATTATTATCCTGGAGGATATCAGTATAGTTAATATATATTTGCTTAAAAAATGTTTTCGTTTAAAGCAATAAATCATGATTTTTAAATAATAATTTTTAAAGTATGTTCTTCTTATTCAGTTTTTCTAATATTTATTTGTCATTCAAGTTTTTTTTATCAGTCATTAAATATAATTTGACAGGAAATGTCAAGCGAACAATGGTTGGTTTTTAATGGACTAAAAAACTCTTAATACGTTTGGATTGCATAGAAAAAATTGAAGAGCTTATTAAATTCTATAAATCGATTCCTTCATCACACGTCCATATAAAATATTACTTTAGAGAATAGATTTTGCATTAAAAAATAAATAACCTACTTCAAATATATTGCAAGTAATAAGATGTTAACATCATTTTCGCGAAAAGTCATTTATCTCTTTTTAGCAAGCATTTCTTCGTAGAATGAATTTAATAGTTTGATATCCCCAACCAAATTATTACTGGCTACCAATGGATTTCATATGGGTCATTTACAATACTGTGTTCTTAGCCAGTGAGCTAAAAGGAATCGATTATAAGCTTGAATCATTTCTGATATCATGACCCTGATTGTGTTGAGCGCATGAGAGATTTAATCAGTGTTGCATATGCAGTGAATTGACATGATATTCACCACTCCAAAGCTCATTCCTGGTCCAAAGCATAAGTAGAGATCATTCTCATTCCTGGAATGAGTTCGCCGAAACGTACTAAGATCGTTAAATGTAAGATATAAAAATAATGGAAATACTTAGCAGCTAATATACAAAGGTTTTGATTCAGCAAGCTCTTTTCCTTTTTACTAACGAGATTAAGAAACATAAAATATATATAAATCTCTCCATTACCTTTTATGTGCAAAAGAATGTATAATTGTGTAGTAAACGTTATTAATTAAATTTCTAATAAAAAATTTATTTCGTTAAATTAATATAAAAATATTGTTTATTAACCCTTTTCCTACCAAATTTTCTCAGTTAAAACAGAAAATTTTTTTGAATCTTTTAGATTAAATGTTGTTTTTATCCAAAACTAACAGTTTAATGTGTTGATTTGGAAAATCGACACATTGTTATACTTCTCATATTAAATTTCTTCTATCCATTAAAAGCAATTTTCGAAAGAAAGAATGATTACCAGGATTTTCATTTCATGGAAATGAAAATTGAATTATTTATCATTATCAAAAAATTTATTAGGAAGGGTTTAAATTATCATGTAAATTCCCAATTTATATTATGCTATTATTGGACAAAATAGCACTATATCTGTTGATTAATACATACATATATTTTGTTAAATTAATATTTTTAATTATATACATAAAAATATGATATTTAAAAATGAAAATTTAGCTAATAAACAGAACTTAGAATATTGTGTAAATATAAGTAAATTTGAATTTCTTTATTCTCAACATTTACGATATATGAAGAATAATTTTTGTCATTTTATTGCCATAGTTATATAGTCTGGATTAATTTCAGACATATGATATCTAAATATATTAAAATTGATTTTATCATAGAGCGTAATGTGAATTTTAGTTGAAAATAAAATAACATTCATGTACTTTCTAGAAAAAAAAACATCATTTGATAACGGATTAAAATTATTTATTTTATTAAATGTTCTGAATTATTAGAAAGTGAATGTGTTGTATGATATACGATACTTATAATTTAGATCTCTAGTGCATATGTGATTCAAATTTCTATTTCACTAATGAAAACACCATCAAATGTACCTCTCAAATATCATTAGTTTTTAATTCAATTACAATGGTAATTTTATTCCTGAATGTACTATAACAGTATATTTGTTATTCAATTTTCTAATTTATTTTTCAACATTATCATCAATGATTTATATCGTATTTTCTAGTTGTACAACTTAGTAATTTAAAGACAAATGTTTTTTTACAGTGTTAAAGACTATATGACATGTGAAAAAATAATGTTTGAAATGAACTGTTCAGACAAAATATTTTCTTGACCAGATATAGTTGACTGCTTTGTATACCATGAATGTTGGTCATTTTAACTGAATTCAGAAAAACTGTAACAGAAAAACAGCATTAAAATTTAAAATTCTTTATGCTTTTAGCTTCAAAAATTATAAAATTCTAATATTTTTTTATGACAGTAAAACAACAGTAAACATAACAGGTGCTTTCTATAATAAGTGTGTTACTTATAAATACATTTAATAAATAACTTATATAAGTTTCATATGATATAGCTTTATTCAAATTTTTAAATAATAAATTATGTTTAATGATAATGATTTTATCAATATCTATAATATATGTGTTAACATTATCATTATTAATAAAGCTTGATTATTTTTTAAATGTTTATTACGTCCCTCATATAATGGTTAATTTTTATACCTATTTATTTTCATATTTTACCAATTTTTTATATAAGATTTATTTTTTCTTATTTTGTTTGCAATTGATTCAGATGATTTTTTTTAATTCAGCTAGAAATTCACTTGTGTTGTATCAAGATGATTGCTTTTTATAAATATTAAAACAGTAGTTTTCTTTTTCATTTAATTTTTCACAGTCAAAATGCGTATTCCTTAATAGATATATTTTAATTTCATAAATCCTATGATTCATAAAAATTTTCTTAAAACATTTTTTACAAAAAAATTATTTTTCCCTTTTTATGTTTTTTTCTATGTTAATATAATATTTATTTAAACTTATGAATTCAAAAATACTTTATGTAATTGTCTTTAACTGGTAAGAAAATCTTTATTTTTGATATAAAATCACTTAAAATATAAATTAAATGCTACATAACTGAAGAAGACAAAGTGGAGGTCATGCAAATGTTGTTCTTCATACGATTATACTTTAGGCTGATGATTTATGTTTATTAAAACAGTCATATAATTGTATTTTATGGAAAATGGTAGCAATATTATTTGCGTTTTGTTAAGTTTTCAAAATAGAAGACCTTATCAGTCAATTTTCAAATACAACTCAATTAACAATTTCATGATTTTGACAGACTTTCAATTTTTCTCAATATTTAGATGCATATTTATAAGTATTGGTGACTTTAAACTAGAAAGTTTATGCAATACAACGGGTTAAGCCTTTAATGATTCATCTCTATATTATGATGAAGACAATAACCGTCATTTTGTTTTACACTTTTATAATTATTATAGATTTTCATGAGTCAGCAAATATACCATAATAATAAAATATTAATAAAAATTGTGCACAATATTTATAAGAATTGTGAAAAATTGATTTAACTTTTCTTGTGACAAAAAATTATACCTAATTGTTACTTCAAATATGTTTTATATTTTTTTTTACAGAATTGAATACTGAGGAAATAGTGCATGTTTTTAACCAAAATTTTGGATATTGGTACATTTGTTTTACTGATCGCGGCAACATCTTTCATGAAACGGGTTACTTCAAAGCAACATGTTTCATCTTCGAATTATTCTGAATAATAGCTGAGGGAATTTTCCTGAGTTCTGTGCTATTGGTCCTGTATTTGAATCCCTGTTTGGGCAAGGATGTTACTTTCTCTCACTGTTTCTCTGTCCTTTCTTCTTAAATGATGTATGAATGCGGGCCATCCTATAAATGAGTTTGTGGTGGTATGACTTAGGTAATGATAACTCGCCTCCAAGACTTAATTCACAGGTTCCCATTGAGTAGGTACTAATGTGTAACAGTTTTCAGCCTTGTTGTGGCAAAGGGTTAGTCACCCAGTGCCCATCGTTATTAAAAATTTTTCAAATGAATATTTGGAAACATAAATTCAAAATATCTCGGCATGTCTTAAATGAGTTTTTATTGTAGTTTAATTATTAACCATCTGATTTAATTTGGAAAACAAATAATTTTACTTTAAAAATATTTTATATTAAATAAAGTAATTTTTAACCTAAGAAATAGTAATAATTATTATATCAAGTATTTAAATAAAAGTTATTTAATTTAATATCAGTTTCTTCTACCCCAGTATCTTGTTCAATAACATATTAGAACAAAATAAATTTATTTACAATGGAACATTTTCAAAATTTCCGAATTTTATTTGTTTTAAATATTAAATAATTGATTTAACTTTACCTTAAGTGTTTGAAATTTAGCTTTATAAAATGTGTTGTAAAGACTCTACATACATTAATATTTCCGGAGGCACTAAATTCTTAACAGTTTGTTGAAATTTCCATATTAATATTCAATAACTTTTTATAAAATTGTTATCAACATAAGCAACATATTTAAAAACGAATGACTTTATTTTAGTATAATGCTTTTATAATTTCTTTAAATCATTTTGGAAAATGTTTGCTCTATATAATGGTTTTAGAAATTTCCTAATTGATAGATATTATAGCACAAAATGACGAAAAAGATTTATTAAGTTAATTTCTTCATTTTTTTTCAGAATATCAGTTATAGGCTGTTTAGGCTAAAGAAAATAAGCTAGTCGAATACTTTACATACTATAAGTATAAATGTGTTTCAAATACTATCCATTTTGCCAAATCTTTTAAATTTACAATTTGGATCAACATCTATTTTACTCTTATAAATAGACAGATATTTGTGCTGGACAAAAATAAATATGAGGAAAAAAGTTTAATAATATATTAAACATAAACAAGATATTGTAAATAGAATATGCGAGTTTTCACGTATACTTTAATGTTACAACAAGTATGAGAGAAAACATAAAATATATTTAACAACTTCAGTTGATTCAAACATAAAATTTAATAATTTATTTGAAATTATTTTATTTTTAAAATGTGTGTGTGGATTTACATAAAAATATTTCAACAATGCTCTAATGGCTTTTTAAAAAATATTTTTTGTATAAGAAACTAATTTATTTTTGGAACTCAAATAAACAGTTTTCAGTTTTAAAATGCTAAAAATCTACTCATTTTTTTAATTTTTAATTCAATTTCCATGACTAAAGGAATGTTTAATTTATGGATTCATATTGATGATCATCACTCCGCAAAGCAAAAACTGCACTTGCTGTGAGTAAGAATTTAACAAATTAAAACCAACACAAAATTAAATAATACCTCAGACTTTCTTTACTATTTGCTTTCAATTAACATGTGTTATTATTAAAAGTTATATTTTAAATTAATGAAAATTATCAAAACTTTATCTATTATATATAACTATTTATACAATTTGTATCTAGTTATATTTTAAACTGTTTTACGTATATTATAATTTGTGCTTTAAATATCAAAAATGTTAAATATTATTTACATACTGATGTTCAAAATGTAAAGTTATACAGATTAAAAATTTTTTTAAACTAATATTCTTTTATAGTGGTTTTTATCTTATAATGGTAAAATACTCCTTTGTTACTAAATTAGTCATTTTAATGAGATATACCTCAGTTTTTAAAATCATAATTTAAATTGGTACATCAATTTAATTTCTTGTTGTTTCTTATCCCATTACATACATACCACCTCAACTTATTAATTTCATGAAATTTTTAATTTCCAAGCAATGCGGTGCAGCAAATTACTGGAGAAAAGTTAGCTCTTCTGACAGTCATTTCATGGCAAAAATGGCTAGATGAGACTTGAGTAGAATTATAATTTGAGCAAACAGGATATATTTTAAGACCCAAAACTTTCAATTGAGTAAGAAATAATGACTGCAGTATTTAGAACGAGTCACATATTTCAATGATTTTAAGTAATATTGAACTAAACGATTACGTCGTTTTCATATTTGAAACAACAGAGTACTGTTATTAAGAATTATATTATTAAACTGCAAAGAACAAAATGTACTGATGATTCCTGGTTTAAGAGTCTATTTAATAATGACTATTTGAAGAATTTAGATACTTTGAACTGCTTTTTTAAATTATTGTCTCCTGAGCTATTGTTAAAAATGAGTTATTTATTTTATTTTCAGCAAAAAAGAATGAGGGAGATATATATTTAGTCTTTGTGTCACTCTTTCAGAGTTCCCTTCTTAATTATCCTTTTTGATAGAGCATCATAATTTAGATTACTATTTATAATAGCAATGACTGTTTTGCATAGAAATATTAATAAAAAATCTTAGAAAATTGATTGAAATAAATTCAACTTTGACAAGAAGAATAACTGATTGCTTGACTAAATTAAAATCTAATGTAAAAAAATAACGTATAATATCAATCTACATTACATAATTTTGCAACAAATATTATATATATATATATATATATATATATATATATATATATATATATATATATATATATATATAAGTTAATAATGCAATGATTTCTATTTATATATACTATATATGAAGATCAGCGTTAGAAAAATGTGTACAAATGTAATTTTTCTTTATGATAAATGAATTTTTTTTGCATTTGAAACTTTCATGTAAAATAAAAAAAAAATCACACACACACACACACACACACACACACACTACATATATATATATATATATATATATATATATATATATATATATACATAATATATATATATATATATCCAAATAAAATTGAAATAATTTTATCTATATTAAAACAAATTATTTTCTTTATCCTTATAAATAAAATATTTTAAACTCTTAAAGAATTAATATCTTAAAATTTTTGGTTGGTTTTGGTAAATTGGTAAATATATTTTGGTTTCAACTATAAAGTTTTTTGTTATATTCAGAACTTGTGTCAATATTTATAAACGCTTCATAAAGTAGGCTCATTAATCACTGAATAATTAATTATTGATTGATTAATGTGGTATATTATAAAGTAGAAGAGATAGACGTAAATTATAATGCATGTAATGAGTAAACATGTATTAGCATTAGAAAACCGTATGTTTAGAATATCTAAGTGTAATATATTTTAAATCTCAGATAATATATTGCTCCCGTTTTAGATATTTTTGAATAAGAAATGCTAGTTTTCCAGATACCTTTGCAAATCTATTCCTTGCAGATTTGCATATGGAAAAATTTATTGCCCAAGAAACAATTCCAAAAATCCCTTTTTCACGAAAATATTTTAAAAGATACTAAATTTATACTTTAAAATAAATGAAAAATGTAAGCATAAGCTGCAGTGGCATTTTCAATCCTAAATATTTGAATACAAAATCATCACTACATGCCACAATCCTGATTATTCAAACAAAGACTACATAATCTCTCTCCGGCTGCGGATGCATTATTCATAAAAAAAGGAGCTTTATGAAGATATTTAGCTTACAATTTATAGAGAAAAAAAAACTTCGCTATTTTGTTTTTGACCTTAAGAAAGTGTAATGCAAAATTATTCGTTAATTGTAAAACAAAAGAAAAAACATTTTTTAAGTATTTTTGATATACTTTGTTTAAATAAATTGCTGTATTAATGCTTGTTTCCAAAATATTATTTTTGTACTTATTCTGTTGCATTATGCATTAATTGTGTATTGAACTTTATTAGAAAATTTCATATAAAAGTTAGATTTCAAAGAGTCTGGAATCAGATCGGTAATTGTTACCTTTACTCATAAAATAAACTTTGCCGCAGTATTAAGAAATGTCAATCTTTTAGGTAATGATTTTATTTGCTTCTTTCCAGGATGAACACACACAATGAGCTTTTTCACTTTATTAGAATAAATCTACAAAAAAGGTACATAATTTATGTTTTCGTCTTTAATTTACTTTTAAATTTTTAATAGAGTAGACATTTTATTTGAGTTTTGAAATTCTTTTATGTATTTTTTTTATGGTTTTCATTCATATTTATATTAAATCTGGATAAATATATATTGAAATTTAAATTTAAAATTTAATATATTTTAAGAATTAATTAATTTAATATATTTTAATATATTGAAAGAAATTGTGGCAATAATTTATTTATAAAATGAGAAAGTAAATACGCCGCATATTTAAATTAAAAATATCAGGTTTATTTTAGCAAAATTAAGTATATTTAAAATGAATGCCACAGTGTGTACAGTAACCAATTTTACAAGTTTCTGTGCACTGAAAAAGTCAAATATTTTTAACTCTGAATGTGAGCTTTAGATTTGCTTATTTATTTTTTATTTCACAAAAACATTTGAGATTTGGAAGGAATTTTCTTCACTCCGGTATTTTAAATTGAGCATTTATTATTTGATAAATAATAGAGAATAAAGAAATTGAGAAATTTTCTTGATATATGTGGAATTCCAATCGATAATTTACAAGTGTATTATTTGGTCAGTAAATTTTTCTGTAAAATTTAAATATCTTTAACTTAGCCTAAAAGGAATTGTGACTGAGGTAAAGAATATCTAGAAATTATAATGAAATATCTCGAATTAGATTTTATGAACGTGAAAGAACATCTTACATAACTTTAAACATTTCTATATGGAAATTAGATAACAATTTACTTCTCAGAGATGAGTAAAAATGTCTTTATCTTATATTGATCTCATGCATGTATTATTCGTAAGAAATGATAACAGTTTGAGCAGAATAAAATGAATATGCCTCATTATATTCTTTTTCTGAATGCTACAATAAAGGAAACTTTTCCAGATGGCATTTACCTGGAGCTAAATATTATTGTTTCCTGAGCAAATCAAGCTGTACATTTCATAGAAACATTTGCATTTTTAGATTAATTTAATGTTACATCTTGTTGTGAAGTTTAGAAATAGAATATTTGTTGCAATATTGAATTATATATTATGGAAAAGATTGGAAATAAAAAATAATGTTTTATAATAAATTTTTATTCACGACGAGTAACATCAAATATTTTTTTTAATCTTAAAATTGAAAACAATCAATAAATATTTTAGCTTTTAAATTTCAAATAACGCAAAAAAATCAGAAATTACATGGAATATATCAAATGATTTAACTAGTTAAATATATAAAGTTGCTTTTATTTATTTTTATTTTCAAACACATTTGTTTTTAATATTTTATATCAGTTTAAGCAATTAATTTTATATTCAAAGCGTTATAAATGCAGAAAAATGCAGAAAATTTAATAATTATTAACAGGAAAAGAAGAGCTGTGTATTGATAATATTGAAAATAAGCGACAGTTTCAAGTGGGAGAGTGATTACTACCATATTATGCTCAAGTGAATTATTTTTTTATTAAAAAATAAAGGTTGTCAAACGACATAATATTTAGAAAATTAATTTTTTACTTGATAGTATGAATGTAAATAATATTATATAGAACAAAAAATAAGTTCAGTTACCTAATTTGTTTGTAGATATCTTTCAAATTCTGTATATTACTGAGATATCAGAATATTTTTACCAAATTCTAGATAAATTAAAATTTTTTGGCTCCATTCAATTAAGTTACTTATTCAGGTGTAATGTTATTAATTGTATGTAATTCTGCATACGTGTTTTTTTAAGTTCCTTAAATGTTGTTTTTTAAGTGTACCATATAAAATTTTTAATTAAATTGAATTATGCTGTCATAAATGAAATTGCAAATATTTGTTTCTTATCAAGGATTTATTTGTTTGGACAAAAAAAAATTAAAAATTATTTCAAATAAAATTTGCAAAATTTAAATTATAAATAAAAGATTAGGAATTATTTCAATAAAGTTGCTTTTAACAATCCAAGTTTGAGTGACACGTTGCACACGTTGTAGCATAGAACATAACATTTTGACACAATCATCTGAGATCTGTCTTTCAAGGACCTGAATTTTTGTGGAATGTTTACAAACACCCACTGTTTCTAGCATATTTAAAGGAAAATCCCAGAGGAATGAGATTAGGTGAATGTGAAGATGAATCTTAAATAACACTATATTCAATTGCCTACTATTCAAAATCTTTCACATGGCACTGCTTCGCGGAATATTACTTTATAAATCCATATTTCTGATAATAAATAATGGCAACTTCTTTACAAAATCAGGTGTTTGATTTTGTAGCAACTATAAATATCTTATCTCGTCAAAGTGAAATCATTCACTTGATCATATTCTTATTGTAAATTGTACAGGAAATGTTATTAACAAATGATGCTTGATGTTGAACTTAGACAATTCATTTAGAGTTTGCCATACATCTTATTCTGGTTTTGATTCTATGGTTTTCTTTAAAGATAATAATTATTCATTTGAAATGCGTCTCATCCCTAACCATACAATTATCAATTTTTGCAATTCTTTAAAAAGAAAATTAAATTACAGCACTCAGGTAAGATTTACTTTATTTTTTGAATGTCAAATAATACCGTTTATTAATCTATTCAGCTTTTATATAAAAATAAAGGAAATCATTTTCAAATTTGATAAAATTTCAGTACAAAATTTTACACATTCTTAACTTATTGTTACAGAAATATGAGTTCATGTATTTTTTTTCATTTATGTCCTAGGAAAAGAATACTGAGCACAATTTTAAACGCATTTTAGAGATTACATTTTGCATATTATAATCAAAGATGGTCACTTTTTATAATAAAATACTTCTTGTAGAAATAAAAAAATGCATAAATAAAAATTAAAATTTTTATTTATTTTAAAAACATATGATAAAATTAGTAATGTACTCAGATAAAATTTTATATATGAAAAGAAATTTCCAAAACTGCCTATTGGTTTAAATGTTTGATTATAAGTTTACTAAATTTAACAATCATGTATTTTATTGAAATGTTCCATAACTTTTATGATATATGATCCTTAATGTTATTTCTCAGCAAATTTCTAATGTATTTAATCTATTACAAATTTTATCAGCTTAAGTAATAATCTTCTGCAACATATGTATCAGGAAAATGACGAAACAAATGTACCGAATAGAATGATGCGATCAAATAATAGTTACCCAAAAACCAATATCTAGTACTTCCAAAGATCATATTTATCGATAACCTTTACTTTGGATATTTTGATGAATAAGTTCTGAAATCTTTCCTAAAATAGTTTTTATATCTGAAAAAAGAATATTCTTATCCTATAAATGAAACAAGTGAAAATGCTTTTGATTAAAACCTTTTTGGAATAAAATGTCTAATTACTAAAAACTCTTACATGATAAAATGTGAAGATAGTAAAACATTCAGTAATTAAAATAAATTTATTAATTTTTATTGTAGATTAGTTTCCTTCACTTGTATAGTTAAACTTAATAGTTGATTACTTTTAAATTCTGTGTATGTTGAGTAAAATGACCATTTTATTAAAATTTTTTGAAGTAAATAGTATATCAGTTTTGAAGGAGTAAACAATATCGTATGTTTACAGTTGTGAAATTTTATATTCCATTTATTAAATTTATAAATGAGTTTTTTGGAAAATAGTGTGAGAGATTGTTGTACACTAAAACATCCTTAAAAATATGAACATAAATATAGAAATCTTATAAATACACTTATATTTTAATTAATATATCTCAAACGTTTTTAATTTTGAGTATTCCAAGCATAGTTTTGCTAACACATTATAAATATGTTTATAATTTTCATTTAAAAATTATTAAATATAGTTAAAACACAAAATGAAATCACTATTAGGAACTTTAATAAAATAGAAGATTTTTTTAAATTATCACTTTAAATGTTCCGTATATTATCATGTATTTTTTAATGCTGGCGAATAAAGTGAATTTAGGTCTGAGAATTTTTGTCATGGCATGAATTAGGATTCTTGTATCCAAGTCGAGCTCAAGAAAAAACCATTTTCATCATCCAAATACTTAAGAACATGATGACTCAAGAGTTAGATAATATAACTGCTTCTTGCAAAGATTCTACAAAGTATAGGGTAAATATTGTTTATTTATTGCGATATTTGGTAGCGAAGTAATTTTTATTATAAAATACTAAATATTTACTAGTCACTATATATTTCCATATGTAATAAATAGAAATTTTTAAACTAAATATGATGCTATAAAATTAAACAAATTTTAAATTACATTATTTAATAAGGCAAAAATATTTTTCAGTTTCTTTTACTAAACATAATAAATCTAAAATACCTAAAATGTCTAATCAATTTACATTAATCAGTTTAAAAGTGTACACCCACACAAAACGTAATCTTTATTCATTTAATATTTCTAGCATAAACGAGAATTTACAACATTTCCATTATTGAATTTTTTTAAGTATTTGGCATATTGTACTATCAAATTAAGTAGACTATGTTCAGTAGCAGAACAGCCCTCAAGGGACCAACCTACAGTGTCCGTATCTATTCTCCTGAAGAAGGTCCCTTGGGGACCAATCGCATGTCCTTGTTAGATGCTCAGCCTAACACGAAATCCACTGTTTATCTTACAAGTAAATTTATTGATTATATATATATATATATATATATATATATATATATATATATATATATATATATATATATATATATATATATATATATATATATATATATATATATATATATATATATATATATATATATATATATATATATATATATATATAATGTATGCTTAAGTTAGAAACATTGTCTTTGTCATATTAATTTTTCAGAACAATTTGTTTTTATTAAAAAACTTTTTTCTTCGAGTTTTGCAACTTATATTTTTTTAACATAAACTCTGAAAAAAGAGCACGCATTTGTTATAATTAGTTTTTTTTTATTTAACAATGTATATTTAAATAATTTCAGATGTCCTGATGTGGTATTTAGGTACGGTATTTGTCTGTACTATGCAGTCATATATGTGTTAATTTTAAGTTATTTTTACTTAATAAGTAATAGAATAGTTGAACTTATTTTCAAATAATACAAAGAAATTGTTACTTTTTAATAATTACTAATAAAAAATATTAAAAATAATTAATGAATTCATAATTTATCCATTAATAATTTATGGTACATTTTCTCCAATGAAGTATAATATTTTGTTTTTTTTTCACATTTAGGAATTAATTTTGAAAGTCTTTTGTTACCTTATGATGGACATTTTCTTAAGCAGAATCATCATTAATCAGGATTTAAGTTGAAATATAGTAGGATTTTCCCGAGAAAATTCCTTGTCTCAAAAGAAAGTACCTTTATTTTACGAAACTATCACACGTCCGTTGTCACTTACATAGTTATCTTTTATATAACGTGTAAAGTGAACAGAGAAACAACTGCATTATACATGGATCATTACCATTCAATGTCCCTGACTAACGAAATGAGAGGAAGTGTTTACATGCTCGAATCGCTTTCAAACAGGGAACTCAATTTTGTGTACTACCAGTTGTTCTCTATCAATGTCACCATAAACTAAAGAAACTTGTTATTTGGTTGCCATTTTTGCACTGAATTATCATTAAAATCATTTTTCGCACAAGACAGGATTTTTGATCATTGCAATATTTTAAGCTAACAATTTTACGAAAACCACTTTAATAGGGATTGTTATTAGCTTTAAAAAATAATCATTTTTCTTTTCAAAATAATAAATTTATTTAAACATTGAAATAAAATTTTATGCTGTTACAATGATTTCTTAAGTATAACGTGCCTTTAAATAATTTATTTTTTTAAGTCTTAAAATTATTATGAATATTATGAAATTATATTTACTACTATTTATTAAATATAACTACGAAAATATACAATCATGCTTCATTTCTCAATTATTCTCAATCAGCATTTATTATTCTTTGTGAAAAGCGAAGTATTAGTTTTGTATAAATAGAATTCTAATTTTTTTATGTAAGTAAAAAATATATTTTAATACAAGAAAATAAACGCATGTGAAGTTATACTTTAAAATTTAAAGTAAAAATTACTAATTTCACATATTGTTTATTATACGTTTATGGAGGATATTGATATTGCGTATTTTACATACTACAATACATTAAAGTATCTTATTGTAAGAAAAAATCAAGGAATTCAAATAATATTTCTTTGTTATTATCTTTACAATTTTTCTTTTAAGTTTGAAAAAGTATTAAGCCGATACATTTAAAGTATTTTAAAAATATTTTCTCATAAAATAATTTTGATTAATTAATAAACTGCATTTCTAATTTTCATCAAATAAATGAAGATTCAGGAGCATTATTAATTTGTAAACCATCTATAGTTTTCACAAAATGAAATAAAAATAATTTATTTTCATTTGCTATTTTTATTCAAAAACCGATGATTATATATAATCTGTACAGACATCAACATTATTTATCAATAATTTTATACAAAATTAAGGAAAAATATGTTTTATTTTATTATTAAAATTATGTATTATGTTATTTTGCACTCTAGTAAAAAATTGTTTTGTAAACCTTCCAGCGTTTGCATAACTAGCTAATTTCTAAAACTTTGCAAATAAATATTATTAATAATTGATTTTAAAACTAAAGATATTTTGGCTTTTATTTTCCATTTATACAAATGAGTGAAAATCCAAACTTTGATAATTTAAAATTAATGTAATTTTTAAGAAAATTGTATTTTCATCAATAAAATATATTTTAAAAACAAATTTTAATAAATAAATATTTTACGGAATGAGGTAAGTATATAAATTTGTATTATTTTTTAAAGTTATACCGAAATATTTTTATTAGTAAATGCTTATATTAAAACAAATGAAAATGCTTGAAATCTGAAACTAAACACTTGAGAAAATTCATATTTGAAAAGTGAATGGTACAGTATACAATTGTGACGATAATTAAGGGAAAAAATTAAAGTAATAAAAATAATTTCTCGCCTTGATTTTACACAAAGTATATTTTGAAAATAAATTTATCTTGCAAACAAAAATATTTATAAAAACACTCCATTATTATTTATTCTTTATGTAATTCATGCATAAATGCAAGAGTTTGAAGAAAATATTTTTAATACAACTATATTTTGAAATTCTTTCTTTTTCTTGATTCTGTATAAATTAAAAGAATCATTTCTGCTACATAAAGAGAATTCTGCGCAAGTAAGAATAAAAAAAAATTTAAAAAAGGAGGTTTAGTAACCTTTATATTCATTAGGTTTTATCAGTAAAAGAATTTAAGTATAGGCTATAAAAGTATAATTTTCATGGGAAATAATAGAAACGATTCAAGTGTAACGAAGTGACAAAATATTGTTAGATTACAATAGCATATTTAAGTCACGGCTCAGAATTTCAGATATGCAAAATTTACAAGTGGAATTCTTACTTATATATATAATATAACTGGTGTAAATGAATATAAAATCATTGCTTTCAATTTTAGAACAAATCCAAAGTTAGAAAGATATCACGAATAATAACAAATACTGTTATTAATAATATGAAAAATCTAATTACATAGCAAAAACACTTTTTCAGGTATTAATCACAAAAAAATAACTTTGCCCATGCAGAAAATAAAGATTTAAAGGATTTGAAGAAATATTAAAAACTGTATAAAATTGCAAATCAATAAATTGCAAAATACTTTTGATATTAAATTTTTAACAGTATATTGTAAATACAAATAAAAGTGCATCAAACTTTTGCAAAATGAATAAACTCAAATAACTAACTTTTGATTCAAAAGAATTTTGAATGTATCCTTTTATTTAACACATTAACAACATCCGTGTATAATGATTCAGATATATACTTTCTTCTTAATGACATATTTCTGTGAATTATCAGATTTTCGAAAAATATTTTTGTTAAACATTGATCATAAATTTTCTTATAACAACTTTTTTCTTAATATTACAAAATTATTTTAATTGCGTATGTTTTAAAAGTTATAATAATGGAAAAAAAGAAATTATAAATACAGAAACTGAATTTATAAAAACCAAAAATGTTTGATTTCAAAAAAATTATTAACAATATTATGATAAAGATTCATAAAAATAATTAACTAACATATAACAATGAACCTTAATTTAAGTGTTAAATAAAATAAAATAATTAATTTAAAGTTATTGGTTAGTTATAATAATCTGATTTTGCTATATTAAAATGTAATTTAAATTTTTAAAATGTATGAAATATGAGATCGTAACTGACTACTCTTAAATCACAACTCAAAGAAATTTAATTTATTGGCTAAAATATTAATGTTCATGATTAAAATATAAGTCCATTATTTAGAATTACTCTAATAAAGATAACCAGTGAGTAACTAAAAATGTAAATTAATATACGGATTTTTTTTAAACTCTTAAATACAGTTAAATATTTTTTTAGTTCTTTTCATTTAATCTAGTTACAAAAACGACATGCTGAGATCTTAGTATAATCAGATAAAATTTTCTTGATCTGATAAGATACATACAAGCGTATACCTAAATAAGTTGTATAATTACAAAATTTTCTATAATATTGTTCAAGCATATGCACCATTTTTTATTTTATGATAGAAATTTGCTTCTACATAACATGAAAAACAATTATAATAAAATAATAATGTAAATAATTAATATATCAATTAGTTTACAAAATTTAAATGAATTAGAAGGATAAAAAGTTTCCGCAATTCTTCTAAATTATTTGCATTATGTAAACTAATTGATAATTAAATGTATGAAGACAAAGAAGAAGAGTCATGAATTATATTTCTTCATGTTAAATATGTTTAAAAGTTGTAATTATTATATTTAAGAATATTTAAATTGATAATATAGTTTCATTAATCATTTTGTTTTTATATTCATACCACACAAAAATGCACAAAAACATTATATATGTACATTAATATACAGATATATAAAAAATTGAAAGATTTTCCAAAAATTAGCAACACTTTATGTTTTGTAAAATATAAATTTCGCATTCATTTTACAAATTATTCTATTTGATCTTTAGTATAGCTATATTCACTCATCTTGATTATTTTCTTGATTATTTTTAAAATTTACTTAAATAAATATTAATTTCATTGAGTTCATAAGTATAAACCTTTTTTAAATATATCTTGTTTCATATGTTTTATTTTAAATTAGATATACCTAAATAAAACAATGTACTTTTCATTGAAAATGATTTCCTTTTTTATGAGTTACATTAATAATTCATAAAAAAGAAAATCATTTTCATTGTTTTATTTAGGTATATATGCCAGATATTGTTCGCATAATATTAAAAATTCATTTCACGTTCACACATATTAATGTTATCTTATTAAACAAAAATAGTTCTAAGGAAATGTAGATTAAACTCACAATTCATAAAAAAGATTCTTTAATCTTTCTAAATTATTTACAATAATTACACACACACACATATATATATGTATATATATATATATATAAATTTACAAAATAAAAACATAAATATACACTGCTCAAAATATACTATCTCAGCCTTTGCTGATTTTTGCTTACTTTTATTTTTAAACATAGCAAACATTAAAAATGATATAACAAAAATATATAATATTTTTATAAAAGCATTTATTTTTCAGAAATGTTATTATTCTTTCTGCTTTGACTAATTAACGAACCATTCGTTGTTATTAAAGTTAGTTTGTGTATTAAAATTTTATAATTTTTATTAAAGTATATAGGTATTGTAAGTAAAATTTATAATTAAGTTACTTAATAACTGTTATCATCGAATTACTTATTAGTTTACTAGATTTGAATTATGAAAACAGCAATTAAGTATATTTTTTTAATATCATGAATTTGGCAATTTATTTATTATTAATATGTTGATCAATTAAAGCATAGTTTCATTTGAAACTAATATGCTTCAATAGTGTCGATAAATCATAAGCGATTTGTATTGAAATAGGAGACTTTTGTTAATGATGTATGAAAATATGTTATCAGTTAATAAAAACTGTCGCTTAAAAATCTCTACCATCTATACTTGAGCCTAATAATCAAGACTAAAATTAAAAAAATGCTTTTAGCATAAAAAAAGTCAGTATAAATACTCTGTGTATGTGAGATTACATTAAATATATATTTGTCTTTATTTAACTATTTTTGGTTCTGACAACTTATGCTTTTGTCATTTGTTGAACAATTTCCTTGATTGTATTAGAATAGTTAATAAACAAATCGTTTTACATGATTTTAACAGAGAGGAATCCTGAATTTTTAATTGAACTTTAACAATAATAGATGAACTTTTATGAGAAAGTAATATTTTCCTTCTTTTATATGTAGCTGGATGCTTAGTTCATTTATTTTAATATAAATTAATGAAAATTTGAGAGCAAAAGTTTTTTTTCATTTATTTTAAATACAATGTTGATAAAAAACATTTTTGTGTAATATTTAGATACCTAACAGCTATCTAAATATTACACAAAATAAAGCAATAAATGGCTTTAATGCAATTTTCTTAAAATATTGAAAATACCATTGAGCGTATATAATGTAAAAGTATCAGGATGGTCGAAGTTAATCACCCAGAAGACATTGGGGTCACATTCAAATCCGAAATCGATACCTAGAAAGAATGCATTAATCGCCTGTCCCAGACTTACAGTGAGATGAGGCTTGTTTCACGGACAGAATTTACTCAATCATTAAAATAACTGTTTAAGATGCAGAGGCTTCATTCGATTAATAGTTTTACTTTCCTTTTCATTGTGAGACTTAAACGCTCTGATGGTAAAATTATACTTAAAACTTTTATTTTACTTCTGGAACTAAAAACGTTTTACGGCATTTAAATTAACTAGAAGACGTGAGTATATTACTAATAACCCTCTCTTACAAAAACTCGTGAGAGAGTTCTAAGTCATAAACATTTTGAATGAAAATAGCAGCATTTTTTCATCTCATTTTGTGTTTTCATTCAACAAATTAAAAAATTATTTAAAAACACATCATTTGATTATCAAGTAATATTTGAAATGTTCTTATGTATAAGTAACAATTAATTTATGTTAAATAAATTTCAAGCTTAAACGGAATGTTTTACATATCACACAAATTCACGATAAATTCTTTTTGTCCCCATTTCTTCTAGTACTTCCACATTTTTTAAATACAAGCATTTTTATTTATTACCCATGTTAAACTATTAATAACTACATTTGTAAAATATATATTAAATTATCTATCATGTCACACCACAACGGAATAAATACATGATTAAGTTATTTTTTATGTTTTTTATTGTTTCAGAAGCAGTTGTTAAAACAATCATTTAAAAATTAAAAAGCCTTTATGTTTTTTAATTTCCTTGCTGTTTATGGATTTGAGGAGTTGGTCTAGTATTGGAATTTGAGCATCTGGGATAAGCAATAACAAAAATTAAAAGTTTTATGTATTATGCTAGTTACCATAATGTAACAATTTCTACTGTAATAAAAAAAAGACGGATACTTCAGTAAAATGAAAAACTAATTTAACTCAGTAGCAATACCGTGATATTATAAAGTAAAAGTGTAGGTAACTTTTTTTGGAATTCTTATAGCAGAATACTTAAAATATTCTAAATGATGTGGAAATAGTTTTATTTTCCCAGTTTCATGCTTGTTTAAATAAATAATTTTATTTCAGCTATAATGAATGACTGGAATTATTCACAGATTAAAATTGCATGTTATGATATAAAAATTATATTTATTATTCAGAAGAAATAACTTCAGAAAAATGATGACAAAGGAAGAAAATAAGAAATGGTCATGTTTTTGAGAGTCCGCAATATATATTGCTGGTATAATAGTAGAGAAATGCAGTTTTCTGCTGCAAAAACTCTCAATTTGGGAGATCAGAAAGAAGTGGTAAAACTGAAGAATATAATAACAAAAGTTGGAAAATGGATTGTGACTTTAACTAACCTTATGAAAACATTGCTAATTTGAAATTTTAATATCATTCATAACACTTGTATTGTTCCAGATTAAGAAATAAGCTTAGAAGGCAAATTAAGGCTTTTTTCTCCTTTTGAAGTTATTTTGTTGCCTAGAAGCTGTAGAGTCATCAAAACAATTGTTCTTGAAAGCATATCATATTAACGAAATGGAACTAAACTAACTGTTTCTGATTCATCCAACAATAATGATTCATCTAAACAATTAAACGTTTTTTTACACTATTCATTCCTTACATTTCCTTTTTACACATACATTTCCTTTTTTTTACACTTAAATATTTCTATTTTGGAAAAGTAAATTAAAATAATTCTTTAAGCAAAAAAAAAAAAAAAATTATCAGATTTATTTAAAATGCTCATAAGCTTTTACTAAGCAATTATAAATTAACTGTCAGCACTTTTTTCTAACTGTGCGTTACATCATTACTTAAAAAAATAATTCGCGCGATGTCCTTGAAATATACTTTATATTTAGTGACTAATACAGATTTTGTACAAAATTTTAAATTACAGCTATTATGAAATGTAATGTATTATCATCTTTAAATATATGAGCACAAAATTCGTATTGTGTTTGTCCACAGAAGTTTTGTCCAGGGTTTACCGAAGAACAACTGTATTGAATGAAATTAAACTAATTTGTTGATCGACAAAAGTGCTGTACCAAGAAAAACAAGAGACGCCATAATGAAATTTATTTGACAGTTTACTCATAATTCAAACATCAAAGGATTGAAATTCCAGTCTCCTTTGAATCACGGAGGAAAGCAAACTCAGTCTCTAGCATAGCCACAATTGTTAGCTATAATTTCCATCTCACTGCACGGCATAGATTCTAAGAGATTTTGGATGTAGCTAAAAGAGAATAATAGTATATGGGACTTCCACATATTGCCAATGTTAATCTGGTATAGCAGCTGCTGGTATATTCTGAAGTATTCGTTGTGCGATCACGACTCACACATTTTTGATTAATGATAGATCGAGAGAAAAAGCAGTCTAAGAAAGCAATTATGAGTTAAGGGTAACAGAAATTCTTAAACATTTGGAGCCACGTGTAATCCCATAAATTATCATTAGAATTGTGCTGATGGCAAGTGTTAAAGATACAAGAAAAACACGGACTTACACATTTAAAAATATAGTGCTGACTGTTCAATGTACTGTCTAAGTATATTAGATTAATTCTATTGAGAATAAAATCCAATACAACTCCAAGTCATGATACCGGATGGAAGACCAATGTGGAGGTACCTAACTCAACAGTTCAGATTCTTCTTAATAATGCAACTCCAGATTCGAATTAAATTAACATGTTGTTACATACGGAAGTGTTTTGTGTAATAAAAGACAATATAATTCTATACTACTATTGTTCATGCTGTTTTTCCGTCACATCATTGATGTCGCAAAAACATGTGGTTTTTAGTCAACAGCAAACAAATTAGTGGATGATTAGCGGATATTCCATTTGGCTGAGAAAATGTTGGATGGAACGATCAAACACTGAATGATGTGCTACAGGCATAAGTTTTGTGGTGGTGTTTGTGACGAGCTAAGAAACTCATTATTTATACATGCGCATAATGTGCCTTTCTTTACGTGCAGTGGTGTAACGAGGTAGCTGAGATATGTCCTGGCTTTCTACTCAAGCATTACAATTGCTTCATTTCATTCAATAAAATCAATTTCTCTAAATGATAATCTGCAATCCTTGTAAGCTACAATTCTTCTTCAGAAGAATTCAGAATTCTATTTGAAAAATACTTGATGATTTCTATGGGGCATAGTTAAATATTACTAATGGTGTGGCTTACAATTAGCTCGTAAGTCGTCCATGATGTGCGTATGTTGGGCAACAATGCTATTAATTTGATGATATCAATGCTTGAATGGAATGACGTAAATTTCTTATGAATTGCATACTTTTTTTCATGGCGTTGACAATGGTGCAGAATATCTTGATTTGACAAAGGAGTAATATATTAATTTCAACTGAAAAATTCACATTTAAATTTCATTTATCAAGCATTTATTTTCAAATATAATTAATGGCTATTTTTACTCTCAAAATATTTGCTTATTAAAGTATTGCTATGCAATAATTTAAACGATGTAACAATTTATTCCAAAATTCTTCTCTTTCTAGGAAGAAATTTATGATTTTTTATTCATAAAACTATATATCTAATCATTGAGAAAAACAAGTTATTTACGGCAATAATACTCCAAAAATATAAATTCTCCAAAAAATAACTATTTTGCTGTTCTTATGATTTTTTAAAGTTACTGTACTCTATTTATTATTTAAAGTTACTTTGTCATCTGAATTAAAAGGGGTTTCATATTTCTGAGAATGTCACAACTCGGAAATGCAGAATTATTGAAAGAAAGAAACTTGACTTCTGAAAATTTCAAAGTGTACATTAAAACTTATAAATTTATTTGTTTTTTGTTAATCTCCACAACAGACTTCATTATTTGATATGAAAAAAATATGAGAAACTGTTTATTGCATTACTTTATAAAGAATAAACTTCTGTGTGTTAAACAAACAAAATTTATAGTTTTACACTTAAACTGAATATAAAGACACACGTAATTTTTGAGGTTTTGTTTATTTTTTCACAATACATAACACAGAATTTTTTTAAATGCATATTGTGTGATCCTTTTTTCGTAGAATTATTTTAATATTTGCTTTTCTGTTCATAAGTAGGATTAATGTGAAAATTCTTGATACACACTTTCTCCTCGTGAAATTTAAACAAATAAGCATACGGTAATTCACATAATTCAAATGTAAGCGATAAATTTATAGATTTAGATGAAAATACTCATAAAGTAAAGCGGACGTACTCAGCTAGCTCTTACACTATTTTGAATTTTAAGTTAAAAATCCGATTTTTAATTAAAATTGTTCCATTATTTTGCAAAATTGATATTATTTCCTATCAAAATAATATTTTGTTAAAATAACTATTTGTCAACACTTCTGGCTTTTCAATATTCAATTTTTCAAGTTTCAAGCTTTAAATAAAAGAATAAAGTTATTGTGAATAAAGTTATATTATTAAATAAAAGAATAAAGTATTTATTATGTTTTAGCGAATTTAAGTATTTCAAAACTTAATACCTTTTTGTTCAAGTAAAAAGGAAAAATAAATCCATTATCTTTTCTAGTAATCTTTTGCATGGACAAATAAAAGTGTAACTGATATTTTACACCATATAATAGAAGGATTGAAGGTCAAAGGCATTTTATAGGTATTTTAATATCCACTGCATATATCTTTCAAGGAAGATTTTCTCAGAAATTGGTTCGTATTCATGTGTCACAAGGAGAAAATACGGAAAACACCTAAATACCCATCTCGTCAATTTAAAATTGTTTAAAGCAAAGATACAACATCCCTCGCTCGTTGTTCAACAGTTGGTGAGGCTGAGCTTGGCATCCTATGTTAATAATAATGTTTCCATAGCATTAGGCTTGGAAAAGCCATCAAAGCGCAATAGATTTAAAATAATTCACATTGTCATATGACAATGTATTTATCTAAAGTGTGGAACAAGAATAAAAAAGAGAAAAAATAATTTCTCGTAAGAAACTATTCGTGAAGTCGTTTAAATACCTAGAAAACTAATTTCAACATACAAAGAAATGCAATTTCAATCTGGATATAGCTATGATTGAAATCAAATTTATAAGAAAGTGAATGAAGGGCAAAAATTAATTTAAAAAAATTCTTATGTATTTTTAGTAAAATAAAACGGACGTACTCATTAGAAAAAATCTTCAAGAACTGAAGATTTTTTCTAAACAAAGAATTTTCAGTTTTGTGTAAATGTAGACTTGTAAATTTCAATCATTTTGCTTTGTAGCCAAAAATTTAACACTTTACTCAGAAAAAGTAGTAATTACATTTTTAAAATGCAAATATAATTTTCATTGAAAAATTTTTGAAAATGAAAATTATTCCAGCTTTAAATTAAATGATTAACTATGTAAATTATTTTAGCCTGCAAAAAAAATTATATACATTATATATATGATATTGTTTAAAATAGCACACATGTTATATAATGATAAAAATTATCATGTTTTAAAAATTTTATTTGTTAATTATTTTTTACTTAAAATTTAAAAAATATTGCAATAGAATAAAACAATTAATTAGTGAAAACATATTTTCAAAAATTTTCTCCGTGTGCATACGAAATAAAAAATCATAATTGGTATATCATTATTTTTTACAATATATATATATATATATATATATATATATATATATATATATATATATATATATATATATATATATATATATATATATATATATATATATATATATATATATATATATATATATATATATATATATATAGGCTTTGATTGACACAAAATTGGGCAAGAACGTAGCATATATATTTATGCACAAAATAAAATCAATAATTATAAGCTATACGCACAATCCCTTCACTTTCCAGGTAGTTATCGACGGTGTATACTCTATGCGGACGTGCGTTATCGTCCATTAAAACAAAAGTAGGGGCAACTGCTGCAGCGTACAATCTCACAATGTGTTCTAGGACTTCATCTCGATACCGGATAGCCGTCACAGAACTTTGTTTAAAAATGTGCAGCCCGTTGCGGTATCCTAATGAAATCCCTGACCTTTCTATAATGCTTCCACCTCGGAATGCGTGATATTCGGTGATGATTTAGGGATGATTGCGTGTTTCTTGTTCACGCCATATCCTTATACGCTTGTCATCTGGTTCCAGGGCTATTCTTGACTCATCAGTAAACATGATATTGCCCAAGCCAGACATAGTTCAATTGACATGTTCCCGACACCACTCTAGCCATCCCCCTCTTGATTGGATTGATAGACAAATACAAACTCGAGGTACCCTGGTTTAGAGTTCACTCATAAGTAATCTTCAGCTTACAATAGCTGAAGATATCACCTTACCAATGGATGCTGTATCCATGCTTGGCTATAATCACAATATATGGATCTTTCGCGGAGTTTGTAACCTTTGAGCGACCGGCTATGAGCCTTCAGAAAACTGTCTGTGAGGTTTGGAATTGTTCCCATAAACGTGAAATTACAGAATAATGATCGCCGAAGAAAAGAATAACATCTGAGATAGAATGTTCGGCTTCAATACACTCCACAGCGAGCCAGCGCACGCTTAGAATTTATCTTTCATCTTCTGGCAGTCATAGAAACAAGTATCTCTTGAAAATAAGTTATACGAAAGTTTTAAAAATCTTCTATTAGCATTTACAATCAACTTCTGTTACCCTTCATAAAGCTGGTATCTTATAAGACTGCCATCTTTGCATATTTCTTTGCATGAAAGCTCGATTGGCTATTACCTAACATATTTGAGGGGTTTGCTGCAAAAAGGAGGTAGCCCAGTTTCCCAGTTTTTGGGAAACCAAAAAAAAAAAAAACGTTTAAAAAATTCAAATTTTAAGTTATGTAAAAATATTGTTGTTGCTTACTTTCAATTATGAAGTTTACACATTAGAACAGTATTTTCATTCAAAAAATATTATCCAAATGTTGGTGGTACGTGGATGATCCTTGGAGCTACCTCTTTTTTGCTCAAAAGAATGGAATATGAAGAATGGGGGAATATGTTATGTCTTGGAAAAAGGTGTAAAAATAAATAGAATGTACTATTATTATGTATTTTTTATTCAAAGAAAACTAAAAATAAAGTACAGCAAAATTATTGGTCTTACAAACAGAAAATAACATCATTTCAATCGTCACATTCTCCTTCTGTAACATCGGGGTCATCAGGCGCGTTGCTGGCTGTAGTCGATTGTAGAACCCCATATCATTTTGTGCGACGTATTTTTGGACAAGGTCCATCACATCTTTATATTTTGCAGCCTTGAGTGGTAGGTGGTTGGTGTGTGCTTGTTGAAGGTTGTTCAATATTATAGGGGTACTGTTTTGGATGTTGAACATTCTTACTGTTTTGTTACACAGTACTCCAACACTTTCACTAGCTAAGATGTTTCCTGCATTGATGTGGGATATTTCATAAGTGAAAACAATAAATTTTGTTATTAAAAACTTTTTCCTTTTGCTACCATTAGAAATGATTAGAAGGGTTTTAAGGAAGAAACCTTTTAATAGGTCAACGAAGTTAAAAATCATTTCTTGAGTAACTTCCGTCACAGTAAACTTTTTACTCCTCTTTTCTATAATGCGTGTATTTTCTCTTGGGACAAACACTCTTTCTACTTTCCTCATGCGCTTTTGAACGTTTCCGAAAGCTCGATCACAAGGCATAAAACTATGACCCGGTTCTAGGAACCTATGAAAGACTGTATTCAGACGTCCACTTTTAACAAGAAAAATAGATACGGTGTTAAAGCGTGATTTTTGTTTTGGGATGCGCAGTTGTCCAAAAATAGATATAGAACTTTTATATCTTTACTTATCACTGAGTGCATATAATGATGCCTCCCTGTAATGGTTAACCTCCCTGTAAACAAAACTCGTCAGTCGTCTGGGTTGACAAGGACGTAGCTCCAGGAGCTACCGCTCTCTTGCTACAAACTAACAAGACAAGCAGATCCATCTCTTGAATAACTCAGGAAATAACGATTGGAGCTGCATCCTTTTGGTGCCAAATAAAAGAGTTTTTTTTTGGCACAAGAAAGTGTTTATAACTCCCAACAGCTATGGGATGGAGCTACCTCCTTTTTGCAGCAAACCCTTCATTTGCGTACTTTCATCTATCTCTGCAGTGATTTGTACTTCTTCAATTCTGATTCGCTTCCGTAAATTCACATTTTCCTCTGCATGTTAAACTTTTGGAAGTAAGTGTATATCTATATCTATCTATCTATCTATCTATCTATCTATCTATCTATCTATATATATATATATATATATATATATATATATATATATATATATATATATATATATATATATATATATATATATATATATATATATATATATATATATATATATATATATATATATATATATATATATATATATATATATACATATATATATATATATTGAATTAAGCATTCATTCTAATTATTAAGGTTTTAACCAACATTTAAAAATAAGTGAAAGCTTCGAATTTTAAAAAAATAAAAAAGCATAACAAATTATTCATATTTTATTTTCTAATAATTGTTTTAGAAAATTTCTAAATAAATAGTTAGAAAAACTTTAAGTCATTTCAGAATAGGAATCAAATAGTATCAAAAAATATTAATTGTTTTTGAAGAACAATTAAAAGTTAGGATAAAAAAAATTTAATTGCACTCTCAAATATTATGATTTGAATATATATATATATATATATATATATATATATATATATATATATATATATATATATATATATATATATATATATATATATATATATATATATATATATATATATATATATATATATATATATATATGATGGTAATGCGCGAAGCAGCATGTCGTGGCACAAATTCTATAAATTATGGATGGCGTCTTAAAGACTGGCTCTCCATTCCATATCAACTATTTGCCAAAGTGCGTCTTTTGAAGGAGACAGGCTCTGAGTTTGTGAAAAGCGTCTAGTCTTATCTATACTAAACGTGTTTGATTGAGAGAAATTTGGAGAGACCGATACCCAGAGAAGCAGCCGTAAGCCTTGCAAGGCTTATTGGCTGATGCGAGCAATGTGCGATTGAGCAGGTTTCTGCTGATAAAGGGCATTAGGCATCCCCTTACGACAGGGGTGTGTCAAAGACAACAGCAAATCATCTACGTAATGTTGGGGTGTTATAGTTCCATGAATACTGACTAGAGGTGAACTGGAACCTTATGCAATGGGTCCACAAACCGTGATGCTATTTTGAAGCGTGGTGGTGTGTTCTACAATATCTGCAAGAAAATGATCATGTGATGTTCCGTCGTTCCCACCGCTCTAATCTTGAACTATTTCAGACGTTAGAGTTTATTCTGTGGATTCAATGAAAGTCTTTTTAATGAATGGTATGATCGCAGGCCATTAATTAGCAGCCAATCAACGACAAATGATTTCGCTTGATATGAGAGTATCCAATGTGCCTTACACATACTGCAGAATTTCGGTAGACGTGTTTTGCGGGTCCACCATCACTTCCCATAAGACTTGTTGATCCACGCATGCTGACACCATTCTAACTGCAACATCAGCCCGCAAACGTTCTACAGTCCTCAGTTCCATCCATCTTCGTTACATCTAATGCACTGTGGATGCAGTCAGGTGTCTGTCAGCAGTGATTTGCCGTATGAACCAAACTTCCCTTCACAATCCAATCATAAAGTCATCTGTCTGCTGAAACTGATTTGTTCGATGATGGCCTGGAATTCTTTGCAATTGCAGGAATCCTTTACGATAAGAACCAACTTTCTAGGATCTAAACTTTCAAACTTCCAAGCAGCAATAACGGCCCGAATATTGCCCATTTTGCTGATCCCTCACTTAATGTTTTATTCTAGAAGCACTGGAGAGCTGCTCTTTTCACGTTCTTTACATAAATCGGTAAGGTGCATCTATCCTTAAATTTTCATTATTCTCTGGCCATTTCTTCTTGGTGTTGCATTTTCAATGTCAGGCAATGTATATTTTATTTTTATTATTTTCTTCATTTTTAAACATAAATGTATTTAATGTAGACATTATTGATTACTTTATTTTTAAATAACTAATCTTAATATCAATAAAAACATTATACTAAATTAGATAGTATTGGTGATGCTATGTTAAATACAGAAGTGGAAAAATCCACATTTCTTGCCATTAGTATAAATAAAATGTATTAATATTATTAAATTTTATTCTGCCTTTTGAAGTTACAATTTTATTATTCATTTAGATATTTCAAAAAAATTAATTATAGAATTTTCAAATAGTTTAATTTTCTGGAATTTTTACATTATTATATTTTAACTGCTATAAAAATTCGTTGTCATTTAAGGAATGTGTTACAATAATGTAAGTAGCTTTGATTTTGCAAGAAAAATTTAAAATATATTTTTCTTTAATTTTGTTAAATTTATAAATTAGTGAAAATTTGCTGCTTTTCTCCTACGATGTGTTATAAAATCTATTTCTCATTGTAAATATTTAGTGAAATCTCTTTTAACATAATGTTTTTACACATGTTTTACTGTGTTTTACTACTAATCTCTAACACTCAGAGTTTAAATTTAATATAGATTAAATTGATATAGGAATCAATTATGAGAAATAATTAAAAACGGTATCATTTAAAAATTATCTTTAAATGTTTTGTGTTGCATTTTTTAGCAAGTATTAAAGAAACATTATTTTATTTACTTTTGATATACACGATATTATATTTATTTATATTGGTGTCAGTTAAAATATTTTTTTTTATTTGTTAAATTTGTAATTCACGAATTTTAAAAAATTAAATATCTGATATATTTTAGGTCAATTTATTAATATTAATTAAATAATATTTTAATTATTAGCATTTGATTTCGAAACTTAGTTTGCAAAATAAAAATATTCTTATTCTATTTTAAATTTATCATGCTGTAATGAAGCTTTTGTATCATGTTTCCTCTTTCTACAAGAACAGTAGAATCTAAATTTAAAAATATATAAAGGATTTTTCAAATAGCATTCACTATTGTAAGTGTTGTTAATTTAATTAAAAAACATTAATTATATTTCTCTGATCATATACTAAATAATCTTTTTTTACTATCTGAATCACTGGTATGCATGTTATTTTAGTTATATAAAATATGTCTGGTTAGTAAAAGTAAGTGTGTGAAATTTAAAAAAAGGAAGAAATTGCATGTTAAAAGTGCTCAAACAATAAGTTTTCAAATTGGTTGGTTTCAATGCGCTAAATATAACTAAAAATGACATTTTCCATATTATATTTAGAAATGTTAGTTTGTCTTAATAAATTGGCTATTCCTAAAAAAATTGTAGTGTTGTAATGCTGATGAATTTTTATAATAATGAGCTTACAAAAAGTCTTTTTTTATTGAAGCATAAGTTATTAATTAATTGTTTGTGAAAGATGTTTGATTAGTTATTTACTTCTGCAATTTGTGCAATTTTTATCAGAATTTTCCATTTTAATATTGTAAATAAACTTATTTTGGTGTATAAAAATGAAAAATTCATGGTGTATGAAAAATTCAAGGCTGATTACGACATTTTCAGAAATTCCTAAGAATTGAAAAAAGTGGATTTCTACACCAACAGAAATCTTAAAATTTAATTAGATCTCTATAGCTCATTTATGTTTACTAATAGTTATCATGAGTAAATGACATCTGTTTTTATATTTGTACTCAAAAGCGAATAATATATGCTATTTTACAAAGAAAAAAATGTAAGATTTTCATTTTAATTTATTAAAAATTTAACTATTTCACCCAAAATAACTGATTAATTTCTTTACCTGATTAATTCTCTTAATGAAATTTCTCTTAGAAAAAATTATTCTTATTTACCGCAAAAAAGTAAATTGCAATTTATTTAAGCTCAAACTTTTATGAATTATTTGTAGGTTATAAAATGATATTTTGAAATTTTATAAAAATAATGATGTGTCCTGATGAAACTGAAGATATATATTGATAGCAAAATGAGTATAAAAAGTTAAAAACCATAAATCAAGTGTTCATAAGTTGAACATTTCTAGATGACGGGAAGATAATATATTGGAAATTTTACAAAGTGAGGGAGAGAGAGAGTTGTGATGTATGGGTTACGCTGTACTAAATGTATTATAACCCTCGCAAAAATTTAAAATTCCTTGGGGCTCATTAAACATAAAAGGCCTTTGGAGTTATTTGATATAAAAAATATCTGAATTCCATGCAATTTCTCTTAAATATATTTACTGCCTCACAAACTAGTTAATATCATTCATAATCTTAAAGGTTAAATTTGAAATTAAACATTAAGAATTCTACCTTATCCATGCTTTAATAGCTCATGAATTTCAATCCAGATCATTAGGGAAATAGATTCCTTAATACCGTCAAAATATAATCAATCAAATTGTCAACGTTAAATGAATGCAATCATCCTTCCTCTATTTATTCCAATTTTCAAGACATTTTATTATCTATCAACTGTTACGATACTAATAGTTATATGTTATAAGAAAATTAATTTGGTAATGAAAATGTTCTTATTATATACATTAACATCTAAATATTTTTAATAGTGAATATCTACTTCCCTCTCTTAAACATGATATCAATTTCAGAATATCCATTTCATGAAGTTCTTTACGGAAATTCAAAAATATATGCAGGTAGCATTTACTTGGTTGAAACATTCTTAACAAATAATTAATATAATAGCTTAAGAATTTAGTAAAACAGCAAATTTTGTAAAACAAAATTTGAATTCTAATATACTTTACATCGTTTGAAAATATAAAAAAATATACAAAATACATATATTGCATTAATTATTTCAAGTTAAAAAAATATTATTAAATAATATAATAAAATTTTAAACTAGAAAAACTCTATTATATATCTATAAATATCTCACATATATATATATATATATATATATATATATATATATATATATATATATATATATATATATATATATATATATATATATACATATATATATATATATATGTATATGGAAATTGAAAATATACATATATCAATAATATTAATTTTATTTCCTTCTATTATTAGTCAAAAAAATTATAGATCATTACTTTACACATTGTTATTTTAAATATAAAGAAATATGTTGATGGACTTTTTTTACGTAACTTTATTTAAATGATTTGTCATTGAATTAATCAAATATGTGAATAAAGATTTAGGGAATTTGCTTATGATAGCTACTTTCATTTCGTGGTTAGAATCATATTGACAATTATCTGCATGAAACTGATGAACCAAAATCTCAAAAAAAAAGTTAAGAATTAATTATGTTATTCTAGTTTTTAGGAAGGATTGAGAAACTTAAGACTATTTTTTTCCGTCTAAAACTATTTTTAGTTGAAGCACGTCTCTTCAAGTTGCTGAAATTTCCTTTATTATCTTTTTGTAAATAAATTCTTGGTAAAGCAGTGGTTGATAGCAAATGAGTGTATATATAGTTTTCCAGAAATTCAATATAGTTCTTATTTCCTATAACATTTTCCACCACAATTACTGGATACCACTACTACGACACAATACAATTACTGAACAAATCTTGAACTTGTATCAGTAAACTATGCCAGAACTAAATATTACTGTTCGATTCGTCAAAATATAATCTCTTTTTGTCAGAAAAATATTCCTATTTTAGTATCATACCACAAATCATGACCTATTTTGCCAATTTCATCCTATTTTCTTAATTCTGCTTTAACAGTTTTGAATGTCTTAAAATTTTGAAGAGCAACAACTGAATTTCAAACTTCAAGTGAACTAGATTTTTGCAGGATAATAAAACTAATTTTAAGAGGCGTTTATTATTTTATGAGTTGGTTATAACCATGACGTTTTCAGTTTTCATAGTTTAGTTTAGTTATAACCATGAAAATATGTCCACATTTCCAACTAATATTTTACCCTTTATCCCAAGTCTTTCATAACTGCTATAAAAGGCTCTATGATAGAAGCATAATGAAAACTAGATTTAAAACTTTAAAGGATATTGTTTATTTACTCTTTTATATATTTTACAGTATTTTATAAAACTAATTTTTCCATATTCTTCGTGACACTGAGAACTTCCTGATAAAAACAAACGTTAAATTCAATTTTTTTGCATATTTGCTTGTTTTAACTTATGCAAAGTTTTAACTTAAAAGTAGATTTTAAGGAAAAATCATTATAATTTTTTAAATTAAAGTTGTTTTGAATACAAAATTAAACTCTCTTTTGGGATATTGACATTTCAATACACACATAATTTTTGTGTCCTCTAAAATTTATTTTTCTTTTAATTTAGGAGTTATTTTAGAAAGCGTAAGTAATTTAAATTGTTTCTATCTTTTATTGTTCAAATTATATTCTACACTACTTAAATGAACGATATTTTATGTGATCTTAAAATTTTGAAACAAAAACTGTATGTTATTAATATAAATAACCAAACAATAAATGAAATTTATAATGCTAAAGGAGAAAATCGTAATTTTATTGCCTGCTGCAAGAAAAATTTAACTAAACACCGCATACGCAATATTTAACAAATTTTAGCAATAATGTAGGCGTTGATGCATACTTAATCTACTAAACAATAAAAGTTTATCTACTTTCAAGCACGTTTAACCAAAAAATTTAGAAATACTCCAGTAATATTTCTTGAAAATGGACAGTTTAAAAAAGGAAATTTCTAATTTCAAATGTAACACTACTTTTTTAATGCCAAGAACCTGAAAATTTATTGTAACACGGATGGATTTTGAAACAGAACATTTTGCAACTATGACATATACTATGAGTAAGAAGGTATCTTTTTAGTCTAAATTGAAATTTTTTTAAATCACTTTTACTATTTCATTTTACGTTAACAATTTTAATTCATTTTCTTCTTTGTTTGTTGAATTGCTTCCATCATTTATACATTAAAGCAAGTTATGTTCATATTATCTTCACAAAACCATTCATATATATAAAAATCATAGAAAATATTTGAAATGCATGTTTTAATACCTTTTAATTAATAATGTCATTTAGAAAAAATTTAATTTCCATTCAAAATGTAAATTGGTAAATACAGAGAAACAAGATTAATGTAATAATTTTTTTATTTGGATTGTGTTTTTGTTTCAGAATGATGAAAAGGCACATTAATTTCATAACCACATATATATTTAATGTACGTAACAGCACATTTTCTAAGCTGATAACTTTTTAATCACACAATTGTTTTAGAATTTTAAATATTTATTTTTAAACTATTAACACTTTAATAGTCATTTAAATGAATTATTCATTTAAAGTTTCTGGAATTATTCTCATATATATTTTTTTGAAATTCAGTACAAAATGAAAATTAAGCATCAATACTTTATATTGGTTATTCATTGTTAATTATATGTTTAATTAAAGATTTTAGTATAAAATATATAGAATATTTTCTTTGTGTATTCATTGTAACTGCTTAATATTACTTTTGTAAGATGTGTGTGCTTGTGTCAGTGTATACAAAATTTTGCTATAAACTATATTCCGTTTCTTCAATATTTCTTAAATAGAATTCTATGAATGGAATTTTTGATATAGAAAGAAGAATCATAATCTGATTATGTTTTTTATGTAATAGATAAAATCCATTTTCTTTTCGGTTAGATATATTAGCTTAAAGATGCGATAGTATTTTTCTTATGATAGGAACTATTGTTATAAAAATAGACTCACATTACATTGAATAGATAAAAACATTATTTAAGATTTGCTTACTCCCTTATAACATTCCAAATATCTAGGAAAAATTCAAATAATTAATAATTTTCCATAAATAGATAGATAAAAAATTAATATAATAATGTTTAGTGGAGTAATGAATTATTTTTCTTCTGGTAGATAGAGAAGATAAAATATTATATTGTATATATACTTAATATTTTCTTGAAATGTCTTCAGAAAAGTATACTACACACTTTTTAAATTACTATTTTCATGCATTTCTTAGTTAAAAAATTTTATAATCTTATGTAAAATAATTTGATTCTTCATGAGTTTTTTTTCAATAATTATGTACTTTTAAGTCATTTGAATATTCCAATCAATTAAAAAATTTAATGAATATGATCTTACAAGTTTTCTATTAATTTTAATTGCATACGTTTCTTAATTGTGAATATGAGTAACGTATTTTTGAAAAAATAATAATTTATTTCATATAATTCTTCAATATTTCCAATATTAGGAAAAAGTACAAACCTCTTTCGCAGCAAAATCATAAATAATTTGTATAATCGAATTCATTTAATAAGAGTGGTAATTTATTAAATGGGATTAGCAATATATGAATCTAATAAATTTTCTAAATAAATAAATATAATTTAACAGCTCGAAGTAATAAAATATAGTATTTAAAATATGTTTGCAAAATATAATCTACTAAACAAAAAGGTTCAATTTCTTATACTGAACTTTGGCTTTTAATCGATTACATTTAGATGTGATTGAACAATATTTTGATTAGTAAAGCAAAGGATACAACAGCTGTTTCAGATAAACGAGGTCAATAATTGAAAACTTAAAAGATATTTCAACATGAGCAAAAGGCTTTAGAATTAAGCCAAGTTATTGTTTGTAAATTCATGCATTTCAAGTGTTTTCTCTTATTCTCTACTCGTACATTGGAGGGTCATGTTTCTAATGATTATTTCTTCTTATTTTAAAGTACGTTGATATGAATATTATGTAACTAAAACTGTTGAAGTCTTAAATTAGAGAGGGAACTCCAATACTTAATAAACTAAATTTTACTTTGAAGAGAAATTAATGATTACTCTGTACATTTATTCATTACTTTGATTGCTTCCTATATTTCATTTTTGAGGAGAACAAGCTAAAATTTTCATACTTTTATAACAAATATTTCAGTAGAAACATGTTACAGAAAAACCTTTTAACATCCATTTTATACCAAAATATTACACCAGGACATGATTAATCTTGTATTAAGGGAAATTTCAATTAGAGATAGCAAGATATTAAAATCTTTGAAAATATTGCAAAGAGTTTAAAAAAAGTGTTTCATAATATTCCATTCAAATGATTTACCATGCACCGAATAAGCTTGAAGTTTTCATTTAAAATTAAAGAATTTCTTTTAAATATGATTGGAAATTAATTATTTAGCATAGGGACTTTAAATCGATCAGATGTTTTAATAGATAACGTTCACAAAGAAGCTGTTTTGCTTAGTTATTTGAGCAAAAATAGTGAGTTGGTTAATATATAGTTATTTGGATAAAGTTTTGAAAACTTCTTTGATTATAAATGTTCCATATCAAAACTCGATGCTATTCAGATAGCTCCTTAGATATAGGACTTGAAAAATTATTATTTTTAATTAGCTGAATGAATTGGCTTTCGATATATTTATATCTATAGATCATATTATGAGATTTAAAAAAATTATAATTTTAAATATATATATATATATGGTTAGATTTAATAAAGTTTTTAACCCAGAGTTTTCCAGTATACTCCTTTATTTAAAATATCTATATTATCTATATTAAAAATAAATTATCCAAATTACATTTCCATAATGTATGCTTTATATATATTCATGAAAAGCATAATAATGATTTATAAGCAATCTTCATTTACATATTTCCTTTCTCGTAAAGATAGAGTAAGCTACTGGTACTATTATAATTCTACGCATTAATTGCAAAAATCACATTGTCCTTTGTAAGACCGTCTACTGAAATATTTTGAGAAAAGCGCTGATTCTAGCCATCAATCTTTTACTCATCTTGTAATATTTGTAACGACCAGAGGGCCAAGAAATAGAACCAATTTACCCAGGTTAATGGGATGATTTGATTTAAGACGCTTTTGAATCACATTACCTTTATTCATGTATTGATTCATTTAAATGTATTCCCGAGGTATTTTTCCAAACCTCCATATTAATCTTAATAAAGCATGTGATATTGAAGCATATGTTAGGAAAATTTCTGTCGAATTAATTCATATTGTGTGTATTATTCCAAATGTGAGGCCACTTTTATTTATACAGATTATTACATAAGTTTCTTTTATTATTAATTTTATAGTAAATTTTATTATAAATGATTATAGCATTAAAATAACAAATTTAATTCTTGATCTAGTAGTGCAGTCAATGTAAATACAAAAACACTGCGTCCCATATCGAACTGAGAAATCCTGGCGAATTCCTTTTCATTCTCAAAAAATTAATATCCATAGAATTGGCCTCACTAGAGTTTTTTCCCTTCGCAGTTCGACTGGCAAAATAATTTTGATGGAAAAAAGTTTGCAATATTTATGACTCTTAGAGCCTTTGTTAATATCCCTGAACAAAGTTTTGTAATCTTAATAGATTCTCAGGCTGCAATTAAAAGAACTTCTGATTACGACTTTTACTAATCAGAATTGGAATTTAAATGCAAGCAAATTATTGACACACTCCTCAGCAATGGAAAAAAGGTCGTCCTTCAGTGGATGCCCTCCCATTGCGGCATACATGGTTATGAACAAGTCGACAAATCGACCAAAGAGGGTTTGTCACTCCATCCACCTTGTCACCTAATTCCTCTTCGAAATACCAAGCGATTTTTCAAGATAGCTCTCAAGATGACTTTGGAGTTTTTCCTCTTGCAGTTATATTTCCGAATTCCACTGGATTGCCAAAAGTCACATTTCTCAATAGAAGTTGGAGGGTGTAATTTATTAAATCAAAAGATCTCAGGGTTTTGGGTAATAGCAAGAGGTAAATTATCTTTCAATCAGGCATGATATGGGAGACAATAACAGTGTGGCTATTTTGAATAAGTTGAAAAGTCTTTCCATTTTCTTGATACTGATTTGCAGTAGATACCTTCACGTATAAGCATTACTGGTAATGATATAATATATAGCTACTAAAAGTGTTGCAGATTTGCCTTTGTTTTCTCGGGAGTCTTTCACAATTCAAGAATTGTATTCCCGCTTTATCAAACTGCGATAACCCACTCTTTACCCAGTTCATTACTAGTACCACAATAATACCTTGTGGTACTTTCCGGTAGAGCAGACGAGAACAGATAGTCATTTCTTGGATTCACTGTGGTCATTTGAGGTCATTCAGAAAAATTTAGAGTATGTGCTTTCCCTACATGTTCTAATTAACTTACATCGCTGCTACAAATGCACGGCTTACATGTGTGCTGCATATGTACTACATGTTAGCCTGATCATATAATAGATTGCCTTAAACTAAGTAGGGAGAATCTCAATGGGAATACGTTCTACATATTTGGTGGTCTCATGCACTTAGTTTACCTTTCCTGACAAGTGGGGACTGGTAACAAATTTTTTCTTCAATATATTCCTCCTTGAAGAAACTCACATATTTACTCTCTAAAAAAATTGCTAATAGAAAATCTAAACCAAGTATAAAAGCCTGCAAATGGAATTGTGGTTAAGAATATTAATGTTACATAAAAGATGATATTAAGGATTGAAGTTTTCTTTTCTATAACTTGTTTTACAAAATTCTATTCAAAATTTTGAAAAGTTATACTACCTTAAAACTAACAATAATGTTGAAAAGTTAGATTAATATAATCCTTATAGTTGTGTGTGTGTGCTCGTAAAACAATAAAAATGTCCATAACATATATTATTTTAATTGAAATCTAAGAAAATAATGATGAAGGCATCAAAAGGCATGTACGGTAAAAAAATTGCATGTCATCTAACAGAAATAAATATTATTTATTTATAAATAAAGGAATAAATTTTGTTTTTATTAGTTTATTTTTAATTCATGAATTAAATTATTTAAGTTTATTAAAATATTTATATTTTTAATGAAAGTAAAATGAATAAGATAATAATCACCAAATTCATAAAAAATAATTGAGTTTTTATTAAGTTGTCCCAATATTATAGTATCAGTGTAGGTTTATAATAAATTAATAAAAATAAAAAAATTATAATGAACAATAAAATAAATAAGGCGTTTTTTATATACTTTTTAAGTTCCCAAGTAACTCATATTTAAAAAAATATTCAATGAAATGTCTATTTGTGGAAGGTTGATAGATTTTATTTATTTGTGGCACCTGATTGGTAAACAATTTATGTGAGTAATTTTTATTGATTTTTTATTACTAACAATTTAGATGTTAAAAAATAATGAGAAATTTTTATCCTAAAATTAACTAAAGGAACTAAATTCAAAATACATTTATTTTTGAAAAAAAAAATCATTTGTGAGATATAATATTAGATATCATGTTTTGTTAAATTAAAAATGATCCGACAAAATAAAAAATGAAAAAATTCTATCTTCAAAATTAAAAATTGAGAAATATTAATAATTTCTAAATATTTTCTGTGAGAAAAAATATTTATAAGAATATTTATTAGAAAAACATAATTCTTGCAATAAAATCCTACTTATTTGAATTTTTATAAACTTATATAATTTAATATACAATGTTTTAAACATTTTGTTTTTAAAACTGAATTAATTAGCAGAAATTTGAATAACAGTTTCATTGTCAGTGGATTGTGTACTTTCCTATTAGTTTCAAATATTTTTTCTACCAATTGTTGTAGTTACTTGTTTTCTGCTAATTATAACTTTGTAAATTATGAATTATTTAATATATATCTTATTAACTAAAATTCAGGTTCTCGATTTCATTAAAAAAATGTGAAGCCGGCCTTAGAATTTTAGTTATTTCCTCTGTTTTGTAACATGATTTTAAATTATGCAAACAACCTTATCTAAATTAATAAAGTGTTATTAAAAATATAGTGATTCTAAAATTCCATTCTTCTTCCGTGAAAAGCTTAAAATTTGTATGAATTATCTTTTTTGTAAATTTTCGGAAAATTAATTTGCTTTCTTATTCCATATCTCAACAGCAGATATTACTTTAAGGAAACCCTATCAAAAAATATTATATTTTTACAAAATATAAAGTTATCTACAAATGTGCTACCTTCTTACATATTTAAAAATTATAGTTTCCACACCAAAAAAAATTATTAAGCACTCTTACATTTAATATATTTTAAAAATATGGTGTTTAATTATCTCTCTCTCTGCACTGAGAGAGAGAGAGAGAGAGTAAAATTAATAAAAAAATTATAATATAATTCCTTATATAGAAACACGTCACACTCCTTGTTTGCAACTTTTTAATCACTAAGAACATTTTCTTATGATGATGAATATGACTAAAGTCATCTTTGCATTTAGACTATAAAATAATTATAATTCTTTAAATTCAAGAAGGACATTGTAATGTTGATGTATGTAATGCGTTTTCAGTGTGTCATTATAAGGAGAAACAAAAAATCTATTTTTTTTAAAAAAATTTATTAAATATTAAGCTATTATCTATCTCAGTGAATTTTTATATTCTTATAAATATCCTATTTTAATGGCAACAATGAGTTAACAAGAAATACATCTGTGAAATAAGAGCTGCATGATTTCCATACCATAAACATATAGTTATGCATACCATACACATAGTTATAAAAGCATTATCATTCATTTAAAAGCTTAAAATACCGGAAGAAATTAAGAGAGTTTAAAATTGATATTCAACTGAAATATTTATAAAAACATATCAGGAGGATTTCAAATCTTAAGTAATAATCCATATTGATGAATATAAGATACCTCATCGCTGAAATATTCACAAATGAAGTAAAAAAATTATTATTGAAAAATTATGCGTACTGTATATTTAAAGTCTGGAAATTTTGAAAATGTTACTGTTAAAAAAGTAATCATAGTAAACCTATTAAAATAATATTTAGACTTATTATTTATTTATTTATTTATTATCATTTTTTGAAAAGCAAAATGTTTTATTGAAACCTGATTTGTTACAATCAGAAATGTTGTGACATTTTTGTCATGTAACATGTGACATTTAGGAAAAATATTGACAAACAATTTATCTACCTGCACCTTTTTCTAAAAAAAAGCAAATTTCAAAGAACAAAATTATATAATTTTTCTGAAATTTAAATTGTTTGTTTTTTTATATCTATTTAATTTTTTAGTTTACTTTAATGGAATGTGATAATGTTTTTTGGTGATGCTATTTTTGTACATATATGAAGTTAAAAGAAAAACAAATATCTTGTATCTAAAATAAAATCTTTCATTTTAAATTAAAACATTGGTTGATAAAAATGTAAAATCATTATGAATATTCTGCTTTTGTCTCAAATAAATTAATTTAAGAAAGGAATATGAGCCTTCAAATTACAGGTAAAATCAAAAAAATGAAACAGCTGTATTTGATATTAGAATTTTTTTTTAAATTTTACCTTATATATTTATAATTCAGGAGTAAGTTTTCAACTTATATATTGTGGTTAAAATTGACTATAGAAATAGTTGACATGCATGTTTAGCCACTACTTTTAATAAATTTACTTATAAAGCTTATAATATTTGATTAATGTATTAGTTACTTATATCCTTAACATATCCATTCATATAAAGGTATATTTATTATTTATAAAATTGAATTTTTAAATCTCTTTGATATATTTCTAACACACACAGGTTTTAAGTATCAAGTTTATTATTTTCTTTATTGATACTTTTTTTTTCCAAAATAATAATTTTATAGGAATATTACTTACTGACAAATGATTTATATAATTTTGATGATTTAAAAGCAAGTTTTCACACATACAAACTCATATCACTTTTTATATAAGCAAACCATAAAGTTTAACTTATACAATTTAAAATAAATAATAATTAATTTTTATAATTTAAAATAATAATAACAATAAAAATTGGCAACTGTAGGAAAAAAAGTTATTTTTGATACTATAAATTGCGTGAAATTTAAGATAAAGAATAAAATGACAATTCAATTGTTTTTTTCTGTCGAAAAATAATTAATTCAACCAATCTAAAGAACGACAGAGGACATTCTTTCTAAAGAGAAAAGAAAATGCGATCTACATAAATTACTTTAGTAGCAGGACATAAGGCGGCTTTAGTGAATTGAATGGATTATTTGTCTGGAACAAAAGAATCGTTATCCCCCAAAACAGGATGAAGAAGCTAAAATGAAAGAATATTTGTTAAATATAGATTTCGGTAATTAAAGTTTTCTTACAAAAATAATGAGAATATGTTTAACAAAAAGTTGTACATTTTCCTAAATCAAATATTCTTGGCAATATTCCTTTAGTTAGTTTCTATAAAATAAGTATAAATTATTCATTAGAATTTTTGAAAACAGAAGTCATAATTAAATGAATGATTGTAAAAGATATTCATGTGTATCAGTTACTAAGAGAGAGAATTATAATTTAATGAATATGTTTCAGTTATAACACATTACTGAAAAACATCATAAGCACTTTTTCTTAAATTTTAAAACTTATACTAATCAATAAAAAAACTGTCATAAATTTGCTGTACTAAAAATAATTTCAAGCAAACTATAACGTACGCAGCAAGCTATAACGTACGTAATGTGTTTTAAATTATTAAAATATAATGTCTTGCTAGTTTTAAACATCACAAAATTCATCTCATCATATAATTTGAAATGGTTTTTTGAGATTATCAAAATTGTTATTCTTTCACTGAAAAAAAATCCAAACACACAGTATTATTAAACCATTAAGTAAAAAGAATTTCTTCCTTATGAATCCATAGTTTTAGGAAACAAAATATACAGGAAGGTATGTTAATTACTTTATGCACAATAATTAAAATATTTAAAAAAGTACTTTCAATTTGCAATACATTATTGAGAGCTTTTATTTATCATATATTTGAAAATGTATATAACTTTGGAAAAAATTGTATTGAAAATTTAACTTTTTAAATTATTAAATTGGTTTTAAAATTTTAATTTATTTTGTAATATATGATATGATACATTGTGTAGCTTTTCAATCATTTTAACTGTGACATTAATGCACAAATATTTGGTTTCAGTCAATGACAAAATGGATTTCTTGGAGAAATGGATGATTTTTTCTTGTTCATCATAGCACAAGAAAATTCTGCGGATACTTTAGTTTGAATTTTTCATATCATAAAATAATTCCCTTTATTTATGTTACTAAGATAAAAAAAATCAAAAGTTATATCCTATCCTTATCAATATTTTAAACCACTGGGAAAATTGACAAAAAATTCAAATTTTATAAATCAATATTTAATTTATCTTATAAAACATTCAAGTCACTTTACTCTATAAAGAAAAGTTAACAGTATAAAAAATTTTCATTTCAATTAACTCAAAATACAAGACATCCATATTGATACAATATTATACTACAATATATTTCATCACTAAAACATCAACACTGCAAAGCATTTTAGCTTTTACTTTTCAGCATAAATTAATATTAAACTGTCAATATACCAACAGTAATATATAACGATGTTTGGACATTTTTCTTTAGTATTTTTGAATAACATTAAAAAATAATTTTAGAAAGAATACAGTTACTAAAGTAACATTACAAAAGAAAATACGTAACAAAATAACCAAGCATTTGTAGACTTCAATAATCAATACCATCGTCTTCATGTAACTAACGATATTGAATTTGATTTGAATCTTCAAGTATTGTCGTCTTATAGGATTTTGATTTGTAGATAGCTTAAAACTATACATAAAAAAAATGAAAAAAATATATGTTTTTATTCTGAAACCAAGAAGAAAACAGTTATATGCTTAGTTAATTAATAATTAAAATTAATAATTAAAATTTAAAAAGATAAATTAAAGCATTTATGCTTATTATTTGTTAAACCCTTAATTAATGCAAGAAAATTCTTCCATTATAGTTTCATAGAATTTTCTTATTTCAAATATAAAATTGTATAGGATTATACAATTAATTAGAAAATATATAACTTTAATGAATATTAAAACTTTAAGTTCTAAAATATTTTACTATGATAATGTTTATAGTTTAGGATTGCTTTGTGGCATATTAGTTGTTGCATCTGAAATTAATTTTTTTTAACAATTTATATTTTAATGAGCATTGAGTTTCTTATGTTATATATTTTATTGAGAATCACCAAATAATATATTAGCATTGTGCTTAATTAATTAGTAAGTGCTTATTATATGTTTCATTATTTTTTAACTAAAAGGTACTTATTTTTTAACTTAAAAAGGTACTTCTTTAATATAGCAAACTAAAGGTACTTTGCTATATTAAAGAAACGTAATCTGCTTCAAATTTGTCATATTGCATAAGTACCTCAAATACGTCATAGTTTATTTTCAAAATGTTTTAATTGAAAGTCATAAAATTGACAAAACAGTGTTAGAAATAATTGGATACTAACTATGCATATTTCACTGGGATGGTTTCGTAAAGTAATTATAGTATATGGACTTGTTAATGTTTATATTTTCAAATTTGTTTACATGAATTAGAAAAAATAGGTGTAATAATCTTTTACACCAATAACAAATTCATAAAGGAAATAATATCTTTACACATATTTTTTATATTCTTTAATTTTGATATTTTCACACCAGATGAAAAGTGATTTATTAAATTTAATGTATTAAGTAATATTTTTATTAGTTGATGAGATGAAGGAAATTTTAACTAATCTTTAGTTATGTTGAATTTATTTCAAAATTGAAGTCATTAAAAATTTTTACATTTGACTTTTCCATGAAGTTAGCATGATTAATTAATAAAGTGTGGAAAAATACTATTATGTTTAAAAATAAAAATGCTCTAAGGAGATAAATAATAAATCTTATATTATTTAATTTAAATATTCGTAATATTTAAAGTATTTTAGATTGGTTAACTAATCTCAAAATTACATGTCAATTAAAATTTCAAGACAATTGAATTATTATTTGTAAATGTGATACTATGTGTCATTATTTATAAATTTACTGACAGCTTTTTATTATTAAATACATTTAATTGCGAAGGTATTTAAATACATGATCGTGTAACTATTTGGCATCGATAATTATCAAAGATAAGCGTTCATTTAAAAATAGCACTCTTTCTAATTTTTGATTGATTAATTGATGAAACTAACTTTCTGAAAATAATCAGTAACCCCTTTTCGGTTTAAAATAATCTTTGTAGAATAACACGACTCCCACCAACATCTGCACAGTGGTTGCAAAAACAGTCCTGTAACATCTTGTAATGGTAACTATTTCTGGTCGTTGTACACTTTGAGGATGGTCTTGTCCGATTTACCAAAGGCTAGCGGATGGCAGCGAGTACATCTGTCACTCATCCGACTTTCTTGAAACTCAGACCAAGGAGTCTAACATATGTGCGAGTCCATAGGTCACAAATATGATTTTCATTTTTCTTCGTTAGGAATTTCATCCAGCATGAAAAGTTTGCATTTTTCACAAATATTTATGATTAAATAAATAATAATCATTCAATTAAATCTTACAGAAAATTAAATATTTAGTTTACAAAACGAATGAAAATGACATCATTTTGAAATTATATTTAATAAAATTTAAATTGGAAAAATTAATATGCAATTTATATACGAAGAACAATGAAGTTATACTAGCCTCCTACACATTTTATATATAATTTCTCAAAATTTAAAAATGAATTTTTGGGGCAGAATGTCCAATTTTGGACTTTGCGCCTTAGAATCCAACCAACAAACTATAAAAATAATTTCTATAATATGTTGTTGCATAAATCAAGCACTATTATTTTAAAGACATTTTAATTGATATTATTATTCATATATTTTAAGAGGTAAAGGGGATTAAAAGAATGTTTACTTGAATACGAGGTTTGTCGGGAAAATACGTATAAAAGTTGAATAATAACTTTATTTTACTGTTTGCAGTCACCGCCAGGTGGATCTACTGCTGTAACCAATCCCAACAACGCTCAGTTTGAGTCAGACCACTCTGTGTGTAAGTAGGAGTGTGCGGCTGCTTGTTAAAAATTACTCTTTTTCACCTGCCGTCGGCGTGGAGCTCTCTCTGATTGAGCAACAGAGCCAGAGAGTGAACGGAAATTTTTACGTTGAACTTTTGACACGTCTCAGAGCTCGTGTGGCCCAAGTTCGACCGGATTTGGCAAAAGGGCAGGTGGATGCTTCATAACGACAATGTGCCCGCTCACACGTCACTCGTTGTGCGTGACGTTTTGGTCTGAAGCTCAATCACCGTGACAGACCACCCGCCTTATTTACCCGATTTAGCCTTTGTGACTTCTTCTTGTTCCCTAAATGCAAAATGGTGCTTCGGGGCGGTACTTGGGAGATGTGGAAAGCATTAAGGCAGAAACTATATGGCAACTGAACAGCACCACAACTGAAGACTTTCAGAAATGTTATCAATAGTGGAAACGGCTTTGGCAGAAGTGTATCTCGTCTCATGGTGAGTACTTTGAAGGAGACCATATTTTTATACCTGAATAATTGTAAAGTAAAGTTATTATTCAACTTTTATACGTATTTTCCGGACAAATCTCGTATATTGTTATTTTTAAAAATGTAAATTAGAGTGTAATAAATCACTTTCAGTTAATTATGATAAACTATATAAATTATCATGATTTAAAAATGAGACATTACATTTTAAACACACACGCAGTCAGACACTCATAAATTACAAGGGACCATTATTATAAAAATAAGCTTCTACAAGAATAATATTCTACTGGAAGTAACTAAGAGATTAATTTATTTCATTTTTCTAAAATTTAAAAATGCTTGAATTCCTAGGCAGTTTTCTTATAATTCAAGTTCAAATAAATATTTTAAAAAGTAAGGATTTTTGAAAGCCTTTTCACAATGGACAGAGTAGTGATTTGATATTAAGGATATGGTTTTCAAATTTAGTGAAACATTTCATTTCCTGGAACTCACAATCTACCTCTGTTAACATTGGGAATTCTGACATGATAATTTCGGATACTCAATTAAAATCTGTTACCCGTACGGATAGCTAAAGTCAAATTAACTTCCTATCACATTTAGATGAGTGGAATATCACGTTCCTGTATACTTCTCATTCTTCATGATTTATTTAAATGATGTTTATATAATTAGATTAATAATGCGTCTATTGAATTAGCTGCTGCTTACTTCAGGATAACATGACAGTTTCAAACCTCATAAGATCGACATTATTATTCATAATTAATTAATCAGTTGAGGAATGCAATCCAAGTCAGTAATCTCTCTAATAGTCAGTTAATTATGATCTATGATGACGAAATTATACCTGTTTTATGTTCATTAGAATACAATTAAGAATATTTTAGCATGAAGTGAGAATAAATAATTTTGTTGTGAGATTCATATTTAATCCTAACATCATGTTAAATGAAGTATATAAAAATACAATTTAATTTAATTTGACCAAGAAATTATTTTTAAGTTTATGTGCAAACTTTAAAGAAAACTAAAATGTTTTTAAACTGAATGCAAAGTTAAATATTTTTAAACTATAAATACAAAACTACACACTTAAGTTTTTAATTAAAAATTAATAAAAAATTTTTTGGGAAATCATTATTTCAAAATAAATATTAAATTTATAAACATCAGAAGAATAGTGATTAAACTATAATATCGCTAAGCAAATATGAAATTTTTGTTTTGTCTTTTGCTTGCTTTCTTATAAAATGTTGAATTTACATACTTCATAATGTTCAAGCTCAGTTGCAAAATGGATGTATTATTTCAGAATAAATATTATTCTGAAATTCTAAGAAATAATTATTATATATAACACAAGCACATTTCATTTTATTAACCATTATATCAGCTGCATTACAATATCAGATTCTCAAGAATATCAAAGGTTGTTATTCATAAATATTTAATTTATTATTCATATCTGGTATAAAATTATATTTCTAAATACCCTTATTCATTCAAGAGAAATTTTATAATATCAATAGGATATTTTTAAGGTAGAGAATTTTTAGAAAACTGTGAATTTTTACTTTTAAAAGAGGTAATATGACAAGTTAAAATGTAACCAATTTTAAATATGATTAAAAAAAGGATTTTTTTAAAATTTATTTTTAAACATTTTTATTTCTTTAAACAATTTAAAACGCATGCTTTATCGTTTTATTTAACTATAATTTTATTGTTCCTTACTGAATTGTTATCATTCTGCATTCTTTTCAACGTATTACTTATTGAATGCATCAATAAATATATTTTTTATGAATTAAAATGAGCACAAATTATCCATTTTATAACTGCACAATCATAGATTACTTTATTTGTTTTTTACCTCATAAGTAATTTTGTTACTGTTTTTCTTATCGTAATTGATTCTTTTGCGCACAAGATTTAGATAAGTCTTAAATTTTTCTATAAACAAAATTGACAATAATATATTTCAAAATACTATGAAAATGTAATATATAGTTTTGCCTTTTGTATTATTTAAAAAAAATAAAAAAATGCAAAAAATATTCAAAAACTGAACAGGATACGCCTATAATAAGTCAGTTTAGACGCATGACGAGAATTATTGAGAAACATTGAATATTTTAAAGTAGCCAATATTTTTTAAATGACAAAATATTACAAAATCATTTTTTGCTCAAATTTATTTTAAATACTTATATTTTATAAATTTATAGTATTAAAATTTTAATACTTAATTTTATGCATATAACTGTTTTATATTTGTCATTTCCCTGGGAAAGCTTTTGACAACCTATTTGAAGAAATTCAGGTTTTTTTATAACCAAAATGATAAAAAAATGCATGTTTATTTTCACAAAGGAAACCCATTCAAATTAGTTACTACAGAAAATGTTGTTTTGTGAGAAATAAAAATCACTCTCACAATAAGCTACTGCTACAATTTTCGTTTTTTCGCATTACAAGCAGGGAAAGAAAAGACAAATTTATGGAGGGGAAATCAAGCAATGCACTATCGTGGCCCCGTCAGTAAGTCAACATAATTTAAAAGCAAGGACCAAGCAGAAAACTCTCATACTTGGATTACCACATAAGAAGTATCAATTTAGATAAAAGAAATTGCGACCGCGAGATATTTAACGTGCTAAAACCACCATTAGTACTTCGATTAAATCCAGACCTGAACTCACTATCCTCCGATAACGAAAGCAAACGTCCTTACTAACCATGTGTCATCAAAGACTAGTCATGTCTTTTTAAATATAAATAACTGATTGCTGACTTATATATATATATATATATATATATATATATATATATATATATATATATATATATATATATATATATATATATATATATATATATATATATATATATATATATATATATATATATATATATATATATATATATATATATATATATATATTAACGAGCTTAAGCAATATTTTTAACGTTGATAGTTAAAACAATGAATTTTTCATTTAATGAAGAAATCTAAATGTTTAGATATACGGTACCATTTTTTGTTGCAAGTGATTTGCTTTATAAGATTGTTTATCTTACTGTAAGTTAAAGGAATTCACTTATGGACGCCACATTCAAAATGAACCACTGGTTCTCCAAGTTGAAAGAAAGAAGTAGAAAATTTCAAACTTAACAAGCTTTCTTAATACTTCAAAATATTTAGTTACTTTTCTTACATAAGAACAAAAAACTAACTTATTTCTAAATTTTAAAGAACAACCTAAAAAACGAACAATTTAAAACATTGTTGCCACTAACAGAAAAATGGTCTAAAATAAATAATAATCACGTGAAAGTTGAAATTATTAAAAAGTTGAAGTGAAAGTTAGTTATTTTACAAATTAATGATAATAATTTAGCAATCCTAAACATACTCACACCTTGCAAAGTGAACTTTTGAACTTTGCAAAACGCATTTTAAACTAAAGCTCTAATTTAAAGTCACAAATAAAAGAAAGTTCAAGTTCATGAGGAAGTCCCAGCTTCTTGAGCAATCTTCAGCACATCAACATCTGTCTTTGACGATACTTCTAATGAGTAGAGCCTTTGGAATGGACGGATCCTTTCACCCTTGTCAGTTCGCAATCTTGCCACTCTTGGAATACCATCTCTTCCCAGAAAGACTTCCAAAATAATACCGAGTGGCCAATCAACGCGTCGTTTATTGTCCTGCCCAATTAGAACAACATCACAAACATTTAAAACATCCTTTTTCCTAATGCCTTTGTGAACCAAAAGTGCAAGATATTCCTTTCTAAAACGTTGTAGATTTTCACGCAAATTTTGTAAGTACTTGACACGTTTCATCAAGGAGGATTGGTTTTCACTGTCAAGATCTGTAGCTTCACTGTTACCTCCGCCATGAATAAACAAATCAGGTGTCAGTAGTACCAATCCATTTGGGTCATTTTGCAAGTCAGTGGTCTAGAGTTTATTGCTGACTCACAATCACACAGTATCGTGTACATCTCTTCATGATTGACAACAGATTTTCCTAATACTCGACGCAAAAGTTCTTTGAGAATTCTCACCATTCGCTCCCACCATCCACCCCATCATGCTGCTATGGGTGGAATAAACTTCCAAGTGATTTTCTGAGCAGTTGAGTATGTGGCTATTTTATCCCAGTATAAACCTTTCAGTGTTTTGTTGGTCCTCTCAAAATTTGTGCCATTATCTGAATAAATAGTGGAGATCCTTCCTCTTCTAGCAATGAACCTTCTCAAAGCTTCAATGAAAGCATCGGTGGTAAGTGACTAGATCAATTCGAAATGGACTGCTCGGTACAAGGAGCACTTGAACAAAACAATCCAAGCTTTGCCTTTGGATTTTAGATGAAGAGGGACAGCATAATCCACACCAGATATATCAAACACTTTTGTCGGTGTAATCCTATCTCTGGGCAACGGTGCGAAAGGAACTTCAACTGGCATAGATGTGTAACGTTTGCATGTTACACAGCTATGTAGGATTTGCTTTACTAGCTTCTTGACTTTAATAATCCAAAACTTCTCCCGTAGTCTGGCGATAAGAATCGAATCATTGGCATGCAGTGCTTTTTCATGGTCTTCGCGTATCACTTTCTCCACGACGCTATTGGAAGGTAAGAGAATTGGAAACTTAAAATCCTCCTTTTCATCACTGTCAACAAGTTTGATCCTTATTCGTAAAAGTCCTTGTTCATCTTTAAATGCTTGCATTTTAGCAAAGAACTTGTCATCTTGAAAAGCTTTTGACTGTACAGACTTGAAGAACTGGACTTCTGCTTGTTGGAATTCTTTCGAGGTCAAGCTACCTTTCAACTTATTTTCCCGTGATATGTTATGAAGAAAACGTAAGATCCACGCTAAAACTCTGATGTTTCTACTGTGGGAGAAAAACGATCGCTTCAGACTTCTTCAACGTCAATATTCATCATGGAAGATATAACTGTTTTTCTTTTCTCTTTAATAACTTCGTATTCATTGACATCTACTTCTACGTCAGGAGCTGGCCACTCACGGGATGAAAGATATAGCCAACTCGGTCCCTCCTACCATCTTGAACCGATAAGCTGCTGGGATGAACAGCCTCTACTTGACCGGTCTGCGGGATTCAAGGATGAAGGAACATGTCTCCATGCTTGGATAGGTGTCAGTTGTCTTATTTCTAGAACACGGTTCTGTACGAATGCACCCCAGGTGTCTTCTCTTTTCAGCCAAGCTAACACTGTTGTAGAGTCTGTCCAGAAATAAACATTGTCAGTTTTAAACTCTTTTAGGACCTGATTGTAAAGACGAGCAGATATAGTAGCACCCAGTAGTTCTAACCTAGCGATTGTTGTCTCCTTTTTACCACATGGAGCAACTCTAGTTTTACATTGAGCCAGCTGCACATGATTATCCGTTTCATTACTAACTCGCAGAAAAACTGCTGTAGAGTAGGCAAGTTTGCTCGCATCACAAAAGAAATGTAGTGAAATATTCTCGTAACAATTTCGTAGTGCAACCACCTTGGCACTTTCAAATTCTTCAAATATTCGAACTCATTTAACCACTTAAGAAAGTCTTGGCGTGCTTTGCTGTCCACTTCCTCGTCCCAACCAATTTTAATTTTCCACAATTCTTGTAACCAGAGTTTAGGACGTAGCATGACTGGACTAAAAATTCCTACAGGATCAAAGACTTTGTGTGAAGCGGCTAAAATGTTTCTCTTTGTGATAATTTCGTCCTTTATTTCTTTTACATCAGGAATACTAATAGAAAGGGTATCATGTTGTCTGTCCCAATTCGTTCCCAGAATGTTTGTTGGATTGTCTATGGATTCAGAGGGGTTTGTGAACTCCCACCCTCTTAAATCAAATTTCCTTTCAGCCACAATTTCTGTAGCAACTTTAATAAACTGTTTCAAGCCCGTTTCAGTTTTGACACTAGCTACGCAGTTATCCACATAGAAGCTACTTATCAGTTGTCGGATAATATGTTCAGGGTATTTATCACTTTCCCCTGTAGCTTCATCTAGTTTCTTTTCCATAAGGTATCTAATAGTTGACGCAAGCAAGAATAGACTGCAGGAAACTCCAAATACAACTCTACCATGGCAATAATACTTGAGTTTTTCATCTTCGTTGTACCACAGAAATCGCAAGAAATCTGTATCCTTTTTATTGAGACAGATTTGCAAAAACGCTTTACGGATATCAGCTGTAACACCAAATTTATACAAGTGAAATCTCAATAATACAGAAGGAATTAATTCTATCAAATTTAATCCTTTTTCAATGCATTTGTTAAGACTGAGAGTACCCTTTTGTTTGGAAGACGCATTGAACACAGGCCTTATTCTCGTGGTACTGTTTTCTTTCACAACGTGACGATGAGGCAAATATTGACACGGTGAGGCAATTTCTTCCTTGGGAATCTCCTCGATTATGCCTTCTTGTTCCCAGTCTGCGAACACTTTGCCATAACCTTCATACAGCTTCTCATTTCTTTGCTTACGGGCTGTCACTTCCAATCCTCTAAGTGCCAAATTAAAGTTGTCTGGTAAAGTCAAGTGTGTGTCGAGCCAAAGTAAATCCACAAGGAAACGCTGATCTTCATCAACCCTGAGAGTTCTTAAAAAGTGTTCCATTGTAGCCTCTTGAAGCTCTTCTTTCGTCTTTTGTTCCGACGGATCTCTTATTCCTATAGAATCCAGTTTCCACAAATCAGAAATGTCCATTTCTTTTACAAAGAGGGAAGTTACCATCATAGAGTTACTTGAAGATGTATTGCTTTCCGGCACTTTTCCCGTCAAGGTCCATCCAAGTAAAGTTTCAATAGCAACTAACCATCTTGACAAGACCTTTCGCTGATCGGTCAAAAGCTTTCCAAAGAGATAAGCTCCTATAAGTACTTGTACAGGTTGTGGCTTTTCTTCGACATCACTTAAAGTAATATCCAGTTCTTTAAGCTCTTGTAACCATGGCCCTAGATTCACAGGGGAGACATCATTGAAAATTGCTTATTGATCCAATACTTCAAAGTTGCAAGCGAAATCGCTCATGATTTTACTCAACCTTATTCTGTAACGTGTATGAGAAAATTCTCTTGTTTTAACTCCTCAAAAGAGTGAGTGTATTAGTGTATCTTTCCTCACAGGTGTGTATCCCATTTCTTCAGCAAGACCTTTTACAATATAAGAATTTTGTGAGCCGGTATCAACAACTATTCTCATGACAGATTCCTTTTTATCTGACATTAGCTTGCATTTGAGAGTCTTTAAGAATAATTAGGTCCTGTGCTTAGGTTTGACATGTTTACTTCGTTGACAATTTCCTTTTCTTCTGCCTGCTTGCCGTCAATTTTCCTAGATTCATTTGTTTCACACATTAGAGGTACATGTTTCTTCCCACAGATACAACATCTCAGAGATGCACGGCATTTTCATACGGGGTGACCTGGAGTTAAGCAGGCGAAACAACAATTTTTCTCCCCGAGAACCTTTTGTTTTGCATCTAAACTCATTTTCTGTGTGGCAAAACAGTCTGCGCTGAAATGAGATTTTTCGAAGAAGACACACAACCTTTTTTCATCATGAGTATGTGAATGTGTGAAAAGACCAGAAGCTGTCGCCACTTTATTCTGCTTTTCCTTCGGTTCAAATTTTTTACTTTTGAAACAATTGTTATCTTTCTTTTTGTTCAAGCAAAAAGCTTGCATCGCCAAACAAATCCTTTCCTCGGATTCTACTTCAGATTTTAAGAACTTGAGTAAGCAATTGAGCCTTTCTTCTGGTTCACCATTATGGTTGAAATCAGGGCTTCTTTGTCTTTGCTCTTAATATATCTTCCGGTAAACATGACTGGACTAAAGGATGAAGAATAGCAGCGCTTTTATCCGTGTTCACGCCTAGATTCTCTAAAGCATGAATTTGTGACTCCAAATTATCGTAAAGTGAGCATAGATTAGTAGCAGAGCCTTGTGCAGCGTTTTGGATAACAAATTTCAAAAGTTCACGAACATAGAATTCTATCAATAAATCATTTCGACCAAAGCGACTCTTTAAAGATTCTATGGCATTCGAATAGTTGGCGGCAGTTGTCGGGAAACTTACAACTACTTCTCTAGCTCGTGAACCACTGACAATTGACTGTAATAAGTATTGGAATTTGTTTTCGGGAGCTATATCTATATTGTTGTGAACATGCTCAAATTGAGTCCAAAACTGCAGCCAGTCCTTAAGGTCTCTAGAAAATTGTCGTAATTATAATTTCGGTAAATGAAACTTCTTTTTTACGTTACTAGATATCTCAGGAGTTTCATTTTGAACATTCAACGCTGTTCGAGCATTTAACATAGCTATTTCCAGCTCATGTTTCCCTTGGCGTTCTCTTTCATCGCCTTGGCGCTTTCTTTCTTCGTCTTGCTTTTTCTCTTCAATAAGCCTTTTTTCTTCTTGGAATTTTTCCGTTTCCTTTTGCTGCCTTTCAGCAACAGTTGTCGCCAACACAGACGTGATGAAATCCGGATCTGATTTAAATTCTTCACAGTTTATAATTTCTTCTTTTAGTGAAGTAATAGTAAGTTTTTCAGGAAAGTACCCGACAAAATTTCTTCACACAAGAACACTAAACCTTTTTTCAAGAATTCATGCTTGGAAAATCTTCACATCACTTTTACTCATCTACGTAATCGGCAGTTTAGTCCTGTCGCGGACGCCAAAATGTTTATCTTACTGAAAGTTAAACGAATTCACTTACGGACGCCACATTCAAAATGAACCACTGGTTCACCAAGTTGAATGAAAGAAGTAGAAAATTTCAAACTTAACAAGCTTTCTTAATACTTCAAAATATCCAGTTACTTTTCTTATATAAGAACAAAAAACTAACTTATTTCTAAATTTTAAAGAACAACCGAAAAAACAAACAATATAAAACAATATTGCCACTAACAGAAAAATAGTCTAAAATAAATAATAATCACGTGAAAGTTGAAATTATTAAAAAGTTGAAGTGAAAGTTAGTTATTTTCTTAATTAATGATTATAATTTAGCAATCCTAAATAAAGATTTTGAACTATATATTGTATAAAATAAAGGCATAAAATCAGGATGCGAATAAATTGAATTAAATTGATTTAAGCAATTATAATTGTATACTGGTTTTTAGCTGTTAATATGCATTGGCGAGAATAGAAAACATTTTATAACATTACTGATAGATCATATTTCTTAGATTGATAAAATAAGGAAAACAACCACTTCAATAAATATAAAACTTTTACAAAAATAAAGAAAAAAGGCACAAATTATATCTATGAAATCAGGAACTGGTTTATATTGCTTTGTGCTTGATCCACAATTACACTTGCACATGAATATGAATCTGCGCTTGCCTTACAATTCATAATGTATACAAAAATCTTACAATCAAACACACATAGCATTGTTCAATCAAATTTCATAGGCTTTAATATGTTAAAGATAATATTGCATAACTAACAATTAAAATAATTTCAAAACTGTTTCTAAATTTAAATTTCTCACGGTAGCAAATTTTATATACATTAAAAGACATAAATTTCGATAATTATTATTTGAGAAGTTTATAAAAACATTGAACATTCATATATATATATATATATATATATATATATATATATATATATATATATATATATATATATATATATATATATATATATATATATATATATATATATATATATACTTTATTTAGGTATTTATATCTAACAGCAACCAGCAACAAATTAAAAAAACTTGGTATTTCAAATATAATGGCGTGATCTTCATGATTTCGAAATGATATGACACATACATAAACAATAACCTAATATGATAGAACAGTTTCTAAAAATCTTTAGCTATTAGTGTATCGACTAATTGCTTCGTTAGAGATGTCGTAAGCAAAACGACATTCCAAATAGTCTCCCCTTCTATTTGCGTTTAATTAGCTTCTATCTATCAGAAACATTCAGGTTCAATTAGATCAAGGCGAGAAACTAAGAAATGTCTTAATTATCTCAGGTCAATCGTGTCCAGCAAGTCAGATTCATTGGTAAATTTGAGTTAAAGACCGATGTTATTTTGCTTTTTACCTTTAAAATAACTTTATTTAAAGAATCAAGGCTTTAATTTTTTCAAAATGATTGGTTACATTTTAAAAATGTTTTATTCATTCAAAAAATTGACTTTATGATGATTAAATTTAAAATATGTTTGTTAATTATGAATCCAGTATTAAAATCCTGTTTTTAGTAATATCTCAAAATTTTTATTATTTAATTAACGGGTGAGAAAACAATAGTTATATTTTATATAAATTGTATGTACTTATTAAGCAAAAGGAAGTTTTATTTGTTAATGTTATCTAGTAAGTAATTACGATTAATTCTAACATAAATATAATAGAGGGATTTATATTATCGTAAATGTTGTTCTTGCATTTGTCGAAAACTCCTCTCTTCTTGTTTCTTTTTAAATTGCCATTGTATATGTCCTTGAATTCAAAGTTATTTGCATGTTACCGTCACAGAAATTTTATTATCAACTAGTCAAAATAAGTTCTTGATTTTGATAAAAAGTCGCTGAAAATTAATAGACAGAAGTAAACTAATAAAAATAACTTACACATTATTTTTTATTTGAAAAAAATGAAACATATAATTAGAAGTTGATTTAAAAGGTACTTTTTCATTTTATCTGCTTCATTTTATCACTTTACTTAATGATAACTTTGTGATTCTGCATATGCGCATAGCATATGCAAATACTTATATACATATGAATTCACATATATTTTTATTTCTCATTTAATTATATATTGTTATCTAGAAAATTTTTTTAGTATTTTTTTCACTTTAACGCTTAATACTAAGTTTTAATAGTCACAAATGTAATTAGATGTGTATCATTACAGTAGTTAATGGTTATGTAAATATGCAATTTTAAAAGAAATTTAAAATGCTTTTAGACTATTTATATATAATAAAAAAAACATTTACACACAAATTACTTTATTACATACAGTAGAAAACCTAACATAGTACCTTGCATACTTATATTGTAAACATTATGAATAAGTTTAAGCTGTATATGTAGACTCTAAAAAATAGTACATAATTATGTTTTAGAACTGATAAACCACTGAATTGTTGCAAGAAAAATAATTACATTAATAACATATAAGACATTTAACTCTCATTTAATGTTCTTTATATTGCAAGTATTTTGCTGTTTTCATCACGGGGAATATCATCAACAAAAATTGGAAATTGGACAAATCTTTAATATTTATCAGTTACACTGGAAGGAATAATTTCACCAGAAGGTTACTTTAAATGAAAAATCAACAACGATTAAAAATAGATTTGCTTATTTTGTAGTTAAAGAAAAAGTATTTAGATGAAATAATAACGCGTTGGTTTTAGACTTCTGTCTAAAAAGATAAATTTTGGTAATGTTTATACCAAAATAATGCTGTAAACCAAAATATTTATTAATAAGTTTCTATTTTTAACTTCAGAATCTAATTAAATATTATCTATTTTTATTTGTTTTTGATTATTTTACATTGCTTATCTGTAGAAGTTAATATATACCTCTATTTTCGTTTTAATTAACTGAGAGACTCCAAGACAATTTCTCCTCTAATCAATGCAAGGAAGTATGAGTTTTAAAACAATTCTAATTATGTCACCACACAGAAGTTTGGTAAGTAAGGTTTCGTGCAATTTTAATTAGCAAAATTAGGAATTCTTAATTAAGGTCCTTATTTCTTAATATTTTAAGAAATTACAATTTTGGCATCAATATTGCCTTAGCAATTGTCATTTTTATTTTAATGATTAATTACAACTTTCATTTAACATTAAAATTATAAAAAAAGTAAACGAAAATTTCTGTCAATTACCTTCCTATGACGAGGTTTGATATTAATATTTTTCCTTAAAAAAAACTTAGAGGTCTAATTAAATATGATACATATTTCCCTTTAACTTCGCAAATTTTCTTCGATATAAATTATTGTTTATATTTAAAAAAAACAAACATTTAATTATTTAAGTTCAATTGATAAATATTTGTAAGTCGCAAATAAATGCAAATATGGATTTATCTCTATTTCCATTAAAAGTTTAAATCAAGTTACGTAGGGTCAATTTAAAGTTGACAGACACAGATTAAAAATTTGAAATAAATTCTTAGTTTCAGTGAAAATGCTTTACCTAGGAAAATAATTAAATTCTACATAAAAGTCATAATGAGTTGTAAGGTATTGAAGTGGTGTAGAATAGGGCTTCCCAACATTTTTAGCTGGTGGACCGCTTTTTTAGGCAAACATTCACGGCGGACACTGTCAGTCAAGCACACAGTAACTAGTAAATTTCAGCTCGAAGCCCATCGAAATTGAAAATTCCATAATGCAAGTGCCATTGTATTTCAATAACCCCACGGTGAATCAAGAGTTCTTGATTTAATGATGAATAGAGAAACAAAAAAAAACTTTAAACTAACTACGTTTCTATTAGTCTGAATTCCCACATAATATTCAAATACTTGCTGTTGGATTTATTCACATCTTTCAACACACAAAACAGGTCATTTTTCTAAATGAGTGGAGGGGGATATATTGCAAAGAAAAGAATCATTCGTTGGATAGCATTTTAATTTTTAGAACAAAAATATTAATACAAACAGAATTCAATTAATTATTAATTTAAAGAAAATACAAACAAATGCCTACAAAAGTTTTAGTCCAGGAACATTCACTGCTCATCGACGAAACGCAGTGCGTTCTTTACTAGAGATGAGTCTGTAGGTATGATAACGGAATTTTAATGTGAAGATTGAGGTTACTTCTTATGACACAATTTTGGAAAAAGTCTGGCTCAGTACTTGACAACTGGAGACGGATGTCTGTTTCAGCATCTAGACAGCTTCAGTACATAATTTTGGTGCCGGCATAGATCGAGAATCTGGATTCACACATTTATGTTGCGGCAAAATGGAAGTAGAACACGTTTTGCTTTTTAAACAAGGGGTAAAATTTTTTTTTCCAATCGTATCCAAAAGTGTAATAACCATCATTATCGAAAAAGAATTTCAAGGTTGAGTCTGTGGGAATTTCTATCAAGAACTCATATTCATTGAAGTATATTCGGCTTTTTGGATATAGCGTATGGGTTGACCACCAATTCGTATTCCTGCAGCTTCTCTTCTTGAGCTGCTGGAAAATAATGACCCAATGATGACGTCAAGCTTCAGAGATGTTCAAGGATTTCCTAAAACAAATTGTTCACAAGCTGGAATATCTTGTCTTTCAAAAATTTGTTGAAAGGAGGGAAACACTTGACCTCCTCCATACTCCTTGACCAAAAATTGATTTTCCTCTTGAATGCTCGAATTTTATCGTTTGTAGTGATTGTTCTTTTAGTTCTCCTTTGTAGTGAAGTATTCATTTCGCTCAATTTGGGGAAAATATCTGCCAAATATGCAAATATGTATTGCCAATTTTCATCATTAATAATCTCTAATAATATGGTATTATGGCAGTCTAAAAGTAAAGCAAGGACTTCTAAACGTAATTTATATAATCGAGAGAGTGCATTCCCTCGTGAGAGCCATCTTACTTCTGTATGCAGAGGTAAAGAATGATGAAGGATTTCCATATCTTCACACAGTATTTTGAAAAGTCTTGATTCCAAAGGCCGTGATTTTATGTAATTAATAATTCCGACACATTCATTTAAAACTTTCTTGAAGGATATAGGCATTTTTTTCATAGCATGCTTTAGTATGTCTGTGGAGAATATACTGCAGTGTCTGTCTGCAGTATATTCTCTACATACTGTGGTATAATATCTGTGGAGAACTACTACTGCAATCTTTCGAGATTTCTTTAATTTTTGTTACCGCTCGGACCATTGGACCTGTCATAGCTTTTGTACCATCTGTGCACACATTGATGCAAGTAGACCATGGAATTTTGTTCGTTCTTTAAAAATCATCCACCAAAACGAATATTTCAGCACTTGTTGTATGGAAGTGATTTGCACAATAAAAGTTCCTCTTCGAAACATCCCGAGTATGCATAACGCACAAAAGTGAATAAAACCGCTAATCCAGCAACATCAGTAGAATCATCTATTTGAAGAGAAAATGAATTGTGTTGGTTCCGAAAAACCAGAGATTTTTTCACGTCATTTGACATATCGACTCTCCGTTTCTTGATAGTATTGTTTGATAAAGGCACTGAAGATAAAAGTTTTACTGCTTTTTCGTCAAACATACAAGAAACAATATCGCTAAAGCATGGTTTTATCAGGATTTCCGCAATGGTATGACCTTTGCCCCCCGATAATTTACTACCTAAGTGCTTTTAGTGAGTTATTACAATTCTTTTTGCATGAGTTTTCATGCAGTCTTGAAAAAATCGATCTCTTTAGTAAGGAGGACCGGGTGATTAAAATAACGAAGCAATTTAACTGGAACCATCGAACTGTTCGGAAGGACTCGTGCGCAAATTTCTCATTGAGCCTTACCCTCCTCTGTCTCGATAAAGCACATTTTTAAATAACTTTCGTTGTATTAACGCTTTTTAGCTGTTTCACTTTCGCAGGGCACTGCAGCTAATCGAAAACTTGCAGAGCTTTCGCATAATAAATCCGGCTGGGGTGCTTCATGTGACTTCTTTATTTGGTCGTCTTCCTTCATTATTAATTTCAAATGATGGCTATCCTTGCAGTGAAGTGCGATTGAGAAACTGCTAGCTAATTCAATGATCCCGACTTCAGACACTAGTCTGCGATCGCAGTAATAAGCTGTGCAAAATGCAAATGGTGCACTCACAAAGGAAGATTAGCACTGAATGATGTCTTGAGAAAAACGAGAAAATGAGTGACCGTACGCCTCCCACAAAGTGAGGAGTGCATACGAGGCAATGAGCACTCAGATTGGTTGGCTGAACTCGCGCCATTTCCTAAGTTTATGCTTAAAAGGTTTTTACACATCGAGCGTGGTAAGCAGGCACGCACGCGACCCCTAATTTAAAAAAGAGGAGCCAGGAGGCCACATCCATCGGCACTAAACTACCAGTGGGTCAACACTCTGGAACCGTGACCACGGACCCCTTAGAAAATGTCAGTGGACCCATAAGAGATCCAAGGACCAAACGTTGGGAAGCCCTAGTGTAGAATATAGTGAGATACGTCAGATTTGAAAAAAGAAGTCATTAAAAAATTGTGATTTTCATAAAATTTTGTGAAATTGTCTTGCACATTATTCTTTCAAAGCAGTTTAACTGCGATATATTCCTTACAGCAACCACTTCTAATCACATATTTGTATAGTTATTTCCTAGGAAAGAATGTTGCTGTCAATTCTTGAATACATTTGTCATGATTATGCATCGTGAATGTAGAATGTATTGCAGTATTCTATGTGATCCGTTTAATCGCAAATACCACAGCAAAGTAAAATTAAACCTTCATCATTTTAATTAAAACACACACATATACATATATACATACATACATAAATATATATATATATATATATATATATATATATATATATATATATATATATATATATATATATATATATATATATATATATATATATACATCAATGTTTCTTATATTTCATAAAACTTTTAGATCATAACCAAGCTAACACCTAAAATTTAATAATTTCTAACAAATTTAATAATTAAAATTCTCGTTACTGTTACATTTGAAATATCTTTCAATTTATACTTCTTTTCAACAAGTTCAGTGTAATTGTTGTTTCAAAAATCATTACTTAATAAGCATTGGGCCGTAACTCATTATCATTACTTAATAAACATTTGGTTGTTTTCTATTTTTTTACATAGTCTTAACATATATAAGGAGGAAAATCCAAAAATTTGTTATTATTAGCAAAATCACATCAATTTTTCAAATTAACATTTTTATTAAAAATTAAAAATATACTTTTTAAAAATTAAATAATTGTTAATACATGTCTATTTAATAACTTAAGTATTTAATATTTTATATTTCTAATATGGAAAAATAATAAAAAATCATTTAAAATAATTATTTATTGAAAATAAGTTTTTGTAGATGTTTTAAATTTGCTACAATTATAAATTAAAATATTCACAGTATTTATAGACTTATTACTTAAAAGCTTATTTTTCTTTGTTTTCCCGTATATTCTTATTCAATAAAATATGCGACCTGATTATTTCATATTGAGAAACACACGTTATACTTAATAAATTTATAAAATAGTTTTTAATTATTTAATTCATTTTCCATCATAAATGAGATTTCATAAATAGGCTGCGCACTTTAGGTGCAAATGAATAATTGACAAAATAAATTCAAAATTTGATCCATTACATGTAATTTAATTATTTTGAAAACTCTTTGTTACTCTCTATTTAAATCTATCATGAATTAATTCTGTTACTCGAAAGTGGGATTTTCAGTAATCCTCAATATCATTAAAATGAACACAATTTCACTTTCATGTGATCTCAATTTAATTTGAAACTGTACAAAAATAATTAATTTGACTATAGAAAACTATTTAAATTCTGTTCTTTATTTCAAAAAAAAATTTATTATTATTTATTAAATTATTATTAAATATTTATTAAATTATTAAATTATTTCTGTAGAGAATTAGATTTAACTTAAAATACTATACAGGGTTCAGTAGAGACATATTTAAATTTAATTTATAATGGAAAGATTAATTTGTTTTTCCGAATTTTATCCATAATTTTTATAAGAAACAAAAGTAATGAAAATTTTCATAGTAATATATGGAATTCAAAGTACAGAGATATGGTATCATATTTAGCAGAACTGTTGCTATACATTCTAAAAATGCGACAGAAACTTCGACATTAAAGAAATCAAAGATAGAGCAAAACACATTTGGCAGATAATATGTTATGCAAATAACAGATGACTAAATTACATTATCTTTTGCAGAGTGGATGTCATAAATAGTAATGCCGACGTTAAAAGTAAAATTTACAGGAAAACTATTTGATAATTGATATATATATATTTTTTGTATTTGCTTATACGTGATTGCAAATTGATTTCATTTACTAAAATTAACTCAATTTATGATATTTTTAAATATAAATATTTAAGCACATTGTTTTTGTTTTTAAAGCTTTTAACTTTCGTAGTACATATTTTTATTGCATAAATTTTTTTCGTGTTTTTAATTCATAATATCAAAAGTAAATAATTAGTAAAATCCAATAATTTAATGAATATTATTAGTTTAAGTAGAAAAATCAATTGCATTTCTGAAAATTTTAATGATATATATATATATATATATATATATATATATATATATATATATATATATATATATATATATATATATATATATATATATATATATATATATATATATATATATATATATATATCTGCCCATATGTGTCGAGAAAAGTAATATTTCTTAAAAGCAATTAAAAACTAAAAAAAAATAAAATTAAGAAGAAAATATGTGTTACAGGATTACAAATCTGTAATTCTAAAGGGTTTATATCAACCCACATTGTATAAGTTTCCGACGACGCAGATTTGAAGACATTTTATAGTAATTTAGTTAATGATAAAACTGACAAGGTTCAAAATGTTATGTTTACTAAATACTTTTAATATTATTATTTTTGTGTTATATGCAGTATAATAAAAATAATTAAATAATATTAATTATTAAATCATAAAATGTTTTTCTTGCTTTGAATTTTTTCATAACATCATATATTTTGAGTATTTTGAGCGATAAATTTATAAAGAAATATTTCATACTAACAATTTATTCTATTTCAAATTATTAATAATTAAACTTATAATCAAATTCATTTTATCCACATTATCAAAATACTTACGTAAATTTTAGGTATAACTACATAAACACATATTTTTAATAATTATTTATAAAATGTATATCACAGATAAATTTTGTAAAAGTAATTAGCACTATTTAAATTTTGATTTTACTTTTACTATTCAGAATATTCTGCAAACAATGGTTACATATTAATGCAATAGTTATGCATAGTTACACATAGTTAACAATAGTCACAAATTTTCTTTTATTTAAGGTCTGAGTGTATTTTATAAATCGCATGCACATTCAAATACAAGATAAATGTAAATAAGTAAACTTTGAAAAAAATCTCAATTGAAAATAAATATAAATTATGTTTATTTTTATTTATTTTAAATGCCTCACAAATAAATATATTTTAAACAGTTAGATTTAAATATTTTATTTACCTCTTAGAAAATCGACTTTAAAATAAAAGAGATTTCATAGTATTGCTTTTCCAGTAAAAATAAATATATATAATGCTTCAAATGCATTGAAAGAAACTGAAATATTTCAGACGCTTCCTAAGTGCAATTTAAATTCAGTTTTGCGAGTCCCTAGAAACTGCTTTCTTTTCACTATAGTGAAACCGTTTCTTGTCAAGGTTTGTCATACCTGTTTTCAGTCCATGACAACTTATTTATATAAGCCTGTAAGTGTAGTCAAAATAAAGTGCATTACTATACCCTGATTTTATTTTTAAAAAAATTTCAGTTGCTGTCATTGTATCATCATCCTACTCTTAGTTCTCTTAAAGAAATACTCATAGTTTTTTGACAAATCCTATTTATTTTTCGGGAATTTCATTTGGTCTTTTACGCATTCGTTCAGAATTGTTTGAAAGATAAGGGAATATATATATCGACATGACTTTTATCAAATTTCTTTACCATAACGTCTAAATGTTTTGGAATCTATTTTAACTTCTGTTGATTTTTACACTTGATAAGTGGAATTAAAACCTATTTGCATCTAGGACATCGAAATTTCATTAAACTCTACTACTAGGTATTATACGTAAGTTCTTTAAATTAAAACTTCGTGAAAACTTTAAATTTTTTCCTTTTAAGGATGAATTCATTATTCCTTGATAAACATGTATTCCTTGATAAAATTATAAGATATTCCTTTCATATATGCGTTTAAGTTTTTTTGGAATACATATTATAAAAAATAGTTTTAAAGTTCATCTTATCATAATTATAATCACTGTAAACGTTATTATAAACTTATGCATAAAGACTTTATGATCTGCACTTAATACAAAATGTTCTATATTTTTAAGTTATTTCTGCAAATTAAATTGAATGTCAAACAAAAACAAAGCAATTAGAAACTATCAACTATCAAGTGTGAAAGTGTTCTTATTAGGATTTTACATCTTCTAATTTTATACTAATTTAAATGCCGAAGTTAACAAAATTAATTTTTCTAAATTTTCTTTAAATAAATGTTAATTATTTTTATAAACTTAAGTTTTACTGTTACAAAAATCTTTACAAGGATCAATGAGTAACAAGAAATATAATTTTATTTTTATTTTTAAAAATATATATTAAAAATTAATAGATATTTCTTTCACAAATATAACCTTTCTCAGGGGGCTTACCTTCTTTAGGTAAACACGGGTGTCACAATCCCGAGGTAACCTAATGACCTGTTATCCTCTTTATTTTCTTCTCTCCTCTCCTCTTCTGGTTTTTCTTCCTCTTCTCCCTCATTGTGGTTGCCTTGTAAGAGGTTGAAGGCTCCCCTTGAGTAGCTATTGTCGCCCTGTAACTATTAGCTTCTCTTGGGGAATAAATCACATGCGTGTTTGCCGTACGTGGATACCCGTGTCCCTGGAAAGGAGGATCCTGGTGATTGAGGCTCTCAGAGACCAACTCATTACTTTGCCCTCTGCTTCAGGTAAACGGGAGGTGTGTTGTGATCCTCAGCATACCAATGAGCTTCCATGGATCAAGCGATCATATATCTGCTGTGTGACTTGATAAGGATGGAGGCCACGTCAGAGATGTATTGAAAGCGTATAAGGTCTGGCTAGCACTGATGCAGTTATACTGCATCCTTGTTGGGCTCGGTTGTGGGTGGTGCAGTCGGGCCTTGAAGTAATTAACCTATTTCTATGGAATGTACTTCTAATTCTTTACTCCCTATGGAGCAACAAATGATACAGGATCAGAGATATTTTGTTCTTAAAAGAATTGAGGGCAAATTTGATAATGTTTCTCATTTCTTAATTAATAAGAGTCTTATTGGTACACTTGGAAATATCAAAAATGTTCGCAAGATGAATCTGGTGATCTCTTAGTTGAAGTCTTATCAACTGCACAGGCCAAAGCCAACCTAAAACTAAAATGCCTTGGTAATATAGATGTTATAGTATCTCCTGATAGTAGGATAAATTCTAAACGGGGAGTAATTTCAGCAGATGATCTATTTAATGTTTCAGAGGAGGAGAAATTTTGAATAATCTCGTTGACTAAAAAGTACAATATATGCAGCGCATTACAATCAGGAGAGAGGGCAAAATTATAAGAACTAAGCACCTTATACTCACATTAGCTACTCCTATACTATCTCAATCTATTAAAGCTGGCTACCTAAATTGTAGTGTTCACCCCAACATTCCAAATCCATTACGTTGCTTTAAATGTCAGCGTTTCGGCCATGCAAAAACTACTTGTAGCGGACATTTGACTTGCGCTCGATGTGCATCTGTTGGACATGATAGTAGTGAATGTTAATTACAAGAAAAATGTGTAAACTGTGGTGGTGAACATCCATCGTACTCCCGGTCATGCCCAACCTGGATATGAGAAAAAGAAATTATTACTGTGAAAATAAAACGAAACTTATCTTAACCTGAAGCCAGGCATACAGTATCATCTCGTACCCCTAATCAAGGTATTAACTCTTCGCAAGCAATTAAAAATGTCATGAAATCTTGTAGTACTCAAATAGATTTCTTAAATTTTCCAAACTTATCCTCAAATATTCCTAGTACGTTCCGCCTTTTCCGAAAGGAATTTCTCCACTGTCTTTTGCAAAATCTAAGTCTCGAAGATCCCTAAAATTAAAGAATGCAAAAGAAGGGCACCATAAATCATATTTAAAGAGTAAAAGAAGCTGAACTGCCTCTAAGACAGGTATAAAAAACGTAGACACATCAGATGATGAAACATTCCTAAGTGGAGATTCATCTGGATCCCAGATGGCTTGCTCCAATGCCGGAGCATTCAGCTTAGCTTAATGGGAACCTTCATTTCTTGGAATTGTCGAGGTTTTCGCACTCATATAGAAGATATAAAAGCAATTATAAACCTGCATAATCCAGTTTGTTTTGCCATCCAAGAAACATTCTTGAAACTTCAGTACAGTTTAAAATTGCGTGGATATAATTGTGAGAGGAAAAATGTTAATCATCATTCTGTTTCTGGAGGTGTATGCATTCTTGTGTCTTGTAATATTCTCAGCACTATACAATCCCTTAACACTTCATTACAGGCTGTCGCAGTACGCATACACACAACATCTCTCATTACTATTAGTAGCCTTTACTTACCTCCCCATGCGATCATCCATGAAAGCGATTTAAACAGTTTGCTGGGCCAACTACCTACACCAATGGTCATAACACCTTATGGGGTAGTGATAATATGAATCCTCGGGGCAAGACAATTGAACAGTTCATTTCTAATAACAATATCTGCCTTCTAAATTCCACGGAAATAACTTATTTCCATCAGCCATCAAGAACTTTTCACTCATTAGATTTAGCTATTTGCTCTCCATCAATTCTACCTTCATTAAATCTTAATGTTGATAAGGAATTATATTACAGTGATCATTTTCCTTTAATTATAAATCAAACTGGTATAAGCAGACCACAAGTCTTCCACTCCTCTTATTCTTATCATCGTGCAGACTTGTCTCTCTACTCTCAATTAGCTGTGGTTACTGACAGCATCGTTAGAAGTGATAATATCAATGATGATGTGCAAAAAGTAACTGATACACTTCTAAATTCTTCCAAAAACACAATTCCCAAGCGCTCCCCAATTCCACGCAAATATCATAAACCATGGTGGAACCATGAGTGCCAAGTGTCATACAAAAAATATAAAAAGTTGTGAACTGTTTTTCGCAGGTGCCCTACCATGGAAAACCTCATGGCTTTCACAAAAAGCTAAGGCTTTTGCTGGTCGAGTACGGAGAAATAGTCAAAAAGAATCTTGGATAAGATATGTTTCCTCCATCACATCATTAACTTCCAGCAAAGAGTTGTGGAAGAAAGTTAAAGCTTCCAGGGGTTTATATCGGGATTTCTCTATCCCAATACTGCGCACAGGAGCTGACGCAATTTCTTCTCAATATGAAATTGCCAATCTTTTAGGTGAAACTTTTGCAAGGGTATCTAGTCCAGCCTCTTATGATCCTAAATTTCTCAGAACCAAAGAGCAAGCTGAAAAGAAACCTATAGTTTCATGAAAAAGCTATACGAGGTGTGGCTATTAAATAACGAGACTGACGCTGCGGCGTCAAAAGTGCGCATGCGTAGTCCGCCATTGACTGTCAGCTGTTTAGTGTGAAGCTTTCTCTTTAAAATGCCCTAAGTCTCATTTGTGTAAGTAACACGCTTTAGTCATAACCTTCATTTCCGTTAACATTGTTATTTTATTTTGGTGAAAAAATGGTTAGTGTAATAATAGAGCAACGAATTGTTGTTAAATTTCACTTCAAACTTGGAAAAACTGTTGCTGAAACTTATAATTTACTGAAAGAAATGTACGGGAGTGAATGTTTATCCGTGCACGAGTTTTTGAATGGTTCAAATGTTTTAAAGATGGCCGACAAGATGTTGAAGATGATTCACGGCCCTTCAACGTAAAAAACGGATGAAAATGTTGAAAAAGTTCCTAGTTTGATTCGGTCTGATCGTCGATTGAGTATTCGTGCAATATCTGAAACTGTAAACATTGATAAAGAATGTGTACGGCAAATTTTACATGACAATTTGAACATGAAAGAAGTGTGCGCCAAAATGGTGCCAAAAATTCTCATGTTTGAACAGCAAGCAACTATCAAAAATTTTCCAAATACAGTATCCCACTGTTAGAGCATCCACCTTATTCTCCAGACCTGGCACCATGTGACTTCTATCTATTCCCTAAGGTGAAATCTGCATTAAAAGTAACAAGATATGAGTCCATGGAAGCTGTTAAAGAGAAAGCGGCAATTGAAGGAGTTGACAAAAGATGACTTCCAGTACTGTTTCCAACAATGGAAAATTCGCATGGAGCTTTGCAGGGATGGAGAAGGGATGTACATTAAAGGCGATAATAAATAATTATGTATAAAATAAAAATAAGACTTTTTACAACGACAGTCTCGTTATTTATTAGCCACACCTCGTACATCCATATAATTGCAATTTCTCTTTGCTGGAACTGCAGAGAGCCCTGTCTCAAACTAAAAATACTAGTCTGGGAGACCAGATGGTATCTCATATAAGATGCTTTGTCATCTTAATCATGAATCTTTAATAAGCATTCTTTTTCTATTCAATAGAATATGGAATGAACATGTCTATCCCAGTCTTTGGAGCAAAGCACTTATTATTCCAATTCTTAAACCTGGGAAAGATCCAAATAATCATCAAAACTATCGTCCAATTGCTCTCCCAAGTTGCCTTGCTTAAACTTTGGAGCGTATGGTCAATGCCCGTCTTGTTTATGTACTTGAAGACAATCAGTACATATCAATTTATCAAAGTGGTTTCCGGAAAGGTCGAACTACTCTGAACAATATTGCATACCTAGAAACACAAATTAGGAATGCTTTTGTACGGAGACATCATTTGGTGTCTATATTTTTTGACATAGAAAAAGCTTATGATAAGACATGGCGTTATGGAATTCTTCGAACTTTGTATAATTTTAATTTCAGAGGAAATTTACCCATTTTTATTCAGAGTTTTTTAAGTTCTCGCATTCTTAATATCCGTATAGGATCTGTTTTATCTAATCCATTTATCCAATGTGAAGGGGTTCCTCAGGGAAGTGTCTTAAGTGTTACTGTTTTTAATATTTACATCAGCAACATTCTTCATCTATTGCAACCATCTATCCATGGAACATTATATGTTGACGATCTCCAAATTTCTTGCCAAGGTTCCAATATGCGACTAATTGAACGGCAATTACAAACTGCTGTCAATAATCTAGTTGCTTGGTGTAATGAAAATGGGCATACTTTGTCCCTAAGTAAAAGCAATTGTATCCATTTTTGCAGAAAAACTGGGATTCATCCTGATCCAGAATTTAAGATATCAGGTACAACTATTCCTGTAGTTAATCAGATATCATTTCTTGGGCTTATATTTGATAAAAAGTTAACCTTCCTACCACATATCTTAGATTTGCGCAAAAGATGCGAAAAATCAATAAATATTCTGAAAGTTCTCTCAAACACCTCTTGGGGTGCAGATCGTCAAGCATTACTCCGAGTGTATCAGTCAGTTATTCTATCTCGAATTGACTATGGTAGCGTAGTTTATGGATCAGCCAGATCATCAGTTTTGCGCAAATTAGACCCTGTTCATCACTCAGTTTTACGAATCTGTTCTGGAGCATTCCGTACTTCTCCTATCCAGAGCCTTTATGTAATTTGCAACAAGTTACCTCTAGATCTGAAGCGTAAGCAACTCTCTCTACATTATTATTTCAAAATGCTATCAGTATCACAACACCCTTTGAAATCGATGATTATTTGTCCCTCTTTAAGAAGGCTATATAATGCACGGCCACATAACATATTACCATTTTATGAGCGTACAAATTTATTCCTGTCTTCATCTGAGTTCCCTAATTTACATATTCAAATCACAGATGCTCTAAGATTTCCTCCTTGGAATATTCCTGTTGTCAATATAATCAAACCCTTTACTGGATACAATAAATCAGTTACATCTTCCCTTATTTTACAACAAATGTTTTCACACATTCATTCTCATTATTCCTCCCACATCTCTGTGTATACAGATGGCTCAAAATCAAGTGGTCATGTTTGTTGTGGTATTGTTGTTGGAAATACAGTTTACAGCTATAAACTGCATGCATCATATTCTGTGTATACATCTGAAGCTGTTGCTATTAAACGTGCTCTAGAAATAATACAATCCAGCTTTCATCGAAAATACTGTATATATACAGATAGTATGAGTGTGATAATGCAATTAGACAACTTTAAAGATAAATGTCATCCAATTATAGTGGAAATATATTGGATATTTTAAATATATTGCAGAATAAAGGATTTGACATTTTGTTTTGTTGGGTTCCAAGTCATGTTGGCATAGCTGAGAATGAACTTGCAGATAATGCTGCTAAAAATGCCTTTGACATTTTGCATAAAGCATTAACATTTTTTGATATTAAACAAATTATCAAAGATTTCATTTCCTCTCACTGGTAAAAAACATGGGATTTGCCGAAGAACAATAAATTATACAGTATATCCTCCCTCATTCTTCCATTCCCAGTTGCTCCCATGCGAAGAGTAGCTGTAAAACTCACACGGCTTCGTATTGGACATACTAGATTTACACACAAGCACTTATTCTTTTCTCGTAGTGCTCCAGTTTGTGGCATGTGTAATGTACCATATACAGTACATCACATTTTAATTGTCTATCCTAATTTCAATGATTTACTAATTGTGTTTTTTAATACCACAAATTTAATTTTATCAGACTTGCTTGGGTTTAAACCACATAGAAATTTGTTTGCATTTTTACGTGCAATAGGTTTCTTGAATTCTATTTAAGAATTTTAGCCAAAATAATCTTTTACAAATGCTTTTCTTGAACTTTTAATGCATTCCATTGTATACATCTGACTGGTATTTTAACACAGAATTTTTACCTACAGTTTTAAATATTGTACGGTGCAGAAATGTCTATAATATTTGACCTTGCATCAGTAAACCTCAAAAAATCAATCAATCAATCAATCAATCAAAACTTTCTGCAAAAATGTTTTAAGGTAAAATAATAAATGAAAAATGTATTTAATTTATCTTATCTCTATCTTTATATTGGATTGCCTGATTTTAGTAAAAATAATTACTAAAATCAGGCAATCCAATATAAAGATAACTTTTTAAAAAGGGTATTAAAAATTTAAAACCAATAAGATAGAATGCAATAGGGAAACACAATAAAATCTGTATTTTTATTTCATAAAGTTTTATTTATAATTAATTATACTTAAACAATGTATTGCTGAGTTCATTAACTTATGACAAAACTCGACGTGCAACTGTCTGAAAAAATAGAGACAAATAATTGTCTTATTTTAATCAATTGAAAAAAGTGAGAAAAATAGAATATTTAAATAGGAAAAATTCAATTATAATTGAAAAATTTAGTATTATTCATAGTAAAGTTGTATTATTTTTTTATATTTATTCAATAACGCAAATGTCTAGGTCATTTACTGTTTATCCTACATAATCAAAATAGCATAAAAATTTTAAATAGATTATCTTTAATTGTATAAACTTATGTAATTGGAGTTCATTTAAAATATACTTCTTTTAAGATATAAAAATATTATTTCATCATATGAGATTGCGAGATATGTAATTGTTATACTTCCATATGTGCTTAGAAATTTAAATTAGCAAACAGTTAAAATTTTTTGAAAGTTTAATGTCGAAATCTGTGCAGAAAATCTGGGTTGTGAAATCCAGACCACGGAAGTAATTAAAAATGAAAAATAATATTAAAACATTTCTAAATTATGTTTTTAGACTTGCTTTTCTAATTAAAGCGATTTTATTTCTAGTAGAAAATATTTTCATTAATGTGTTTTCTCTAGCGTGAATATAAAACATGGTTTGACTAAAATTTGCTTTTGATTAGAAACATTATCCTCAACAAAACACTCTCTCTCTGAATTTGGTTCACATTATATAATTTCGTTTGTTTAAAAGCAATATTTTCATTGACTGTTACAGAAGATAGTAAAAGAAATATTTCCCTACAAAATATTATTTTCTCGGAAAGTATTTCTGATTTACATCTTTAAGTAGCAATATGAAATGTTTTATTAGTACATTGATTTTTACAGCAGAAAATTTTAAAGTTAATTAAGTTTAAAATTTGATATATATATATATATATATATATATATATATATATATATATATATATATATATATATATATATATATATATATATATATATATATATATATATATATATATATATATATATATAATTAAATTTTAAATAGATATTATTTAGTTTCTTACAACATTTTTCAGATTATTAAATAAAACCTGAAATATGCTATAAATACAGGTTAATTGATAATATAGGTTAATAGGTTAATTATTAATCTTCTTAAAAATAACACCAAATTAAGGTTAGATTAATACAAATGAAAATGTAATGGAAAGTATTATTAACATTATATTTACGAATGCAATATCATTTGGAAAACACACGCATAATAGTACCCTTTATTTTACTACTTTCTTTTTAATGTATTTATTTTTGAATAAATTTTCAAATCAGTTTTCACTATATTTAGAATTTGATCTAGATGCAATGTTCACTCTCAAAGCTTTGAAATGCTTGGTTTCAGATTATAAAATATTATTCTTTCTCATACAAAATATGTTCTTACTTGTAATATATTAATTTTCTAAATTGAAACGTAGAAAAATTCCTAAGTTGTCAATGGATTTATAATTAAATAAAGATTAAGTTTTATGTATTTTCTGGTTCATTTTTTATTTTCAAAAATAATAATTATCTAAATTATATAATCTTTAAATTTATTTTTCGTAGTAAGCAAATTAAAATAAAGTATCAGCATGCTTTTAAATAACTTTTTCGTATAATGGAATCATTTTTATTGAAATAAAGTATCCATATTAAAAATAATAATTTAAAATCTAATATCATATTTTTATATAAATTGTGCATCCTGAATTTTTTTATTCGATAAACATAAAAGTTCATAAACATTCCTGCATATAACACATTTAATGGATAGGAATTTGTAAGTAATAGTATATGAATAAAATTTCTGTGATAACATATCTTACAAATACTTCTTCAAAACTGAGATATATTAGGTATACATGTACAAACATTTCATTAGAGCTTGCATTTTATGCGCATCTTTGCAGAAAGTTGCAGCAAAAAAAGATTCTCAAACTTCCAAAGTAAAATTGATTAAACTAAGATGACTCGATTTTATGCATGAATGTTGAACTTAAAACGCCTTCTTATTTATTACAGTTCTGTGAAAAGGTTTCAATGTATTGAATGTCCATTATTTTGGAGCTTCATTCACATGTAGACAGAACTGTTTTAGAAAAGCAGATTGTAGAAAGTAAATGATGCGTTGATTGTTTATGTATAAGATACAAGAAAGGAAAGGGCATAAATTAACAAGAAAATGCATACTTATTATTCGCTGTTTATACACTTAAAATATCTCAGAATTGGGCTCTTTAAGTTAAATGGAAGCAGTTGGGTGCGAAATTTCATAAATTTAAAACAAGGACTAAATATAAGATTACTCAATCCTTTGCTTGTCACCTTAAAATGTATCATTTCACTTAAAGTACATTGCGACTAGATGTAATTAACGTGATAGAGCCACCATTAGTAAACACGGTGGATCTTTGATTAAGCCTGAATTCAAACTAACTACCTCCGGTACTTCAATATTTTCGTATGATACTTTACAAAAGAAATCATTCTTTTATTTTTTGTCCTTGCCACTTCGGCATCAAAACTCAACATTAACGATGTGGCTGTGTGCTCTTCAGCGTTTTAAAGCAAGAGAGTATAGGAATGTAAGCATGTTTTCAAAAAGCCATATTATGTCAGGAAGTTACTTCTACGTTAATGGTCGATATTAATTGGAATAGTTTATGCATTCCTTGCATTTCTGAAAGCGTACAACTTTATATGGAATAGGAACAAACTCAGAGTTAATAAACATTCACTGAAGATGAAAGAAATGTCATATTTAACACTTAGAATATAAAAAGTAGCGTATTATTTATTATTTATTCGTCACAGAATGAAATTTAAAGTTCAACCAAGAATATCAGTGAAAATGCATCAATCCTTAAGAAAAAATCATAATCTTATCAAAATAAACTTTGTGAGACAGGCCCAAGGTTATTTAAGGGAATATATCTCTTCATTATTGATGAGATCAATGCTGTCAATTAAGTTGTCTATTTCGGAAATGGGAATTGAAGACCAGACTTGGAAAAAGTTGTTTTTGATCACTTCTACATACCTTGGAAAAGGACTTATAATAATAAACTGTCCACCATAGTCCCACTGATACATTATGGAATTCAGGTATGGAGGTCAAACTTGTTCCAAGCCAACACCCTTATTATATTCCTTAATAACTACAGCTTGATGAAGTCAGGCATTATCATCAATAGGAATTAAATCATTACACTGACTTATGAGCAGAAATATGGATCAAGATTCTCATCCCGATGTCTAACACAATTCACTGTTTTTGCCTGGAACATATGCAGCTTAGTGTGACCACTGAGTGAGATTCCTGTTCTAACCATTATTACACCATTGCGGTAAATGTGTTTTTCCACAGCATTTAAACGCAATCATGTTAATGGATTATGGTCTGTTTGAGTTATAAACTTGTGGTGACCATCAAAATTGAGAAATCAAATTTTTGGTAGCATATATTATAATTGAGTGCTTTTAATCTGTATTAGAATATTTATCTTCATTATGAGTAAATGTTTAACTTTGCTGCAAAGCAGAAAGTTGAATTTTATTGTCATCCAGCTGGATAAAATATTCCCTGTCATCAATCAGACTCATCAATTAGGAAAATAAATTGTTATTTTAAATCTGTGCCAATTAGTATTGGTTTACTTCATAGCATTCTTTAAGTTTAGAACATTCATTAAATTTCTGGAAAGTATTATCACAATAATCACTCTACTGAATCTTTGAATCTTTCCTTTTCAATACGATCCCGTTCGAGCATCTATAATTGGAGAGGTATTCACAGAAAACAAGAATATGTTGTCTGTAAGATCTCACTAGTCTCAGGAAATTGCACACTTCAGATTTTTTACATGGAATCGGGTATTCTTAATGGTCTGAAATTTCACTTCATCAAGTGTTCTTATATTGGTATATTAAATGATCAAGATATTTCACATGTTCTCGTGTGAACTTACACTTCGAAGATTTGAGATGCAAATTTGATCTCTATAGTCTGTCCAAAACAAATGACAATACTTTAATACCATGTTCCTAAGATTTTCAAAAACTGTAATGTCATTAAGATATGATGGAGCAAATTCCTTAAAGTTATTTAATGTTTACGACATGACTTTGCTAAAGAAATATTGCATATTTTTAAGTTCAAAGGTAAACATAACGGTTGGAAGATTCCTAAGTTTGTAACAAATGTTGCGTATCATTGAAATCTTTATGTTAATAGTATTTGCTAATTTTCACCACAAAGGTCTAAACTGTTAATGTCTTTATCTTTTGCCACATGTTTTATTTTATTTTCTATATTGGGTTAAGGATAATATGTTTTAATTACTGCTTGTGTGATTTATACAAAGCATCACAATTTTCCAGCAGATTCTTTTAAAATCTGACTTAAAATTTAGTTCGATTTCCCAGCTTCTACAATTTTGATATCAAACATTTTCTGGATTTCTATCTTAAAATTTAATTCTGTTATCAATCTGGAGGAATCCGAAGAGACACCGTTGATATTTTAATCAAACAATTTAACTTAACACAACACAAGGAAAAAGCACGTCATTAAAGAAACTACAAATATTAAATATCAGCTACATTTTTGCACTATGCTGCTTATAGCAGCTCATATTTTCATTTAGGAACAAATCAGCAATTTATTGCGGTTTTAAAAGCAAATCCGATGTTTTAAAATATACAGATGGATTGCTTTTACATTGATGCGTCGTTAGGTAGACAGGACTATTCACAGTAGTGAATTGGTGCTTTGTTCCCTCCAATTCAACACACATCTTGAATTGCTCTCCGATGGGAATTTAGACTCATGTGTTAAACGAGCAAATATCCGTTTCTGTTTCATAAAAGAAACATGTTCTCTTGCCCACGGACCCCTGTCAGTCGTCCGATGAAGAAGACACGCACATATGGTTAACTTACATGAAAACCTGCATTGTGAAGAGGCCTTCGCATCACACTTGTGGATATTCTTATCTTTAAGATCCAGAGTGGTCTGTAAAACACTTGTTCAGTCTCTATTATTGCGCAGATATCAAATCTAATGACATATGATTATCTTCATCAGTGTTCAACAGTTGGCTTAAAATTTCTCTAAATTATATATATATATATATATATATATATATATATATATATATATATATATATATATATATATATATATATATATATATATATATATATATATATATATATATATATATATATACTTTCTACAGAATTAATTATAATTTGGCTTTGACAATGTTACAGTTAATTTTACTATTAAATAATTAATGGATAAAAGATACGGAAATATTTATTTTAAAGTTTTAAAATTATCAAACAAATACTTTTCTGTTTTCCATTGTATGTTAAAAATTGAAGTATCATATGTGTGATAAGCATCAAGTTATTTAATTGTTATTAATAGGAAAAATAATTGCACAATTATTTTAATTGATCTCAAATAACAATTGCCTTTTTTTAATGTTAAGAAAAATTATTTATTAAATGTGATACATTAAATTAATGGATCAAGATAAAGTTTTGTAGTAAATAGTAAGATAAAATATTATTTACTTCATAATTCTGTTATTTGTGGATAGTATTTAAATATAATTATATGTGTATTTAAATGTTTTCTTTCATGTTTTTTATGTACTTCTCATAATGAAAATGATAAAATAAAAATTGAAGCTATATTTTACTTAAAAATGATAAATAAATATGTTAAAAAATTAAATTAATAATAATGCTGCAGACTTTTCATTCATATTTATCGTATAACAATTACATACCATCATTTAAATTTAAATGTTTGCTATCCTTTTCACAGTAACAATGTATTATCCTAGTATCGGCAATTCCGTAACTCATATCAATTCAATGTTGTGGAACTATTCTAATTTTTTATAAGTGAATATAAAAAAGCGAATTTAAAAACTGATAAAAAGTAGTATTAGTAGATAAATGCAGAACCGAAAAGCTGAAAGTATTTTGCTCTTAGAAATTGTGAATCTGAGTTGTATAATAACAAATAAATCTAGATTATAGGAAAAGTTAATTTTTGGGATAAATAGATTTGTTCAATGATTAAACAGTCATATTCATTTTAAATTTAAATAAATATTTTTTAACGTGTTGTTATGTTTTGCTTAGTTTTTATATAAATAATATGTATCGAAACTACGAAAAAGATTTCATTTACTTCTGTTACTGTACTTTACTGAAAGAAAATATTGTCCAGATCTATATGGTATACCTTTATTTGCCGCACATAGTATATTTCAATGATTTTAAAAATTATTTTTTGGGTATTTACTTAAAAAAAGATATTCCTCTTGATTTGATAACCATGTCATAGCTAATATTACTTAAAATTAAAAAAATTTGAAAATAAGTCGTTTAAAATACGTAATACACAATATAGGTATTTTATAGAAATAGTAGTTTAAATTAAATATTTTGATCAAAATAACGACGCTTCTGAAACGACTATCAACATATTCACTGCAAATTCATTTTGGGAAATCCTATCTAAATGAAGTCTTGTTTAATATTATATGGATAGCTTGTTTTATGCTCTATAACATTATTCGGTGAGAAGTGAGGGTTTCTGCATTTCAATATAAATGATTATTCAGTTCACTTTGGGGTTAAGACAAAATATTTTCTAATGATACGGAATTTCAACTGATCTAGTTCCCTGAAAATTATACAGCATTGAAAAGTAAATTATTCATGTAAATATTTAGAAACATACTTATGTCATTAAAATCAACATTCTCAAGATGTGGCTAAAAATTTGAATTATTAAATTTATAAATTTTATAATTATTAACAAATTTTATATACAAAGCCTTATGTAATGTAATATGTATTTACTTTTGATGATAATGTCTGTTTTGGGGCACTCCACTAACCCCATACATCACACCTGTATCTTATTTATACGTTATTAAACAACCTGCGAATGATGCAGTTTTGACATACAGTTAATTTTGGTTACAGTACGTACACTATGTCTACATTTTATTCTATGTGACGAAACAATGTTTCATTTAAATACTGTTCTTCACAATGAACACTTTTGATGATTTTACTACCATAGACTAGATATGAAAATTTTTATTAGTAAAACTTATCTTGTTAATTCAATTAAGTATTTATTCATTTTCATCTATCTTTATTTAACCAGAGTGGTACGTCATTAGTTTATGCAAATTAAGTAAAAGCTTTAAGGATTAGTTTTCTGTATTTAATTTAAAATCTGACTCACTCAATTTACTTAAAAATATAATTGATTTTAAAAATATAGATCTGAGTTTTTTTTAAATTTATAATTAGATATTTCCTTAATAACATTATTACTTCAATAATATTTCTTTCATAATTAACAAATATATTACGAAATATAATTTATACTTTTGATATTGTTAAATAAAATGACTTGATTTTCTTGTGATTTTCAAAATGATTGCGCACTTGATAAATATTAAATTTATGATAAAAAATTTAATTCAATGCTAAATTTTATTTATTAGAAGAAATATTATCAATCTTGTCTTCGGAAAGAAATAATGTAATTTTTTTTAATATTCTTTATAATTAATAGCTAAAATATTCGCATTTTAGCTAGTTAATTTTAACAAACGATTAAAAAATTATAATTTGAGCTAGTCATTTCAAGATACTGCCAAAAATTCTTAACAGATATAAAACTAATTCATTACAGTAAAAACTCAATATTCACGTAGAATAAAGAAGAGACAAAAATCAACTAAATTGTAATGTAGCTATTCGATAAATAAAAGGAGATGGGAAAAGGAAATTGATATGTAATGGAAATGAGCTCCCAACAATAAAAAAAAAACTCATTTCAAGTACATCTAGAGGACAAAATGATTATAATAAGCTACAAAAGATATTTTTACGAACACCTAAAATAACCTTCCACAAATGTTTTAGGTTCTCTTTTTTACAATACCTTGAATTCGAGACTCAGTAAACAACAAATCAGTTTTCATTGATTAAAATTCCACGTAAAGGAAATGCAAACGTAGTTTTGAAGCGTAATTATATATCATCTCAGAAAATAAGATTATATTTAATTACTAAAATTAAAGAATTGATTTGTTAGATATATTTCTTTTCATATACAGAAATTTGTGTATTACAGAAATAAAATTCCTATCACCTATTAAATATTTTATGAAATAGTATTATTATGATATAGTTGTTATAATATCGGATATGATAAAAATTATTTATAATTATATGTAATATTTATATGTATTATTCCCTCTACATGCTCAAATGCGTTTGATTCATTTTTAAATGGTATTTTGTTTTGAATGTTTATGTATTGGGGTAAATTACATAATCAAATTGAGAGAAAAATAAATTATCTATTATTTTACCTGATACTTAATAGATATACATTTCAATTAAAACATGTTAAATCAATTGTATTTCTGTAAATTAAATATTCAAAGGGGTAATTTCTTAATATTAAAGCAGGGGATTTTAGTTTTAACTGCCTATTAATAAATGTTTTCAAAATGCCAATTTATAAATTAAAATACTTTCCATACTTTATAATTAAGAAACATATCTTGTATCATTTAAAATTCTCTGTAAAAATTAAACACATGCTGAATATTACACAAATTTTGATCATCAACTATTAAAGCGTATTCCCATTCATTGAAACGCATCTAATTTTAATGTCATTAGCAAATGTTCAGATCCTCCGAATAGCTATTCATTAATCTTTCTTCAAGAGTAATTTCTTATTTGGAATATGTTTACGTCTTTTCGCTCTAGTTAGTGTATCTTTCCCGATTTAGGTTGAGTGTTTCTCTCTTTGAGTTGACTTTTCGTCTTAAGTGGTTGATGTCGGCACGAAATTCTCCAATTCCCTTTGAGGACGATGTAACAAGGGATTTGAATTATCAGACGTCTAATATTAATTGAAATTTATTAACTGGATAAACAATATTACAATGTTTGTCTATTTTTTACAACCCGTTTAAGTTATAGGTTGATTGAATATACTTAAAAATTTATAATAATTCTAATTGGATTCAAAAATATATTATATAAAATGAATTACTCAGAAAATAAATAACAAGTCTTTGTTTATTCAGAAATGAGAAATATTTATTTTTGAAATGCGAGAGAATTTTAATTTTATTTTTTCAAAAATATTAAATCAATTATATTGTTTTCCTTTAGTTTACCAATGCTGTATGATATTTTGATTTAGTTTGGGATTTCTAAAATAAAAATTCATTATAAGTGTTTACTTTATATATTTAAAGCTAAATTGAGTTTTATCTACAATTGTACTATTTTTAATAAATATTTTAAGGAAATTAAAATTTTTATATAATATTATAATGATTAATGGAATAAACGTGCTATAGTTTTTATTTTCACAATGCATATATAATAATCCGAAGCTTATTTTAATGGAAAAGAAATGCGCAAATTTTATATGCATATTATTTTTATAGCTTTCAAATAACAAGACAATGCATCTTTAAATTAATGTGTACATTATGATAAATTGATAAATATTTTCTGATAATTTTATGCATTTTGTATGCTAAACATCTCAGATTTAGTTATAGATACGTTTTATTGAAATATTATTTAAGTAATATTTTAAATAAAGATTTTGGGTAGTTATCTTTTAAGAATTCTCTGCATGCTTTCTTCTTAAATACTCTAATGCTTGGGTTCCTCATAAATAATATTCTATGTGTGACATTAGCATGTCCAACTAAAATTATTAGTTTAAATTTTTGACAGTAATTCATCATTTCTAATTCAATCTTAATATTATTATTTTAAAATAGTTTCAAGTAATTTTTTCCGCAATTTATTTAAAAAGGATTTAGATTTGGCAATAGTATATCATTAAGAAATATGTTTTAACATATGAGAGATAAGCGAAAGATATAAATGATAGCTTCCGATAAACACAACATTAGCATTTATGTAATTTATCTAAATATTTAACTTCAACTAAGTAATTTCAATAAATATTTTTTAAATATTAATAAAACTTTTTTTGAACTTGAATCTATCACCAGCGTAATAAGCAAGTCAGTATTTCTTTATATGATTTCTGATGTAATATCCAATTGATTTCTCAACATATGTATGTGAGTACCATATGTATGATCACATTGTTATTATTTTAAAAACGAATTATTCCCATGAAAATTATAAAAAATATGTAAATCAATAAGTAAATTTTTATTCCTAAAACTTATACATATTACAAGTTTAAGAATTTCTGCTGAATGTTATTTTGAGATTAAATATTTTTACATTACAAGTTTTAAACTCTTTAATTATTTTACTATAATGAAAGTAAGTGAATTCCTTAATTTTTCATTTATAATTTGACAAAAATTTAAATACAGGAGCATATTTGATTTAATTAAAATTAAATAAATATTTTTAAATATTAATATGAGTAAACAAAATATTGTCAATTAAATAATAATTTTTAAAAGTAATAAAATATTTCATAATATTTTTAAAATAAACTCATTTAAAAATTAAAATAATTTTATTAATAAATCTAAGAATTTTGTATTACAAATTTAAGTATTATAAACTTTGAAGTAATTTGTAATGCATTTGATTAAGAGTAATAATGTATACATTAAATTTCATTTTTCCATAAAGTATTCAAAGGAAAGTAAATAATTTTCATTTTTAAGAAATCTAAGAAAAAGTTAGTTTTCTTAGATTTTATATTAAAACTTAAAATTTTAAACTGAATTAATAGTTTGATATTTTCTACTTAAAATTGTTAATGTTATTTATTGCATATTTCAAAAACACTGAGCACATTTTCTGTACATTTTTTAAATTAGCATTTAAATTCAAGTAATAATGATAAAAAATTACATTAACAAATATTTTTTTTAAATTTCAATCTAATTAGTAATTTAGTGATAAAAACTAGATACATTTATGATTTTGAATACAAGATTAAATTTTTTTAAAATTCGAATTAAATTTATAATTAATAAGCCATATATTTTCCCCAAACATCTACTTATATAAAGTATCAATTAAAATTTTAAAATATATGTTAAAAATTGTATACATTAGAAGTAAACCAAGTATCTACAATACAAAAATTTAATATAAATTCATTAAATAGCTAATCCATGTAAATAAAAATAATAAAAATAGCTAAAGCAGTTTTCTTTGACATTTTGTAAATGAAACGCGAGTTAATGTTTTTCATATACATTATGTTATCTGCTGCCCAGATGCTTAACAAAACTCGTAATTTTTCTGGTCTTAAACTTAATTTTATTTAAACAGTTTCGTTTCTAAAACTTTGGTCTTTTAAAACAATTTTCCAAAAATTCTATGTTATTCTAACTTTATTGAGTTAATTGATCAATAAAAGTATTTTCAATAGTTCCTACAAAAGTTTAAACTTATCTTCAATATAGTCTGATGCTTAAAGAAAATTTGAATGCTGTATTACATATAAATTAGCTGAACAGCTTGCTTAAAAGTCAACGACATTTATGCTAACGACTTTTCAATTAGAATATTTAGATTTTAAACTGTACTGTATAATACTTACATAGAACTTTCAAATAATAAATTTCCAAAACGAATAGAAAAAATACTTGATATTTATATTATATGAAATATTGCCACTAACAAAATTGTTTCGCAATGTAATTTATCCTTTCTTCAAGAAATAAAAATTCAACAATTTTTAAAAATTTAAATAGAATTTAATAAGATTATGAGGAAGCATTAAATATGCTATATTCTACAGACAAATTTCGAATAGGGCATAAGACGTCAGTAAATGCTAATAAAAATAATCCTATAAAATTTAAAGTATTAGATGTTAAGAAGTTATGTAATAACTTTTAATATATTGAAAGCTTACTTAATATACTTTACTTTTTGAACATATTGTTAACATTTCAAGATTAAAAATTTATTTCCATATTTTAAAACAAAATTCTATATTTTATTATTATTAATTTATATATTAATCATTGATCAAACTAAATTATAGTTAATTTACATAACTAAATATCATCTTATTCTATAAATTGCATACAAAATTTATGTTGTAACTATAGTTATCTAATTTTTTTAGTAAGTTACTTCCTGATATTGTGTTACTGATATCGTGTGAAAATTTTCATGAAATTTTAAAATGACTTGTATTTTTAATAGTGTTTTTTCTTCAGCAACACAAATCGTAGCTGACCTCCTAAAAATTTAATATTTTCGGAAGAACTTTTTAAGCAGCCTATACTCTACAAAATATGAATCTAAATTCGGATACGTAAGAAACTATGCAGATATTTTAAAACATAAAAATAATTTTAAATATACATTTGATAAACTTTGAAGTCATTTATAATTCACAACTAACTTGTTAAAAAATAAAATAATTATATTCATAACCAATTTTAGCAAAATCGCATCTTATAAGATAAATGAAATTACAAAAGGAAAAATATATTTATTCAGCAATAAATAATGTGTTTTTGCTGCTGTTTCATTCATTAAAATAAAAAAAAAACTGGAATTTAATTAATTTTAATTTCGGAAAGTTAGATAAATTAAAGCATCTATTTCAAAAGTTTTATACATATATATAACCCAAGTATAGGAAACTTCATTCACAGAGACGACATTCCTTACTAAAAAAAGAATAATGTCCAAATAATAAAAATGATGTTTTGTTTGCCAAAACTCTATATGTAAAATACTAGCACTCCTGTACTATATTTATTCACTTTTACTGAATATATACAATTCCAAACATATATTTTCTTTCACTAAATTTACATGATAAGAAGAAAATGTATTCTCAAGTTTTAAAATAATTCATGATTTTTTGGCTCAAAATTTAAGATTTTCATAATATATGAAATATGGGTAGTTATCCAAATAATGGAAACACCTGTGAATAAATGTGACTTTTATGAATTTGCTTCGTATATACTATATATATATATATATATATATATATATATATATATATATATATATATATATATATATATATATATATATATATATATATATATATATATATATATACAAGCTGACGCAGCCACGCGTTGCAGTGGCTGAGTTTTTATAATACATTGAATCAATTTTTTACTAATTCTTGGGTACAATCAAATTAATATTTTCTAAAAAAATTTAAAATAGGTTCATTCATATGAGATTAAAAATAAAACGTTTCGCAAAAATTTAAAAGTAATAGGTAAAGTATCGAAATTTTGAAATTAAGCACAAATCAACATACACTTTCTGAATTTACATTTTATTCATCTTATATTAAATTATAGCTAGTAGTCAGTAACTTACTTATAAAATATACTATATAAATTAAAAACATCTAAATATAAATTGTTATAAATGAGGTAGATAACATTGACATCGAACTATTATTTTTTCAATTTTTAATTATTAAAACTGAAAAATTTTTCCGCGGTATTATACTGAAATAAAAAAATTAAAAGAATTTATCATTTGAATAAATAAATTGGATCAAAATGTTCTACTGAATAAATTAATAATTATCAAATTATAAAATAAAAATAAAAAAAATAAAAGGCTGTCAAGAAATACTTGCATGTTTTGGAGGTGGTATGAAAATTAGTAGTGAAAAACAGCAATAAATAAAATTTTATTTTACTATTTATAATATTAAAAATATTCAAACTGAACAAGCACAATAATAACACAATACAAAGTATAATTATGAAAGTGATTCACAAAAAATTGTTATAGTATGATTATACATCATGAAAATATATGTATCATGAAAATATATGAAAATATATATGAAAATATATGTACATCATGAAAATATAATTATAAAAATATATGTAAATTCTATATTTAACCACGCAATTGCGCGCGCACGTTAATTTTCTCGAAGATGTATAATCTAGAAAAATAAACACGTCGCCATCTGCCGAATACCTGTGCAACTTAGATGCTAAACCGCCATCTATTAGAAACTTACAGAACTAAACAATAAATAAACATTAATGTCGTATAATAAATATTGAAAATAATAATTAAGATATAAAAACTATTCTATCTTTTAAGTTGGACTATATTATAAATGGTTACAAAATTTTATCAAAATCCGTTCAATAATTTCGGAGTTTATCGGGAACATACATCGTGACACGAAATTTTTATATATATAGATATATTCTGGAAGCTTGCTGCAAGCTTCATTAAGGCTTTATAAGACATTAAGTCTTGAAGGATATTTTTTTTAAAAATTTTAACTGTGTGTGTAAAGTTCCTAAGATTTTCAAATGCTTGAAGCAGGTTGGGCTGGATCATGTATTAACGAAACATCCAACCATTTAGACATAGAGAGGTAACCTCTTTATTAGAGACACAAGGTATAAAGTCATAAAAGAAGCATGCACAGAGCACGTGAAGACAAACTCGGCAAAATAGTGAACGGAAGTAAATGCTCAGTAAAACAAGTATTAAAGCATTTTATAATAGCAAAAAAGAAAAAAACTACCGCAAATTTGGTTGAAGAGACTTATCCTATTACGACTTGATTAACAAGATGTAGAAGTTCTTTGTCCAGCAAAGTTAAGCGACTTGAACAGAAATGAACCATTATAGCCTACCTTTGAGCTCTTAACAAGAAATATCTACCACCGGTATTTCTTACAGTGATTTATCAGTATATTCATGAAGAATGGTACAATAATCCACCAAACACTATATTCAGCAATTGTACATTGTGAGGTCTGGGTAAAACCAAACTTTTTATGTTTCAAAGTTAGTCCAACAACTTTCTTACAAAGTATTATTTATTAAGTGTAATTTGTTTTCATTATTTTGATAACCATTTACATGTATGTATTTTTATATTTAAGAGGCATTAAATCTCAAACCATGATATTAATATAATGTTTACTAACCAATAAATAATATTTTATTTCTTGTTAGACATAATGCATTGTATTTATTTTAATGTATTGTTTACAAAATTTGTGTGCATTTACATTAATATGAATTTTTTATAAAATGTATCATAATATTATTTTTGTTTTGTAAAAATGTTCTGTGATATTATGAATATAAATGAGTAAAATATTTATATATACACAGAAATATCATGGAATTAATATATTTATCATGGATTCCTCTGGTGTTGCTGATACTGGTTCCTACTCTTTTGTATTTTTTAGTATTAAAAATACCATACTGCTAAATTAATAATTCTAATGAAGCATTTTTTATAACTTTTAGGTCTTTTAGAACTGGTGCTACTATATTCCAAAACGAAATATTGAGATCTTTATAGATTCTCAGGCTAAAATTAAAATCCTTTCTGACGACAATATAATATTAAGAGTATTTGGTCATTAGATTGTCTTCTAAAATAGAAATATTGCATAGTTATTGTATTAATTGTTTTTTTAATTATATTACTATTCTTTTAAGTGCAAATAATATTTGAGATATTTATCTCCATAATTATATTATTGTATAATCATATTTCATTATTTGATTTCATTTGTATTTAAATATATTTCTGTTTCCTTTATATCTAATCTTCTTTAGTTTTAATTCAACTAAATAGAATGCTACTAAATGAATATGAGTATTAATTTAGTATTATGTTCCCATTGATATAGCATTTGACAGTCATGATATAACTAAAAATCATATTAAGACTGTCAAATTTATGATTAAATTGATAAAATGAGAAAGACGGATGAATCTTGTGATATTATAAATGCTGTATAATTAAAATGGATTTTAATTATACAGCAAGCAAAAATTAAGCTACCGGATTATAAATTAAAAGCATTAACTGATTTGTAATGTATTATTTACGCAAAAATGGTTTGATTTTACACAAAAATTATCGCATAAATAGCCATTCTGATATTTGATGATAGTGACCTAATGTAAAGTTTAATGATATGAATAATGAATTTATGAAGTATCTTCATAAATTTATCAATCCAATATTTTGGCAAAATAGCTTGCAATATGAGTAAAAAGTGCTTATTTTATTTTTAATTTAAAGTAAAGATTTTACATTCAAACGCATTTCAAAATTCACATTGGTTTTCCCATTATGACTCGTATGAAAAATATTAATGCATGAAGGGCAATATCAAATGAAGAAAATTTTGAACTTGAATGTTTTGAAGTGGATTAAATAATGATATTAATTACGTGTAGATATTAATTTAGTAAGCTGAATTCTACATATATTATAAGATAAACATAAAATACACAAATTGATTTTTTAAAATTTTCTTACTGTAAAGAAAAATATAAACTTATTAATAAAAATCGATGTATTAAAAAAGAAGTAAAATGAATATTGAAGTACAATATGATTTAAATATGAAGAGGTTTGTTTAAAATTAGGTAATTAAACACATTTGTACAAGATTATTCTTTACTTTTAAGAGAATTACTATAGATAAATTAGAGAGTTCATTAAAACTTAAGATTTACTCAACTAATTTTCTCTACCTAACACGAGCAATCTTATCAATAAAAATCTTCACGCTAATAATTTATGTTTCAAAATATTAGATATTTATGTTTCAAAATATTATAATTTTGAACTGTATTAAAATTTAAAAATTGTGCTTGTAAATTGTATGTATTTAACATTTATGATTCCTTTTTTAATTTTCCAACTTGATAATTTTTATTTTAAAGTTTTAGAAAAAGCCTTTCTTACGGCATTTAAATATCTTGAATAAAAAAAGTGCTGAACTAGTTTTACGCGGAATTATTTTAAACTCCTATATTGTCCTCATGATAGCAAATTTAAAAATTTTTTCCAAGAACATTTAAGGACTATTATCGTTTCGCGGATACTAGATATATTTGGTGGTCTATAAAATGCATTTCAAATTAAGAATATATCATACGTCTGTATACACATACATAAATTACAAAATCTTTATAATTTAAAGTAGCTTTTAATCGACCGTTGTGAAACTTATAATAGAAATAAAAAGAAATTCAAATTTAAAATGAAGATTTAAAATGAGAATAAGATATAGAGAATTAAACTTTAAACACATATTGCACTTCTCTCAACTTTATTATCATCATTCATTGATAGAAGATAATAACTTTGAATATTGTGATCAAAGGAAAACTGAGATTACTTGAACTACTAAAGATCATACGTTTAAAATGCTTAGTAAGTGGTTAAACTATTTTATCAATAGCAGTTTTAGACTTTCTAGTAAATATTTAATTTAGAAATATTTAATTTAGATAATGCATTTATTTTGCATAAAATCTCATTATGAGATATGAACTCATTGAAATATTTGCTTATCAAAGCATATACGCAGAGATTTTGGAATATATCTGCGTATATGCTTTGATAAGTTAGGGAATCATATTTAAACTACATTCTGAGCACCTTGATAAAATTTATGCTTTAACATTGTGATTGGTCTAGAAAATGTTCTAAAACATTTTATTTTAACGGTAAACACTTCTTAGCATGATAGATTTAATTTGTAATTTGTGAATAGATATTCAGAAAATGTCACAAGATAGTTTGAGTTATTAAGTCTAGAAAAATCTGAAAATCCTAATTATGTTTGAACTGATATTCAGAAAAAAGTCTTTAATACATTCTGTGAGGTAATTGCAATGGGATACATGAAGGATGAAATCGTATAACACGTAAACATCTCTACAGCTTAAATTAAATGGTATTTATTTATTATGAATATTCAATTACTTAATTGTTGTTAATGGCACAAAATATTTCCTACAAATGTATTTAGTTTGTATCATTTTCCGATATTCATTCTTTCTTCAGTCTAATTTATTATGTGTCATAAATATTTGTATTGTTAAAATAAATGGTACAGCTGTGTTGTTAAATATTATGCATTTTTATTTACTTTATTTCCATATAAAAGTTATAACTACATAAAATGCATTAAAATGTATATTTTAATCGAATGTTTAAAATTGTGTCTCTAATAGCAAACACCAGTATTTAATTAAGTTGAGAATATTATTTAATCTCTTATTTAGTAATATATGAAAGAGATTTATTAACATTTACATGGCAAAACTTATGAAAGATTTAAAAAATATTTACATACAGAATTTTTGCTTAGTAAATATTTAAAAAAATAGCAACTATCATTCATTTTTACCCTTATCGCAACGTTCGAATATTCTATAATCGTTTCTGGGCTACTCAATATCTCAATATATTTTTTTTGGCTTGTATGTAATCATAACTGAGTAACATAACTAAAATTTATTTTCCAAATATAATGGTGTCTTAATATAAAATAATCTTTTTGGATTTTTTCACAATAAAAATAATGGTTCAAAGTTGCTTGCATTTCAAGTAAAGTGAGAAAGTACATTTTCAAGATCTCATTAACTGATAGTTTGACAGGAAACCATAAATACAAAAAATGCTAAATTATGATATGTTAACATACGTAATAACTGTGAAAATTTTAACTTTTTTCCTTCAAATACTTAAAAGCTAATAGTTTACAGTATTTTTATGATACAATAAAACACTATATATAGAGAGAGAATCTATAAACTTATAAATAATCAAAGGTTTAATTTAAGCTTTCTTATGATCACTAATAATTTAAGCTTTTATTATAATCACTGTGCATATTACTATATTTAATAAATTTATTTTAAAACATATGTATGTGTATATATAAAAGTGTAAAAAAATATCTTTGCACATATGGACATGTTTATTTCGCTTAATAAAGAAATAAAAATTTAGTTAATTCCACTCCAGCTTAATTTCATCTTCGATTTTTACAGAATATATATTTTAATATAAATATAAAACATCATGATAAAATATAACTTCTTTGAGAGATAATTTTATTCATTCCAACAACTTTAGACATTATTGAATTAAATTTATTCCAACTACTCATAGAATAAGGACTTTTTGACACTTCTCATAGCTAAAGTTTTATCGTTTATTCACAGTGAATTACCATAAATTTAAATGTAAATTTGAATACACGCAATTACAACTGTCATTTACCTCCTTCATGACTAAGAATAATGACCACCTGTCAAACAATAGTTCTCTAACCTCCGAGGTTTCAATGACGCGCACGAATTATGTCAACGTTCTAGCATGATTTCTAAATGCATGCGCTCGTTGTGTGAAATATGACTTATGATGAATTCGAACATCAATCATATTTTACACAATTAATCTAGTTTAAAATATATTCACATTATTTACAGTGATTTAAATTTCGTTTTATTTTTTGGTTTTGTGTAAAAAATTAGGTACGCTACTTTTTGTTACAAAACTTCACTTGTGAAATTATTTTCAAAAACTATTGTAATATCACGAAACCATTATGCATGCTTCAAAGTATTTTTACAAATTAAAAACATGTCAACAACTACATATGATGAAATAAAGCCTTAAATTTGCAAAATGATAAATGCCTTTAGTGATGTATGGCCTGAATATTTTATGCGTTTTTTTAAATCAACTTATCATAATATATAATGAAAAAATAATTGTTCCATAAAAGTCTAACTAATACAAATTTTAAATAAATGTGATAGATTTTCATTAATTAATAATAGTTAATAATTTTTTAAAATATCATGTCAAATATCCCTTATTTCACTCAGAAGAAATTTTAAGTTATTTTATGGTGATGCTTTAAGTAGTTAAAAATTTAGTAATGTATAAGTTCAGATCACATTATTCAGATCTTATTTGACAATTGTTATTTATGAATGCTTTGAATATAACAGTTTTCAGAGATTCATGCAGTGGCATTCCAGATTATTTTTGATTATCCAATTTCATAAACGTTATATGACGGACAGATTTTCCCAATTATTGTGTTCATTTTTGCTTTCTGTATTTTCTCCCTTCATTAATGATTCATAACAATCATCCAATATTATTACCTTAGATTTTACTTGTAATATGATTTAAATGAGCACACATTTAAAATCATTATCTGGTGATGACTCACATGACTGCCGATATCCAATTCCTGAAAAATGTAACAGAAACCTTCACTGTTTCCTGTTATTTAGTGACAGATTTCAGAAACAACTTCCATTATTTTATTATGTCAGTATTTTTTAAAATCTGTATCAATATTTTCGCTAAATCTTTGAAATATTTTTCAGCAATATTGCCTGTAATATTTAACAACAGTAGTTTTCAACACTTTTATTTTCTGTGTAAAGTAGTCAGTCTTGGCAGAGTAAATTGACTTTTCAGCAACTGAATATTTTCCATGTACTTAAATGTATGAAATCTCTGTTGCCTGATTGTACTCGCTAACCCTGTGTGACAAAAAACAAGTTCTGACAAAAAAACTTTAACTTTAAATAATAGTAAAGTTTCTAGAAAAAGAATCTGCAAAATACTATTTGAATTTGTTTTTGATTATGTAGCACACGATAAATAGGCGATTGACTAAAGGAAGAAAATACAATTTATGAGTATGTGAAAGTTTAAAATTGTTTCTAAACTGATTTGAAAACAAAGCAAATTAAAATTAAAATCAAAAAAATGCTTGTATTTGTTGATATACTTATTTTTTTATAAAACATTTCTTTGATTCTTTCTTCTTTGTTTAGTCTTATTAACATGCCTGTTAATATTATTAGTTATATTAACATGCAGTTGCGGTTGGCAAATTTGTTATCACTCCCTCTTTCCTTGATCCTTGATGTTTTGCTAAAATCTTTCATTTTTCATCTTACTAACTAATCATGCATTTTCGGACAAATGTGTCTTGAAACTAGTCGCTAATTTTAGAAATTTTCCAGAATATTCATAACAACTGCCTTATAGTCAAGCTCATAGAAACTACCCTAAGATGTACTTCAGGCATTTTGAATATACCATCCAGGCTTCTTTCCCCTTTGTTATCATTCTAGACTCAAATAATTTGTCCTTAATAAATCAGCAGATATTTGGACTGGCAAAGATTCCTTCAACTCAAAAGACTTTCTGTTTAAACTGGGGGCTTTTTAGATGCAATAATTTGAAATGCACTATTTCGGAATAGCCAAAACTGTTTTTTGCACTTTATTTCACGTGTAGAGATGCAATAGTACCTTGTTTCAATATAAAGCTATTTTGAATATTATTATAGATTTAATCCCCTATTTATGAATTTCGGCAATTTACTATATCTAATTTTGAATTTCACCAGGATTATTCAATAACGAGTGAGGCATGAGAACTTGGCATATATTCTTTCAACCATAAAACCGGGAAACAAATTCCAAATTACTTTAAATTAAAAAAAAAATTCCGTATTATACTTTGTTAAAGTCGGATGCGAATTTTTATATATTTATATTAAATGCAATGAGTATCCATGTAAATATGCATATTGTCATCTGTGATAGAACAAATACTTTTAATGCTCCATTTGGAAAAAAAAATTGCAATTAACCTCCATTCATTTTTATTCCATGAGATACAAATTACCGTCATTAATCCGGGCATTTTAGAAAAAAAAATCCATGTATTTTATTTTCTCAAATTAATTAACTAACTCCTTTTCTTAAAAAAAAAAAGACGTTGATTTGGACCATAAAAGTTTTTCATTCTGGGTCGAAACACTTTATCTTTCTCTTTCTAAAGACTCAAATCTTTAGTGAGATCATTAATTTGTACCGAAGTGTAGACGTGAGATGTGTCAGAAGCTCTTATATTCGGTATCGGAACCTTGAATTTCTAGGTAATCTAACAGTGGTACAAACCAAAATATTTAAGATAGTTTTGGCTTACAGTATTCTGTAATTAATTCGAATAATTCTAAAATAGTGTTATCAAAGCTCTTAATAACTGGTTTTAATTAACCTTATATTCAACACATATGTAAGCATTTCATCAAATAAATTTTAACAACATCTCGAATTCGAAATCATATGACACATGAGGGATAGCAAAAATCAATCCTTAAAATTATTTCAATAATGAAGCTCCCATATGCAACAATATGAAAACCTGCAGGACATTATACACACAAGAGAAATTCAGACAAAAATAAAAATTTCTATTTTCTTCAACTTCCAACTAATTCGGTAACAGCATTGTTTTCTTGGTTAATAACCACGCATTTCTCCAAGTCGCATGTCACATTTGGGAAAAGAGAAATAAGGGCCTTTTCCTATAAAGATTACCTTATAATGAAATCTATGGTTTGAATAAATTTAAAAATGCGTTTTATTGTAAATAAATCTAATAATTTAAGCACATATTGTTATTTATTGAGCTATGGCAAAATTTTATAAATCTGAAAATTATGAAAATTTTTATGAAATGTAACATATGGCAGAACAGAAATTATGGTATATATCTCATAAAAATTTATATAAAACAAAATAGATACTTGGAATACCCTTAGAGGTGCGTTATACACTGCTGGACAAATGCTAAGGACGGATAACACTATGCAATTAACACGTATGCAAATTTTTTCCACGTCTGTTTATCATGTGATAGCGTTCTTAAGAGCTTTAAAGGTTTTGACACGTGTAGACAGTTGTTGTTACAAGTCAAAGTTTTCCAGGAAATATTTAATACACGAACTTGAAATTTGCGGCATGTCTTCAACATCACTTAGATGATTTTATGCGTAGCCGAATTATTCGAAAGATCGAAGAAAAACGAAAATAACACATGTTGCCTGGGAGCTCGACATCGCTCACAGCGTTGTTTCACGGCTGTGGAAGTCATTTTAAACTACTGGAATGTGTAGTAGGCGGCTAGGAGGAGGTCGTGTTAGAAGTACGACGCCTGCAGAAGACAGATATATCGTCCAATCAGCCAAAAGGAACAGGCGCACCACAGCTCAGCAGGTGGCAAACCAGTTTCTTGCTGCCTCAGGAAAGCAGATCTCCCGAAAAACTGCTGCCAGATGTTTGAGGGAAGGGGGACTATACGCCCGCAGACCTGTTGCGTGTGTCCCATTGACCAAACAGCACCTTACTGCCCGTTTGCAATGGTGTCATGAGCATCGCAATTGGACTTAACAGGACTGGGCATGCGTACTATTCTCAGATGAGAGTAGGTTCAGTCTGTTATCGAATTGTAGACACCAACTGGTCTGGCGCGATAGTGGTACTGTTTATCGTCCAGAAAATATCCAGGAAAGGGACCGATATCGGACATGCAGTGTCATGTTGTGGCCGGCATCATGATCAATGACAGCACGCCTCTACATGTGGTTGCGAATGGGAGTATGACGGGCCAACGATACATTAATGAAGTTCTACTTCCTCATGTTCATCTTTTCTGTGGTGCTGTCGGTGATAAATTTGTTTTTATGGACGACAACGCAACATGTCATTGAACACTCGCTGTTCAGGATTGTCTAGACAGAGAGGGTATTCAACGCCTCGTATGACCATCACGTTCTCCAGATCTAAACCCCATTGAAAATGTGTGGGATGCTTTGGGGAGGCAAGTTTCTGGTTGAAATTATCCTCCGACAAACAAGAACACCCTCATCCGAGCACTCCCAGAGGAATGGGATAAATTGCCTCAACAGCTGCTGGATATTGTTGTGCAAAGAAAATACGACGTGTGGAATGTTGCATCACACTCCACGGTGGACATATCCCGTACTGATACATTTCTACTAGGCGCCTGCTGATTTTTAGATGCATTCTTCCATTTTTTCGTATGCAGCATCAAATGAACATTTTTTCTTTCAGATGTTTCACAGCGATTTTTACTTTTCAGAACAATAAATATTCTTTATTCTAATGTCTGAACAGTGTGGCAACTATATTTTATCCTACTAGGCCTCATGTCTCACTTAATGTTATGCTACATTGCAATTTGTGATCCGTCCTTAGCAATTGTCCAGCAGTGTATAATGAGCGTGTTAAGCAATTGTATTATAGAATAAATAACTCAGAAAATAAAGCCAAATGCTTAAATTGAATAATCACGTTAATCTCTAAGAGTTTATCAGACTTCATTTCCAAACACTATCCGCATCGAAATTAAAAGATAAATTCTGTCAAGTGTTCAAGAGAAAATGAACAGATGAACATTAAACAAGACATACTTACTTACCGTTACCTATCTACTTATTTATTTATCTATTTATATTCTCTGATCAAATGTTTTTATTAAATTTAAGCTTTTTATTCTATTTATTTCCTTTAAATCTTTTACATACTGCGTTTTACTCCTTAAATTATAAATTTTGAGTTTGAAACTAAGGCCTTTTTCACACTAGACAACTTTTATCGTACGATAAAAAGTCGTGTGATATTTATTGTGTGAAGTTATTGAAAAACCACACTGTTAATCGATAAAATATCATTTCTCAGTGTGAAAGAGAGCAGTCTATTGTGTGGTTTTTTAAAAAATTCTCACAATAAAATATCGGACAGCTATTTATCGTACGATAAAAGTCGTCTATTGTGAAAGAGGCCTAACTGTGGTTTTTATTGACATAAAGTAATTAAAAAATAGAAATATATTTTAATGCATGACAAATATTTAAACAAACCTATGTAATTCAAACATTTTTCTTTATTTTGAATAAGTTTGAAATGCAATGTTCATTATATAATATGATTTAATCTTTAAACAACTGAAGCTATATTCATTTTTTTTAAATAACAGATGGCAAGGTACACATATATTTTTTAAAGTGCTTTTTGGTAAATGGGTTTTATCTTGTCAAACGTCTTCTAAGTTGACATATTTAATACATGTCTACCAATTTCGGTATCAACTGGAGAATACTAATGTTAATATTCTTCAAAATTCTCGTCATTTCTAATATGCTTCTAAATATCTCTTATTAGCATAGAATTTTATAGTTAAGATGGATCTTACTTAAATGAAATTTTTTACCATTTCCTTACAGCTTGTTATGCAATGTTTTTGAATGGTGCTTTTAAATAACAAAAAAATTAAGAGAAATATCAAAATCTTGAGAAATTGAATTATACTTTAATGAATAGCGAAGCCAATAAAAAATAACGCAATTAAATTTACAAATCTTATAAATAAGCTTCGCACTCACTAAAAATACCAAAATATCCTTTATATCAGCAATTTGCAAAAATCCATTGATTTCTATGTGAATTGATCCAAGTAGAAATGGTATGGTTTTCTAGCTGTGAAATTCTGAACTAAATATATTAACCAAGATATTATAATAAAGAAGAAATTAAAACAATCCAAAGAAATTGTTGATATGGAATTGCAAAATGTACGTCATGGAAATAACCTTTAAAATTGTTGAATCATGAACTTTAGCGTAATTAAACGTGGAATGCAATCTATAATTGTTTTATGAGATAAAGATTCCTTATAAAAAAGAAAACTTTAAACTCTTCTGTAGATTTCAAATTCCAGAATACATTACTGATGACAATTATTTAACTGGGAAAATTATGAAATTTATGTGAAACTGTGTGTGTTTATAAAGTCATTTTATTTATTGCTATTTTTCGTTTTAAAATTAGCGATTTAAAAGTTATTAATGTCATAAGAATTATTGCATTGATTATAGCAAAAAAGATTTAGTTGTTAATTTTTCTAAAAATAAAACTTATTGGAGGTCCAATTAGAATGGTCAAAAACATTCATATGAAACTTTTACAGTGCAGTTGTAAATTATAAACAGTATGTCGGTGTCATTGATAAAAATCAATAGTTCATAAAAACTCAATTTTCTAATTTGTTAATTGTTAAGATTGCCATTTTGGAATCATTGTGGAATGTTCATAATAAATATTCATATTTTGGTCATAAAAGTGAAAATATTTGTGATCCAAATATCAATTTATCAAATATTATCATCATTTACAGCTCTGGATGCTTATAGCCAAAAACAGTATAAAATTTTCATAACCACTATAATATGAGATGATAAAGTATTTCTTTATATTTATAGAAAATATACTATCATTATTTATAGCTCTGGATGCTTATAGCCAAAAAAGTAACAAATTTTAATAAGTGTTGTAATATTAAGTAACAAAATAGTTTTTTTATTATATTTATAGAACTCATACACATTTTGCAAAGATTACCTAATAATAATACAGTCTTTTCATCTTATATTTTAATTTATATATGTATATAAATAGTTATATTAGTTAAGTTTAAATATATGCCATTAAAATGTATCTATAATTATATTATTTTATTCATAATAAATTGAATTATTTTGCTGTTATATATAGAGAAATTATTTTTCAGTTTTAAAATACTGTTTCTATTTGCTCTTTAGATACCAAAATAGCTACGAGTTTCTGCTTTAATCGTTACATATTGATTTTTATATTTTTTTAAAATTCTTCTTTAATCATAAATGAATTATTTTTATTAATTTAATTTGAGAGTAAACATTCTTTCCCAAAATTCCATGATTATTTTTGACTTTTTAACTACAGAACTGTAAATCAAATAAACTTAATTTAGTTAATTGTTATAGAAAACGATGGAATTGTTTTAAATGTTTCATTATAAAATATACAAAACTACGTCAATATTTTCTGTTTTTTTAATTAGTTATTTATTTCGATAAGTGTGTCTGTGGTAAAAAGAGTTTAAATCACATCAATAAGTTTTACATGTATCTTCAAATATTTCATCCGTGAACTAGTTAATCTCTTTTAAAATTTGCAGTTTTTAAATATATATGTTACATACTGAGAAAACAAATAAATATTACTTAAATTTAAAAATGAAAGATATTAGATTTTCATAATTTACATCAATTATGAATATATAAGGCAAAAATAACTTACGAACTTTTAATTCCCTTTTGCACTTCCTGTAATGCAATTAATTGTTCAAACAAAGTGTAATTTGATAAGCTTACCAGAGCCACCTTTTATATGTGCAATCGTGAAGAAGGAAGGACTTTATTCTTATAATCAAAGAACTTTGTCTTAATTATATTAAAGATAATCAAAATGGATTTTCAGTAGAGTAATAAATTTTTCTCTTGTCTTAATTAATTCAGAACTTAATTTAGTTTTTCTAAAAAAGAGTCAAAATATTGAGGAAAATTATTAAATTAAAAATATTACCTTGTATTTACTAAATTAATATTGCATGAATTAAGTGTATGATATTTTGAAGACTATCATAAGAATATTTCAGTTTTTTTCAGAAATATACTTAATAGAAATATACAATAAATATTCCCATCACACATAATTATAAAGGTTTAATAAAATTCATGTGTCTAATATTTATTTTTTAAAACAAATAAAACAAAATTTCCTCACTTTTTTCACTTAATTCATTCATTAGAACAAAAAAATGTATTAAAAATTATTCTGAATTAAGAAATACTTTTATCTGCTGTTGCTTTTTCATTATAATTATTTCTTAGATGTTATATTTCGTAATAATAGAAGTAATTAATTTTAAATTTTATAGCCTAGTAAAATTTCGCATCATTCATGCAAAATTTTTCATAAAATTAAAAAGCGTTATTTATTTTAATAAATGTGAAGAAAAGATACATTATCAATTCAAATTTGTCTTAGTTTTCAAAATACACGAAACTCATATAAATAAGTATTTGATTTTATAATCATATTACGTTTATTTAAACCATTTTAATAAAACCTAAAACACTTTATTGCAAAAGTTTTTAAGTATTTAATAAAAAAAGAAATATTGGGTAAGGTAAATTTCTCTTTAAGAAACTTATTTTCAACTATCAACAATTTTAGCTTTCAATTAAGGTTGCAATAACTAGAAAAATGAAACCTAGTTAGTTTTATTCAGATCTATTTCCAGATGTAAAATGTAATTCCGGTAAGAAGCAAAATACCTGTAATAAAGTAGTAGAAAATGCAATCTTACTTTTATGTCAAAAATATCCATTAAATAAGAATGAGAAATTTATAAAATCAATGTATTATTAATCATCTCGTTTTAATAAATTGTTACGCAATGTCTATAATCATTTGCAATGAACTACGTAATCAAATTTTATCTCTAGAAGTGAGGGACAGTAAAAATTTAAAATTATATTTTAATAAGTCATATGACCCCAAAATACAATTTAAAATGGAAAGAAAATATTTCAGTGACTGTGTGTGTATTTCGCTGTATGCAATAAGCGTGAATTTAAAAATAACATTTGTCACTTTGTAATGTATTTTTAAATAAATCAAACTTACACTAAAATTTTATTGCTTAATTATTTTATTGAAATAATATTTTTATATAGATGTAGTAGATTAGATTTTTATATAAATTAGATAGTAATTTTTTCTCTATAACTATCAGTTTTCATTCCTGAAAATTATATGTATTATGATAAAAAAGTTCAAAGTTTGAAATACACTTTTCCTATTTTATAAATCAAAACAACAAATTACTTCTAATAAAATATTAATTTCCATTGAAGGCAAAGTTATTTCATAATAGACAGTAATTTTTATGTTATTAAATCCATGGAATTTTCAAGGTAACTATTTTATTATTTAAATTAAATATAAAATATATTTATGTAATTTAATTAATCAGTTTTATTATTAAAAGTAACTCTTAAATAATATAAAATAAAATAATTAACAAAACATTATATATTGAACAAGTCTATATTAAAATGTTGAATAAAATCTTTAATATTTATTATAATTCATTAGATAAATTTCAAAAAAAGAGAAATATATGTGCGTAGAAAAACAAAGAGAAGCATGCACAATGGGAAAACGATAAGTTATTGCAATTTATTTACAAACATTTATCCTTGTGTTAAACAAAAATTGTCATATTATAGTTTCAGCTGTACATCCTTGCTCAAAAATGTTTAAGGTAATGAGTAAAATACTTGAAATTATTAAATATTTGAATTCATTTTAACTACCTTTTTTTTTAAAATATTTGCAATAACTATGAAATTTCAATACAGTTTTGAATTTTTCATAATTCTATTGTAAAGTAAAGTTTAAAACACATTTTCAATGAGGAAAAATTTCTTCACAGTAAATAATATTTTTATTAATTCTCATTGGTTTTGATTAAAAAATTAAAATTAAATTTCAAAAAATAAAATAATTTTATGTACTTTTTCATTAAACCCCCGGTTTTGATAATCACCGTAATAGAAAAGAAAAAAATCGTAAATAATAGTCATAACTATTCCATTTTCATCATATATTGTTTAAAAATATTAAGTTTTCAGGAACTGTTAAAATACAATACAAACATTTCATTTACATTTTATAAATTATACAATTATCACAATTTTTGATAAAACTTATTTAAACATTAAACTTCTTAGCAATCATATTAGTGCTCCATTGAGTAAGTATGATGTAATTATACCTTTTTTCAATAAGACAAAATTAAATTTTGCAGTATTTATTCTTTTTGCTCTTGGTGATTTGTGACCGTAAGGTTTTTTAACCGACAAATTTATCATCAAGCCATCTTTTGCACCAATCAGCTTTATCCTAGTTTACCATTGCCTATCACTTTGAAGTTAATTTTTGGTCGAAAAAATTCCATTTAGCTTATATTAAATTTAAGAAAACATTTTTAGTGAATAAAATCGTGGTATCTATGTTATAACAGATTTCTATGCAGAAAATAATTTACAAAAAATTCAATTTTGAAAAACACTTATACCTATGAATTATGAGAAATAAATATCGTTTTCAAATAACTTTTTACTCGATATTAAAAATCTGTTTCTAAAAGTGTAATCCTCTCTTCGAATAGTTCTTCAAAATATAAAAAATTTCAAGTTCTAGGGATGAATTTTTGTTTCAAAGTTTAAAAATAAGATACTTATAGAAAAACTTGATAAATTTGTGGCATTCAATTGTTACAGTCATTGATTTTTCTAAGGAACTAATTTTATTTTTATTTGAAAAAATCAAAAGCTTCTCATTTCAATTACAAAGTAACTGTAAAAATTTTATATTCTCATAAATATTTTATAAAAATATTTTTTTTTATTCTTTGTAAAGTGTTTCACTATTTTTAACTGACTTTTCTGCTATCTAATAAAAGTTTAAACAGGGCTGCTTTGTTTTAAATGATATTATGAATTTTTAAATTCAGGAGCTGTGCAATAATGCTGTTATTTTGCTGCAATATATATAGTTTCTTTTATTAGGATATTTTTTGAATAAAAATATTGTAAACTTCTAATTAATTTCATTTAAATATTTAAATTTCTGCAAAATAATTAGCAGAGTGAAAACTCTTACTCACATTAAAATTTCTAAAAGTATTTATTATATTTATTCAAATATCAATTTTCACTTATACTTGTATGTCTACATTTTTTACAGAATATATATTTACTGAGTTGCTTCTTCATAATAAGCTTGTAAAGTATATAAAAATAAAATTAAAATTATAAATTATATCAGCTTATATCTTTATATAAAATGTGAACAAAATCAATGAGTATTGTGTAAAGTCAACGTATTGAATTTCCATTTGTATCACTTATAAATACTGCAAAATAACTGATGATAGAAAATTTTTTTATTTAATATGTTGCATAGTAAATGTATGATTTTATTTTGCTTTAAAAAATATTAAAAGTTGCTTTCGAGGTATTACATGCAATATATTCTATATAATGATTGATACTTTTAAGCAAAATATATATATCGGAAGTAAGCTAGAGAGACAATGACGAACAATAAGTGATTTGTATGCCAATATGATATGCGAAAGAGAACAGGGTGGGGTCAGTAGATTGTAAGACCAATGTGGACGGCTAGACACGAAGCAACACGTCTAGGCACCGAGTCAATGAGAGTGTGGATGGTGTCTTCAGGAATAACTCTCAATTCTCTATCAACTATTTACCAAAATACGTTTTCTTTGCACACCCTGCCATTGCCTGAAGGAGGCACAATGGCCGGGTTCTCAAATGGAATCCAATCATACCCAAACAAGTTCAATCGGTGAGTGATCTGGCGAGCATGGAGGCGAGAAAGCAGCTGTTACAGGACATGTTGGCTGATGCAAGTGATGTGCGGTCGGGCGTTATTCTGTGGATGAAAATATTGAGCACCCACTGAAGTTAGGGGAGAGACACCGGCTGCAACACATCATAAAAGTAATGTTCGGGGTTATTGTGGTATAAATACAAATTAGAGGTGATGAAAATTCGTACGCAATGACACCCAAACCATAATACCTTGTTTAGCGCTGTGGGGTGTTCTGCTGTTGCTGCAGGACTGGACTTGTCTCCACGTCAACGCAATATTCGTACATGGCTACTTTCACTGAAGAAAAAGAAGTGTGACTCATCTGAAAAGATGATCCTGTGCCTCTCCGTTGTTCACATAACTCTAATCTATCACCATTCGTTAGCGACGTTAGCGTCTATGTTGTGGTGACAATGACAATTTTCTTAAGGAACGAAAGGAGCGTCGGCCTCCGGTAATCTAGAGAAGCAAATGGTTCTGCTTGATATGATATCTTCCATGCTGCAGAATTTCGGTAGACGTGATCTACGGGGCCACCACCGCCTCCTGTCGGATGTGTCGATCCACGCGTCCTGACGCCACTCTGGCTGCACTGGCACCCATCAAACTTTCCACAGTTTCTTGTTCCAACCCTCTTCGCCACAACAGGTGCACTGGAGATGCGTCCAGGTGTCAAAGTTCCCATAAAATTTATGATATTTTTGAAAAGTGATAGTTGCATAATTAATAAAACTATGGATTTTAACTGGCTAATCAGCTGGTTTCTGTTTTTTATTTATTTAACTTTATTATTTATTTATTTTATTTTATATATTTATTATTTTTGCAAAAACAATATCAGATTTATCCATGCAATGCATTGTAATCTAAATAATTCAAAATCCTATTATACAATAAAAGTAATTAGCATGTTTATTCTGCGTAAATGACAGTCAAATAACGAATTTTTCTAATTTAATGTCAAGTTGATGGTGACTTTCTCATAGTACACCAAATTAACTTTTGTTCGGTAGCGATTAGGGCATCTAATCACTTCCTCTCATTTCATTCGTCAGGAACACTGAATGATAATGATCCATTCATAATGCAGTTGCTTTCCTTATGCACGCTATACTTTTCAAGAAAATCAAGCATGGAAGTGACAATGGAGCACTTATTTTTATAAAGAAACGAGATCTAATTTCCTATAAGAACTTTCTCGTTATTTGAAGTCCAATTACTTATAAGCAAAGAATTTACTAAAACACTTTTGTTATCAGATAATAAAAATGTTATTCAGCATTTAAATGTATATAAATGAAACGATATTGAAAATTTATTTTGCTAAATAGTAAATACTAAAATATCAGCGGTTTTCAAAAATAATAGGAAATATTAATTATGAAAACATAATACTTACACTAGAAAAGTAATGTATAAAAATTAGAAATAAAATTAAAATTAGTTGACTTCCATACAACACTGCATTAAGATAAAAACGAATTTTCTGTAAAATATTTTGTAATAATACGATTAATTTTATTTCTTATAAAAATAGTCGAACTATTATTTAAATAAATAAAAAACAGATATATTATTTATGAATCTTTAATTAATTAAACGATTTAAGAAATTTACTTCATTCCTTCTGATTATCTAAACTTAAAATCTTAAGACAAAAATCTGATTAAAATCAATTTCTGAAATATTACATCTTTTAATAGGTTAAAGAAAATAATTTTTAAGTTTAACATATTTATTAATATGAAAATATTAAACAATTTATTATTTTACTAGATAATATGTTTCGAGAACATATTAGAGTTGAAAATATTCCAAATAATCACTAAATATAAATTTCATATATATGAAACATAACGGAAATATTCCCATTAAAATTTGAGAAAAAATCATATGCAAGAAGCAAATTTTAAAACTTAAATATGACATGATATTTTAATTGATTCGTATGCATTAACTATTTAATTTAATTTTAAATTAATGCTATATATGAAATGCGATATAGTGTAATGTTTCTCTATGATAAAATCCAAATTTATGAAATAACAGAGGGAAAAATATTTATACAAGAAGATAATCCTTGAGCACCAAATTCTTCAAATATTCTTAAAATCGATCCATATATTATTATGTGTTTACAAATGTAAATAAATGTTCAAGGTGCCATATTGAAAAAAATTGCAATAGAAAAGCCATTGTATATATATATATATATATATATATATATATATATATATATATATATATATATATATATATATATATATATATATATATATATATATATATATATATATATATATATACTATATATATACACTATATATACACATTTATATTTATACTATTCTACAATATATGCACATTTATATTTTAGTTTCAAAATGCAACTTTTTTGACATAATTCATTTTTAAAGAAATAAAAAACATATTCAATAATGATTTCAGAGAAGGTTTTTAAAAGTAGGTTCAATTTAAAATATGTCCTGACATAAAAAAGGAACTAAAGCAGTGCAAATTTCTTTTATTTACAAAATACAGTGTTTCCTTGTTGACAGCATTTAGCTTTCATAGTTTCTTTTCAGAGATAAGTGCTAAAAAATCAATAAATGTTATGAAATGCTTAAGTTCCTGTCTAGAGTGCTTTTTCCACTCTTTACAGACGATGCATTAGGAGCGTTTCTTATGGAGCATTAAGATAAAGAACTTTCAATAATAATTTTCTGTGATTTTCAGAGCAAAAAAAGTTTGTAACCTGAAAATAGTGGAAAATTGTGTTTCAAACTGGCATTTACAAAATTCTGTTTGTAATCCGTTTTTACAGTCAATGACTATGTAAAAGAAATTGAATTCATATTCATCTGACATATATTCATTTGTCAGAATATTAAAGTGCTTCTTAAGAGAATTACAGTAAAGTACATATTATCTGATTTAAATCTATATAAAACAAATTTTCCAGGGAAACAAAAAAACTTGATTGTTTATATTTAGAGTAATGACCTAAATTGGGGACACATTTTGAATTATTTTTGTTAAATTTGTGTGACTATAAAATATATTAATTTCCTTTTAAATACTAGTGTCTATGCGTCATTTTAAAGCAAATGTTGCATTATAATTACATTAAAAAATAATTTCTAAGAAAGTATTATAATTTAATACAAAATTTAGTTAAAAATTCTGAATTATAATATCTGCATCTTACTGACCTAGAGTAAAAGGGAAGAGCTGCTTCCCGATCCCATTGAAGCAAGCATAAATAACACAATTAACTCAAGTAATCTGATTAATTGAACACAAATATCCTGATTTCAATGCGTATGTCTACATATGGTGTGAGGCACATTCAAATGATCAATGACATTTTAAATGCCAAAAAAAAAAATCCATAAAATCATGGAACAAAAATTAATGTTTCTTCAATAACCTCTATCCCAATAAAATACTATTTATCTTCAGTAGAATGGTGCTAAATGCCATACGACAAAATATATGCAAATAACAGTTTAAAATTAAAAATGCAGATTTATTTTATTTGTCATGAAATAGTCTGACTTGAGTTCCACTGAAAATTTGCAGGAATTTTTGAAATATTCCATGTCAGAAGAATATCAATAAAATGCAACTAAATGAGACGACGTTAAGCTCTAAGCCTCAAGTGAGTAGAATGTGGAGCTTCAAAGGCATTAGTTCGCTCGATCAAAAGACACTGGAACTGTATTAAAAATAGAGGTTATCCTTATTAATATTGAGTGTCTGCTGCTTAAAATACAGCTAATTATAATATATATCATATTATTCAAAGCCTAAAATGTTGTAACATAAATATTTTAATTTTTTAAAATTAAATTCGACATAAATATTTTTAACTTCGTTGCATAAACATTCATAATTAATTAAAAATTATTATTTTCTATAATCCCACAAATTTAAAAATTTAAAAAATTTAATAAAAAAAACTATCCCCAAATCTGGCTACAACTGTAAATAATTATTAGTTATGTGTACATCTATGTATATATATATATGAATATTGAATATGTATTGAAAAATGAATTGAACTTTATTTTTATGTAAAATAATGTATTGAGAGAAATTTTTACATTAGAAAGTTTATTAATCACATTGCCATTTTCCATATTTATGAATATAAGGTATATTTACAAAATGAATTAAGTCCCGATGTATTTTCTTTTTTTAATTACTGACTACAAATATTACTATAAATATGAAACTGAATAATAAATTCCTTAATGTACTAAAATTTAAGAATTCAAATTTCGATTAAAGCAAAATTTTGATCAAAAACTTAGGTATGGATATCAAACAAACCTTCTTCTTTAAGCTTAGAGAATATTTTGCTTTATATTTTCAAAGAAAAAATGCTCAATTTTTGTCCAAGTTTATCTTAAAGTAAGAATACTGTGCAACTTTAGAACTTACAGTAAGAGATTTATTAGAAATATAGAGATTGGCACACTAATGAATATCAGAAAAATGTATTAGACTAGAAACTTTACTTCTGAATAATTACCTTAGTTTCCCTTTCTTTTTGTTTCACGTAGTTAAGTTAAAACGGATTTGATACTTATTAGAAACATTCAAGCAATAAGCAAATATAAGTTTTTTTTTTCTAATACAGCTCTCATTAGGCTTTGAAAATGATCGAGTAGTATAGAGATATCATATGTTTAGGGACCATTACATTTGAAAAATGAATAAATTCATTGAAAAATGTTAAATCATTGAAAACACCATTAAGCATACTTCAGTAAAATTTGATTATTCAAAACATTTCAGTGATTGTTAAGTACTGATATGCATCAAAGGAAAATAATGGGGAATATGTTTTACGTTGCTTTATTTGTGAGAATAGAAAAGTGGTAAATGGCGAAAAATAACTATGGAAATCTAAGCAACATGTATGTATTAATACGAAGGAGGTATGATGTTTTTTATTCTTATTAAGAAAGATGCACAGTTGCATTTGATTTCAAAATGATCTTTGATCTATCAATTCTTTCAAGAAACATATATTCATAAAAATTATATATGCATAAGAAAATGAACAATGGAGACAGTAACCAAATGATCAATTCCTACTAATTGAATAAATGCATGTTATTGTGACCAAAGGTCCTAAAAATTTGAAAGATCGGACACTCTATCCATCTTAATAACTAAATAAGGGTAACTATATTAGGTGAAAAACTGCATTTTTATTGTAATGCTCCGTTGCCCTTAGAATTGAATTCTATTCGTCGCTACAAGGGGTGAAGGTAATGGCGTCTTAGACAGTGAAGCACCCAGTAGGTGTGCTATCTTATCCCGGAAAGGGAAAACATAAAGAAACACAGAGAGAGAGAGGAACATGCATGCGTGAACCAGTATTCAAATCTGAGATCTACAGCTTCGTAGTTAGTGACCCTAACTACTCCAAGAGTTGTCGGCGGTAGGACAATTCTTATTTTGGAAATGAACGTACTTCCATATTTTCTAAAGAGATCCATTCACTGATCTGTAATATTTCATTTGTTTTCACATGTGTCTAAAGATATATCAAGTGGCATAAGAAAAATAGGCAATTAATACGTTTATAATTCTTAGAAGACTTCATCTTCATCATGATTGAAACTAAAATGAAGTTAGATATATTTAAATCATTTTAGATATTATAGTTTCTAATTATAGAATGTGCACAACATTTCTTCAGTTATACACAATCTCCTAAATTGCACACCCTCACACACATATATGTGTGTGTGTGTAAATAAGTGATATAAGTATATGTAGGTTCTGATTTTAATACTAATTAAATTCGAAATATGGATTGTAAAATGAAAATTGCACCACTAATTCTACTTTATTTTGACGAATAGGCATGATTTTTTAGATAATACAATAATAGTTTTACATGTTTTCCATATTTTTATGATTTTTTAATTTTAATAACACTAATATGCTTCATTATTTACAATGGAAGCTAGTTTTTGTGTTTAAAGACTTAAATTATACTGTATTTTTTTAAAATTGGCTGATAATAGTATTAATAATTTAAAAAAGTCTACTCAAATTTAAATTAAACATGAATATTAACAGAATAATTTACTTAAACTTTGCTGATCATTGTATCTAGATTTCAGTATAGCAATAAAAAACTATTATTAAGTTATAATTTTCGTTTTTTTAAAAGTTTTGGAAATTTTTTTTTAAATAATTTACTTTTTCAAATTAACTTTTAATATTACGGGCTTTGTGAATAAATTTTATTAAAAAGTTCAAATTTTTATCTTTATTTTATTTTATTTTATTTTTAGAAAAATAGAATTATTTCTTTTGTACGCATATATTATCTGATTATTAGCCATGTATTTTATTTTTGGAATGTGTAGTTTCTCTCTCTCAAAATATATAGTTCCGAAGAAACTATATATATTCTTATTTCCTTTTATTGTGACAGTAGTTTCACACCTATTCATTCATTTATTTAAATGTGTAATATTTTGAAATCCCTTACTATTTAACATCCTTTGAGTTTTCGGAATTCCTACAAGTAATTAGATGATTTTATCATATGTCTCTCTCTCTCTCTATATGTATATATATATATATATATATATATATATATATATATATATATATATATATATATATATATATATATATATATATTATTTATCTTCTAAATCTGTACAAAGTATATGCATTGATGAAAATCATGTCTTAAATGTTATTCTGAAAATGAATTTAAAAAAATAAAGAAAAAAATAATCATTTATAAGAATAATTCATAATTATTCATTTATAAGAATAAATTCTCCCTACTAACCTTTTAAAAATTTACAGTCAGGTCTTTTATAAAATTTGCTTATATTTTTGTTTCTATTTACTTATTTATTTTAAATCCGATATCGATGTCCAGGAACCCAATTTCTTTGATCACCAAATGATATTTATAAAGTAAATACACATTTTTCACATTGCATACTGACCATCTTAATCAAGCATATGTCAGATTGCATTGCTTGTCTCTCATGACTATATTGTTTATTACTTGTATTGCACGACAAATCAGTATTGATGGATTGATTTGTTCCACATTTACCAAACCTATTTTTTTGTGAGGGAATTGTAGCTGGTATCAAAAGGCTTCTCAGTATCCAGCAGATTTATATCTGCAATTCTTAAATTTCCAAAAGGATATAAGTCTTGATAAAACGTTAAACAACTGATTCCATCTGATGAACCACGTTGTCATTGTACTAAAAGCCAATTTTTTTCCAGCAAAAGTCTAACAACTAAAATTTGTAAAAACAACTAAACTTAAGTAATAGAAAAAAATATTTATGATTAAAAATTTTCTGCATATATACTTATTTCTCCTCTTATCTGCTACATATTTAAAATAAAGGTTCTTTTTGTCCTTTGTTATCTACGTAATATCACAATTTAATAAAAATTATAAGTTTCCTTAGTTTTTTAACCATTCTCATTAAAAGATAAATATTTCTTAGACTTGCATTAAAATACATATATCTATGTAAAACAATAAAAAGTGCAAACTGCATGAATGAAATTGCAAAAAGTATCCTAATTCGTCTTTATTTGTATCTCTCAAAACACCGTCCGTAAATGTTGATTTAACTGGTATAAAATGTTAAACGTGCAATCAGCAATCAGCCCAACATACATAATAGTATATAAAATAGTAAAACATATCACCATTATCATATAAATAATCACACATTAGATGATATCATTCATATGAAACCCAAGATAAGCCATTAATAACTGGAAATAAAATAAATAGCTATTATTTTGTTATTTGTTAAATTGAAAAATTATGTATACCAAATACACACTTTTTCCCATTGTTTTTCGTAAATTATCATTATAAGTCTAACAATTTCTACGTTAAAAAACTATAAGCAATCATTCATACTTCATTTCAAAAACTGTAGCATACAAAAAAATTGTTAGGTTAACAACTAATATATTTTAAATTTTATATCATAATTATTATTAAATTAACAGACCAGAGTTCAGACTGCTTATTTTAATTAGTTAAAGTGTTTTAAATTATAATATCATGAATACATTTCGATGAAATTTTAATTTGCTCATTTAATGTTAATTATTATAAAATAAGTTGAAATTGCATTTTTCGAATTTCTAAACATGTAAAGCAAAATCTATTTATTTTTTTAACATAACACTAAATTAACATATATTATATCACGGTTTACTTTGTTCATTTAATAGTAATGATCAAAAGCTAATCCCTATTATTGAAGAAAACAAATCTGTAATCATTTAATATTAATTGGAAATGATGAATGTACTTTTTAAGATAGATAAATTTGTTTTTCATCACGATGTCTTTGGTAAACATTATGAACTCATTTATAAAAAGAGGAGTGGTGTTCATTTATAACTGTTCTCGCACGTAGGAAATAACTAATTCTGGTTTCTGATTAATAATATCAGTTGGTAAATATGTGCTCTTTTGTATATTTGTTATTTTCTACAACATATGTTGCAAATCATCTTTTTTATCTTTAAGTTGGTGAAATTAATCATTGTGTGTGTGACACTGTATATAAAAATACATTCCGTAATAACATACACACACACACACACACACATATATATATATATATATATATATATATATATACATACATATATATATATATATATATATATATATATATATATATATATATATATATATATATATATATATATATATATATATATATATATATATATATATACAGGGTGATTATAAAAAAACTTTGCCAACATCTGCACTTCTAGCGTCCATTCTATTTAACCGATCAAGATGATACTTCAAATATAGTTCTTTTGAGATATGCGCTCGAGATTCTGTGAATGGCAACACAGTGGCCCTCGCGGTTACAGTTATAGTGACAGAAACTCGAAATTTTCGAATGGCAACGTCTACTTTTTACCATCGCAAAATGTTCAGCACATGCGAAAACCCTAAATAGCGTTGAAACGGTACCGATATGTCTAAAAACGGACGTGTTCTGCAAACACAAAAAGAGTTCTGAAAACCGGCCAATAAAACACGATCTGGGCGCACGCAATAAATTTGCATGTGACAGAGTCAAGAAACCAATCACAGAACGCCGGTCGCCAGATATTCAGCGTAGGAAACCTATAAAATACCAAGCGGGTATGCGAAGTCGTCATTCGGGAACTCGCACATGCCGACGATATGAGTCTTCCTAGGAAAGTTCGCGGTGAATTGATCAAACTCTATTACCAAAATGGGATGAACGCTGCGGAAGCCTTGCGTGTGTATCGCCGCAATCATCGACAACGACGTGGCCCATGTACTCTGCAAGCTCTGCGTGATTTAGTGCGGAAATTCGAAGATACAGGCTGCACCTGTGCCAAACAGCGCTCCGGACGGCCAACTGTTTCTGAGGACGTTGTCATGGAAGTGCACCATACATTGACTGCAGGACACACAGAAACCGCAAGAGGCATAGTGCGCGTGTTGGATATTCCGAACTCAACGGTCCGCAAGCTCTTGCGCTCGATTCTTCACATGTTTCCCTATCGGTTCCAGCGCGTCCAGATGTTGGAGCCGGGTGACCCACAACAACGTCTGGACTTCGCAAATGCATTTTTGTTACGATATGATGCGGATAACGACTGGCCACTTCGCATACTATGGACGGACGAGGCGCATTTCACCTTAAATGGCACAAAGAATTATTATTAACACAAAGAATTGTGTGCACTGGGGAGAGACGAATCCTCATGCTGTGGCGCCAGTACCATTATTTGACGCCAAAGTGACTGCGTGGTGCGGCATTACAGCTACATTTGTTCTGGGCCCGTTCTTCTTTGAGGAAACGACCCCGACTGGCCCTGCAACATGTTCTGTAACGGGCCCTCGGTATGCAGCCATGCTGAAAAATTATGTCTTACCGGAGTTGCGTCGGCTGAATGCACTCAATGACATTGTTTGGATGCAAGATGGCGCACCTCCACATATAGCGAGGTCAGTTAAAAGGCTCCTGGATCAGCATTTTGGTGATCGCATCATCTCACGCTATTATCCTTTTCCGTGGCCTGCGCGATCCCCAGATCTGACGCCTAGTGATTTCTGGTTTTGGGGCTATCTCAAATCCAGAGTTTATCTGTGCAATCCTCAAACATTGTCGGACTTAAAGGATTCTATACGGCGTGAGATTGGAAACATCCCTCGTGCCATGTTGCGTGCAGCGACATTGTCCACCGTCTCCCGCATGCAATGCGTAATTGCCTGTGATGGCACTCATGTGGAAAATCTTTGAAATTAATAAAGATTTTTTTCTCTATGTGTTCTCATCATTGAGCAGTGTCTTGTCTCTGTCGTATGCATTATTCCTCCGTGCGCCTTGAAGAACTGTTTGTATGTGTATAACACGTCGGTTTTCGGACATATCGGTACCGTTTCATACGCTATTTAGGGTTTTCGCATGTGCTGAACATTTTGCGATGGTAAAAAGTAGACGTTGCCATTCGAAAATTTCGAGTTTCTGTCACTATAACTGTAACCACGAGGGCCACTGTGTTGCTATTCACAGAATCTCGAGCGCATATCTCAAAAGAACTATATTTGAAGTATCATCTTGATCGGTTAAATAGAATGGACGCTAGAAGTGCAGATGTTGGCAAAGTTTTTTATAATCACCTGTATATATATATATATATATATATATATATATATATATATATATATATATATATATATAATAAGCACACCTCCAAATATTCCTCTGTCATAAGCAAACCTGAGCCATAAAAAGTAAAATGAATTGAGTCAGCAACAACAATAACGAAAATATTGTATCTCAAGCAGTATGTCCATTTATAAACTAAAACTTGTATTTTCTATCTTCTTTGATATTTAGGAATACAACATGAGCTACAATAAGAAATATCCTTAAGAATCTCTTGCCTATTTGATTCACGTTAACTTCCTGTTTAAAATATTGCTTTTAAGACATATTTATTAAAAGTTTTAGGTAATGAAATGTCAATTTCCTTATATGTACCATTTCTACAAAGGCTCACTTCTTAACAAGAAAATTTGCTTATTCATTTCTCACAATGTGTCTGTACCCACTTAATGGGAATTATTTGGGTAAGGACTTTTAAAATTAATCTTTAATTCAAAATTCAGTGTCCCACAATGTTAATTATGTAACAGAGTCTGTGCTATGCTGATTTATATTAAGAAAGCACAACAATTAAGAAATCAAACCTTCTCTTAAGAAAATATGCAGAATGAAATTTTAACTTGTTTAAAGGTAAATAAACTTTATGAAATATAATAATTTCAAGTCAAAACATATAGATTTCTTAGTTTAACAGCCACACTATATTTCATTCATAAAAAAGAAAGTAACTTAAGTTACTTTGTAATAAACTCTTTCAGATAAATAGGTTTATATTACACTTATGCTTCATTTTCGCCATTCACCAAAGTTTTAATATTTCACTACTTTTCAATCTATATTTGTGTAAGCTTATTTAATAAGCATTTAATTAAAAAAATTTTAATCACAATAGATTGATATTTAAAATTGGGAACATTAAAAGTAATTTGCAGTGAAAAGCGTATTATATTCAAATGTTAAAGATAATTTTTTTCTGATTTCTTAATATCTAATATACATTTACTGAATGAAGTATGTAAAGGCCTCAAATTTCTAATATTACTGTTAATGAGATATTGCAAAATTTTAGTCAAACACTTTAGTTTATTTTTAATATTATGACATAAATATATCTTATAAATATCTCAACTAATTTTTCCAGCGTTTATTTCATTTTTTTATTAAATAAAATTAAATTCCTTTGTATAAGCATAATTTTATCACATTAACTGTTACAATGACTTCTATTTTTACAATGAAATTATGGAATGCATAGGTCTATCACTATATTTTTACAAGATTAAAATATTTTTTTCAAAGAAAGTAAATTAGTGTGCAGAGTTTAAATTTGCTAAGATGGCAGTGATTCCTTATTATTATAATATTCTTTATTATAGGATTCACATAAATAATAAATAATTGATAAAAGCAATCCAAACCATATATTTGGTGGTGTTCAATTGTAACTTAATTTCCTTATCAATTGACTCGGAAAAATAATAAACTTGCAAAGAACAATACAATACTAATCCTGAATTGAGATTGTGCTATTCATTGAAGTAATTTTATATATTAAAATTTTAAATGTATTTAATTGACCTTTGACCGAAACACTAGTTGGTATGTTGAACTGCACCAGTTGAATAATGCTTGTAAATTTTAGTCAGAGTCCTCAAAATACAATTGTAACAAATAAAATTTACATAAATATTCTTAAAAAGTTTAGCGTTTTGATTTCTACAGTATAAATGCTTTGTCTTCAAATGAATATAAATGAATGACTGAATATTTGTCACTTAAAGAGTATTATTTCATTATGCATGCATATGTAAGTAGCATTAATCACATTACAACCAATATAAATTGAATATAGCTAAATAAGTTGACTAAAACAAAAATAAGTGTGATGCATTCTGTACACATTTAGAGAATTTACAGTTTAGATATAGAGAGAAAAATGAATACATCAAACTTAACTCTAGTAGAGAACATCCAAATTTACATTTTTATTAAATAATTTATTTTTGACATTATGTATCATTTGTCTAAATTTAAATGTCAAAATAATAATTATTCCTATTCATTATATGATAATGAATCACTCTTTATATAAAAATTGTAATTTTTGTGAAATCTATATCGTAACTGCCCTAAAACGACAATAATTACGTTTATTTGTCATTCGCAAGTGACATCATATGTAAATGCACTTCTTATCATGCATTAACATGTTTAAAATAAACGAAAAAAAATTTTATACATACAAAATGAATTTTATACAAATTAGAACACACTTACAAATCTGAGACACATTGACGTAGAAAGTGAATATTTTTAATTAATAACTTCTGTAAGTAAAATTACATGCTTTCTTTACTTCAGAAAAATAATATAGGTGTCACATGATAGCGTTGAAAAAATAATATAGGTTCATTTTTATATAATACTTAATTTAGCATTCGGTACTATACATAAATATAAAATATAATATAAATAGTGCACGGTAATAACTTATTCTTTAACACAGATAATTGTAGAAATGTAAAATGTCTTTTGAAATGCATTTAAAAATTAAAATCATTTAAAATTATAGCGTTTACAAAATATGCTGTCAGCTCTAGATAATTCAATACTTCATTTACTTATCCCTTAAGATGGGTGAGTAATCTTACCAATTATTTTGTCTAAATGACAAGAGAAAAAATATAAATATTTTTATGCATTTTATAGTTTTATCTTTTCTCAAAAAATATTAACATTTGACTCCTGAAGAAAGTAATCTCAAAACAAGTATAGTACCTTAAAACATTTAAAAAATATTTCAAGAAATGTTTATTTTATCCATTCGAAATATATTTCTTTCTTGCCGAATTATGCATGCATATATGCTTAGCTGGTGGAAGAATAGTTGACCCATGGCTTAGAAGAGCCCTTTTATTTTTGTTTAAAAACGCATGACATTATTGAGAACATCCTCCACATTTTTAAATTCCAGCCTGCAAAATTTTATAACATTTTTCTATATTCTATATCTCATTTTTAACAGAATTCATTTTTAATAGAGTGCGTAGAAGCTTCAGATATCTTCAGAGTGGGAATATTTGAACACGACTGAATGAAATGATGACATTAAGAAATTAATCAACTTAAAGGAAAGGAAATATTGTTTTATGAATGAAAAGTATGCAATAAGTTATTACTCAATTTTAGATATTATTAATTATGATGTTTCAAAGTCTTAACTATTATCTTATAGAAATAGGATTTATATTTAATTTTAATTCAACACAGATTATTAAGCTATTTAAATATTAGGCAGTCTCTATTACTTCATTAATAAATATCTCTTCGGTAATAAATGTTACACAAAACTTACATTCTATTCTGAAAATTACAAAAAAATGTCATATGTAAACTTTTTTTACTCAGATGCTTGAAAAAAATTTCTGATATTGATGCTGATATCCTAGCTTAGGAATTCCCGATATTAATAAAGTCAAATAAAATTGCATTATTTTTCTTACTGTCTTCAAATTTGCTAATTTATTATTTTATAAAAGTACTCTTTTATGAATAAAGCATATGATTTCGAAGAGAAGTTGTGTAGATTTCTTTGTTTGAACAATCAAGATTTGTGGGATTGGATGATTTTGTACTCGAATATTTTTGGTTGAGCATACCAGTGCAATTTATATGTTTAAATTTTCATTTATGATAAAGAATAAATTGAGAATCCCATAAAATATATTGAATAAAAAGAGATTTAGGGATCATTTCTTGGGTTATAAATTCTCACACCATTGTAATGCAGAATCTAATTTCTCTGGAGTATTTTGAAAATCAGCGTTTTACAAACATTTTTAAAATAGATAAGGTAATACAATACTGGGATTTAGAAACCATACTTAATCAAAAAATATGAATCCAAAGCTTTTCATCTATGCTTGTTTATGTATTAAATGCATTATGCTGAACACCTTTCATACAACACACATATGTATATATATATCATTTATTATTTACACTGTGCTGAATTCCTTTATTATTGATAAGGTTTATAAATTTGAATATAAGAGGCAGATTTCATTTTACTTTAATCTGTTTATCAGCATCAAATACAGCTTCCTATCAATTTATGAAATTAAACATAAAGTAAAAAAGTAATTTTAAAAGTGAAGCAAAACGTGAATGAATTTAATAGAAAATGAAAAAATAATATTTTAACAGGAATACTTTTAATGATTTTATTTCAAATTGATTATTAAAAGGAATTAAAATTCAATAAATTAAATTAAATTAAAATTGAGCTACTTAAAGGGTATTATAATTCAATAAATTATTGACAGATCTGAATTGTAAAATCAAAATATTTATGAAAATCGCCATTGAAAATATAAGGGAGAAAATTATCGTTAAAAGAGAAATATTTTTTATATGTTTAATTAAAAATATGCACGTATTTAAAAGTTCCTAATTTTCTAAAATCAGAGTAAACAAATACATAACTTAAAGTTAACATTCATTAATGAGAATTTCTTACAGAAAGAGAAATCATAACATCTCAAATATATTATGATATAAATCACAGTAAAGATTACTTTCAACGATTATAATTGCTTTGCATTATGATTCTTAAGCGAAAGTAATATAACTGATATTTGTTCGCTAAAATGTAACTCTCATTAATACTGTTGTATAATCTTAGCAATAAAATTAATATTGTTCAAATATGCTGCAGAAATTTTAAACTTTTCGAGTTAATATCTCATTACATATGGATTAAATAAACATTTGATGTTAGTTTAAATACAAAAGCATTACTTCATTAATCATTTTATCTTTAAGAAAATTTACCTGATAATTATAAGGTAAAATAAATTGTATTCTAGCAAATTTTGATATATTAATTTTTCCTTGTAAATACTTCATATTTCAAAATTATTTTATTTCAGTACAGCACAAAATTTTAAAGTTTCATTTAATTTTTACTTCACATTGAATTAGATTTTATAGCTCTATGAAATAATAGATAAGAACCAATAAAAATGTGTACAATGGTAGAATATATGAATAATTAAATAAATATTTTTACAGTAATCAAATTTAACGCAAAATTGCAACATGGAGTCTTACCAGTATGGAGAAAATTTGAACCACTTCTTGGAACATTGCAAGCATTGATTTTAGATAAGGAAATTTCACAACTAGCTTGAGTCTTAATTTCCAGAGAACCACTGCCATTATATTGGTTTTAGCCATCATTCGTTATTTGGCCTCCAGTATGGGCATTGGAAAAACTGCCAAAAATTGCCAATTTTCCTCAATAAAATCTTATTTGGAGTGAGATCAAGACATGGTGATAAAAAAAAAAAAAAAAAAAAAAAAAACAGTGGACTTACTGCAAGAAAAGATTGATCCAATATGCTTCGTACTGACTTGTCAAATATCAATATTGTAAGACAGAGGAATTGGCTCATAAGTAAACCGTATTGTGGGGATAATGAGTTAATTCATATTAAATATTATTTTTGTGTTTCTCACAAAATGATTTTTAACAATTAAACAAAACTAAGACGTTGTATCATTTATTCATCCAAGTCGATAGCTTAAGCCCTATAATAAATTTTCAGTCAAGAAGAACGATAGCATTACTTCATAAAATATTTTTTTTTTACTTTGCAAAAGTAAAAATTAGACTATGTAGATAATTATTAATTATTCAAATACAGTTTTCTATATATTTTGTATACTAGTAATTTAAATATAAATACTCATATATTTATGAATGAAAATAACTTAATGAGGCAATTAAAAAAAGAAGGGAGCAGTGGTGAGAATTCCATGCATGAAATTAAAATGGATAATACACATAAATAAAATTTTATACATATAATACGTTAAAAATTTGAAGAAACTTTAATTCCTTGGTAGGACAAAAAACATGCTTAGAATCTAATAAATATGCTTATATCTTAGAAATATAATTTGTTTAACATAGTGTGTGATTCGTTCTAATACAACTGCAATTGCTGGTTACCTGATATTTTTGCGTATAGTAAATGATAAATATGTTTTGCAAATAATTTCTACACTATTGAAGCATTTCAATTTACAAGCTTTTGATTATGAAATGGGAAATTTGTCATTTAACAATGGGCTATTCCAGCAATTGGTCTAAATTTTTGTGCGAGGTTTCTAGCAAAAGCCATTTACCTCAATGTAGAGAATTTGGGGGTCCATAAGATATTGTTTACAGAATAGAGGAGGAGTTGAACATAGTACATACTGTCTAGATGCACTATCCTGAAAGATAGTGCACTTATCTTGACCCAGCTGGCTCAAAAAAGTGCAGAGCAAGAAGTTTACAATAATTTCAATATACAATTCTTGGGTACTATTTAGCACAATCAGAAAACATTTCAATGTACACATTTAGTAGTTTTCCTTATGTGTATTTTACAGGATTATAGTGTTAACACAATTTTTACAGTTGATCTTGATAATACATAACATAGTTGGGATTAAAAATTTAGTAATAATAACAAATTTAATTATATATTTACAATATAAAGTAATTTACATTATTTTCGGGTAGTACTCCCATGGGTAAAAAGTGAGTGCATGATGATAATAGAGTTAAATTTGTGTCAGACATAATAATAACAAAATTTAAGTGCTATACAATAAACATGAGATGAGAGTATAAAATCAGAAATATAAAATCAGAAATCAGAGGTTTTCTAATCCGAGTTTGAGCCTTAGCACCGCTCTTGGTCTGTGTAAGTTTTTAAAGTGGTTAAAGTCATAATTAGGAATGTTTTGTATACATCTGTTATCAATTTTATAAAGTTTTTTTAAGTTAAATTTAGAGCTAGGTTTTTGATGTATTTATTGAGAGTGATAATGCCTAGATTATTCCTGATTAAAGAATTTCTGAAGTATCACTCAGCATTACTAATTAATCTCAGAATTTTGCTCTGTTGAGCCTCGAGTCTAGTTAATGAAGTGACACATGCTCCACCCCAGATCTGTGATGCATAAGTCATTGTGGGTCTCAGATAAAGCTTGTAGATTAAAATTTTATTTCTTATGGAGAGTTTTGATTTCCTAGCAATTAAAGAATATAATATGGTCGTTTTAGTTCTAATTTTATTTATGATACTATTGATCTGGTTCTTCCACGTGAGCTTTCTATCTAGGATCACTCCCAAATATTTGGCCGTGTTTTCCCAGTTAATTTTTCCCCGTAGAGCTCGAGTGGTTTGCACCTATTAATCTTTATAGTGAACATGATTGAAGTGCTTTTGTTAACATTGATTTTGATTTTCCATTTTGTGAGACATTTTTCAATATCTTTAATGTGGTTGGTGAGGTTTTTATGTATGAAATTAAGATATTTACCTGAAGACAGAATGGCTGTATCATCGGCGAACAGTGCAATCATGGTGTGAAAATTCTGTGGGATATCGTTAATATACATATTAAAAAGAAACGGTCTTAATAGGGAGCCCTGGGGAACCCCAGGCTCAATGGTTTTCTTTGTAGAAAGTGAACTTTCTATCCTAACCTGGAATGTTCTGTGTTCGAGGTAACTCTTAATTAGTTTAACAAGATAGGGGGGAAGTTGTTATTAATAAGTTTGTACAGTAGACCCCAATGCCAAACTCTGTCAAATGCCTTTTCCACATCTAAGAAAAGTGCTCCAGTCGAGCATTTGTCTCCTAGGGAGGCTGAAATTTTTTCCGTTACTCTTAAGAGTTGGTGGGTCGTTGATAGTTTGGCCCTGAAACCAAATTGATGGGGGATGAATAAGTTGTTTTCTTGCTCGTGTTGTTGAAGTTTAATAAGAATGAATTTTTCGACTAGTTTAGCTAACGATGGTAACAGCGAGATAGGCCTATAGCTAGTTGGGTCTTTTGGGTTTTTGCCCGGTTTCCTAATTGAAACAACTAGAGCATTTTTCCATTGCCTGGGAAAATATCCAATATTTAGGATATCGTTAATAATATCAGTGATATAACAAATAACTACTATTGGAATTTGCCTCAGCATTTTGTTATTAATATTATCATCTCCTGGGCTCTTTTTGGGTTTCAGGTTCATAATGATGTTTTCAACTTCAGAGGTTTTGATCAATTCGCTTGTAGGAATTACTTGGTGGGTGAAGTTACTAAAATAATTGTTAACTGTTTGTTGTACGAAGTTTTGATGAGAGATCTCTCCAATTTCATTTAATTTGAATTGTTTTTCTAGGCTGTTAGCATTTAATTCTGATTTTTCAGTGTTTGTCTTTGCGATTGTGACGCCATCTGTTAACACGAGGTAGAACTGTTTGGAAGAATTTATTTTCTTTGCGGCTTTCCATAACGATCCATCTTGGGAATCTAAGTTAGTGAGACATTCGTTCCATTTGTTTTCATTGTGTGAGTTGATTTCTAGTCGAATTTTATTCTTTAATTCGTTAATTTTCCTTTTAGTGGTAGGGAGTTTGTAAATGTTATATTGCTTTCTTAGCCTGTTCCTTTCCCTTATAAGTTCTATTATTCTGATAGGGAGATTAGATGCGCCTTTGATAGTAATTTCAAATTTACTTAAATCTCGTGCCTCCTGCAGGACGTTGTTAAGACAATTTACTTTATTGTCAATGTCAGTGGGGGTGACCGCGCTGTGGTTGGGGGCATTGGAGAGTTTATTATTGACGGTATCTCTAAATTTCTTCCAATTAGTTTTAACCTTAGTATGTTTGACTGTGGGGTTAATCACGTTTCCAAAGTGAGCCATGACCGGGAAGTGATCCGAGGGTAGGTCTTCAATGGTTTTAGTTTGATGGGGATAGGGGAATTTTTACATAGCATGAGGTCAATAAAATTTCCGAATCTTCTGCCATAGTGAGTAGGTTTGTCGGGATATAAAATATTGATATTTAGGGCATTTTGATATCTTATACAATTTTTCCCGTTTTGTTTCGGTATTGGCAGTTCCAGTTTTGATGTTTGGTATTGAGGTCCCCTGCAAGGATGATATTATTGTGAAGATTAATCAGTTTATTAATATCATTTTCAATGGGATTATTATGATAGGTATATAAATAGAAGCAATGTTTATGTCAAGATTGGAGTTTACATGTATTTGGATAATAGTGGCCTGAGTGTACTCAAGAGTTGGTGTGGGGATGTGTGAATAAGATATCTTATTTTTAATTAGGACTGCAGTTCCTCCCTGGTTTGCAGTATGGTCATTTCTGTAGCTAGAGTATTTGGGAATGTTAAATCTATTATTATTAGTCAGCTCCGTCTCTTGGAGTAGTACTATGTCAGGACAGTGATCCCTAATGAAATTTTTGAACTCAGCTATTTTAGATAGAATGCCATTGGCATTCCAAAACATAATGCTTAAGTTTAATTTATGGGGTCTGGTCATTATTGTTACTATTTGCCCCTAATGCTTTCAATAATATGTGCAGTTTATCAGTAGGATGAGATGCTTTTTCCATTACTGGTACAGCATTTAAAAGATTAGGGAAGTAAGAAAGTATTTAATTTCATTTAGTAGTTTAATTATGTTTTGCATATTACCTAGATTTGTTAAATCAGGTAGGGATTGAGGTGGTTGAGTAGCAGTATGATTAGTGGGGTTTCCTGAAACTATTTGTGCAAATGACATCCCAGATCTAACGGGATTCGAACTTGTAGCATTATGATTATTTGTAAAGGTTCTCTTTTTATTGCTTGGGTTCTTCAGACAACCAGCATAAGAGGCCGGGTGGCTCCCGCCGCAGTTGTAGCATTTAGGGATTTCAATTTAGTCTTGTTTACATTCGCGAGTCATGTGATTTAGACCACATTTGACACAATTTGGTTTCAAGAAACATACAGTTGAATTGTGGCCGAACTGTTGGCAATTTAACATTGTATTGGGTTTTTATTTATATATTTTTCGGTTTTAACTATAACATTTAGTATGTCAGTTATTTCAAGTATTTTATTCGCCATTTCATTATGTTTGAGCGTTATAAGGAAACAGGGGATGGAGGTTTTTTGTTCTATGCTTTTTCATCACAGCAATTTTTTCAACTTCGAACCCTCTATCGTTAAGTTCTTCATTAATTAGATTAATGGGGGTGCTTGGATGCAGTCCCTTAATGACTGCTTTTATAGGTTTATACTTGTTGTAATTTAGGACTAGGCATTCTACATTATTATCTGTTAAATATTTAGTCCCCCCGATGGTATCTTCACCTTGACGTGGTGGGCGGGCTTGCGTGCTCCTGCAACCCAGAGAGCTATGCCGGCGGTAGCTTAGCTACTGGTAGGGTCTCCCATGCCGGACAGGTCTTCGTTGGGTAGGAGCCAGACTAAAAGAGATACCTAGGAGAAGGAAAACTCCGATCCAAACCCACGTAAGGAGCTAAGTCAGCCTTCTACCTTTGGTGCTCCGGTCCACTTGGATAACAGAAGCTGCCCCTTTTCCCTATCTATGAATATAATTGGCTGATGCCCTAGCAAAAAGAGGTACTGACGAGCCTTTGCTTACTCCGGCGTCTCTTACCTATTCTGAACTATACTCTAGACAGAAAGGCCTTGTTCGGTCTGCATTTGCCATTCCCCCCGTGCACCATTGGTACCAGGGTAATCGTCCTGGCGGATCTCTATCCCTCCGGTGCAGCAGACTGGAACAAACTACAATAACTCGTTTTCGAAGTGGCCACCTAAGATCATTGGCATTTAACAACAAAGAAAAGAAATTTCCAATTTGCGCTAAGTGTTTCAAAAGCCAAGCCACTCCGGATCATATCCTTGAGTGCTTGGGACTCGATAAAGAAGATCTTCTGGAGCGACCATTATTGGTCATTGATTTCCTGAGAGTGTACAATATCATAGACTTGGTCTAGCGCTGCTAGACAACAGGGATCAGCAACAACAAATATTTAGTAATTGCTCTATGAGCATCTGAACTGGTAGGAAAAACCCTTAGGAATTCCCCACTAAGTTTCGCCGTTAGATTCGTGTCGAAGTTGTTTTTTAAAGTTTTTATTAGCATGTTATAGTTCGTTTCAAACTTAATATGGATGGGGGGATTTTATCATTTGTTTCTTGAATAGTAGGAAAGGTATCTACGTTTTTGTCGTCAATGCTTAGTGCACTAAATCTGTTTACCTCAATAGGTGTTGGTTGATTAAATATTTTGGGTACACTGGCAGTCTTTTTGGGTTTCTGGAATCCCTCATCATCAGTTTCAACTGTTTTTGTTCTTTTATGTTTGATTGGTGGGGGACTTTGCATAACACCCTCACGACTAGTGGTGGGCATATTAGTGTTAGTAACAAAAACATTATCATTTATTGGATTTTCATTCAGGATTGGAGGGTTACATTGAGGATTAACATTAGTTGCAACATTTACCTCCTTCAAGCTAGTGTTATCATTAGGTTTGCACATTTTACTATCATTTTTGTTATACATATTATTTACAGTATGATTATCAAAACCTTCAGAATCAGATGAGTTTACATTTTTGCTATTTTTACTAAGAGATTTAATAGTTTTAACGTTAGCATTTCTATTAATGTTTTTCCTTTTAAGTTTATTTTTATTACCTTTGGTACTATTAACTGTATTAACATTATCATTACAATTACTAGATACACTGTTAGGAATATTTACATTATTTTTAAGCATAGTGTTGTCAAATAAATTATCATCATGCAAGTCACAATTGGAAATTAAACAGTAACCCATTTGGGAGTACTTACCCATAAGCATTTGAGAAGCTTTGAACGCCTCTTGGTATATTCCATAATGGTAGTTCCAGTTATTAGGGTTCAATCCTTCATACATATTCATCATGGGCGTTTGAGCCGATGCACAAATAACCAAGAGCTGACTGCTCTTTTTCAGGTCACATAGTATTTTACATCTCTCGATCTTAGTGATCGGCACACTTGGGTCAACTGCGATTAGTTGATCGTAATTAGGAACGTAGCTTTTGATCATTAGCGAATAATCCATGTTGGGGTAGCACACATTTTGCACATCACTTATTTCACACACATTATTTGTAGATTTACGAACACTCACATTTTTTGTAGATACACGATCACTCGCGCTTTTTGAAGACACACTTTCACTCACGTTTGGCAAGGCACATTTTGCTTCACTGGTACTGGGTTGATTTAATTGCAGGCCCTTAAGAGGGCCTTTTGGCCCAGGGCTTAACATAACACTCTGGGTCTTTTCAGCATCAGCGGCCAGCACTTGTTTAACTCGCACATCCTTACGGGAAGCACACTTGGTATAACGCTGTACTCCTTCTCCGCAGTTATCTCCGCCAGGTTGATTATCCGAGGTCAGGTCCTGAAATTCCATAACATCTCCATTTTGTTCAGTGGTAGTCGTAGCATAATGACTATTTCCCGAACTAGGAGGTATGATATTTCCTTCAGCATCAGCAACATCCATGTTTATCCGTGCGCCATTTTCAGGCATCACACCACCGAGGTGTAGAAGGGAAGGACCGCCAGCTGCGGCCATCCGTCAACGCCGATCAGTAAGTACCGGTTCGCAAACTCAGGAGGAAGTAGAAATCACGTCCGCACACTACGACTGCTCAGAGCAGAAATTTGGGCTATTCCAGTGAGCTACTATAAGGCGAAATCTACATTTTAAGATTTAACCATGTTCTCTGATGATTTCTTATAAGTTATGACATGGGATATAACATTACTCCAACGTAATTTCAACATGAGGTGCAATATTTATAGACATTCTTTTTTGAATTACAAATTTAAATTTCAAACATTAATGTAAGCTTGATTGTTTAAATTTCCAGTTGAATCAAGTTTTTATTATTAACTCTCCTCACAGGAAATATAAAAGGCTAAGAAGAAAAGTTTGTTGATTTGACTTTATATACTAAAATATGTAATGTGCCGCTTAAACTGCATTTATATTGATTAACATGCAGTATTTTATTCACTCTCTGTTCAACTAAACATCTTTTTCAATCTACGAGATGTCTAAAGATAAATGTATACACATTCGAAATGTAAATTTAATTGAAATCAAGTCACGATGTGAATAAACGGTCACGGGCGCTCACATAATACACATTGCACATACATTTATATTCAAAATTTATCGAAAAACAAAATAATTGATATCAAGCAATTCATTTTCTTCTTTTGGTAATAGATTTTAAAATTAACAGAGAATAGATTGGATATGGATTGATTTTTTTCTTTTTGCAGATTCATCAATTATCATTTGTTGGGATAATCTGCAACGAAGTTGTTTATTGCAAATATGATCATTATCTATTTTGAAATTTATTTTTAGATCTATTTGTTTCAAAGCTCAAAATGGTACTCCAATATAAATCTGTTAAATAATTTTTGGTTAATCAAATTCACACAAATAACTCCGTAATATATCAAAAGATATATTTTGATAAATTATATTATTACATTAAACGTCACTTTTTCTCAAGTCAAAAATTAATAGCTTAATTTCTAGCCTGAAATAGTGAAAAAATAAAGTTTGTCTTAATCATGATACCAAACTTTTTTTAATATCTCTTATTCTTAACACTTTCAAACTTAATTTGCATATGAAGATTTTTCATCAAATCCTTGTATGTTGACAGTGATGGATGTCCTGTTGTAGATGCATACCAAATTTGATTAAAACTTTGAGTTCAGTTTTTATCAGCAATATACATTTCCTTAAATTTATGAACACCACAACATATTGATCAATGACTAAAATAAGAAATATAAATAAGTGTATGAAATAGTTTCACATTAGTCATCCTTTGAATAAAGCTAAAATGAATATATATATATATATATATATATATATATATATATATATATATATATATATATATATATATATATATATATATATATATATATATATATATATATATATATATATATATATATATATATATATATATATATATATATATATATATATATATATATATATATATATATATATATATATATATATATATATATATATATATATATATATATATATATATATATATATATATCATATATATATATATATATTAAATTTAAATTATATTTAAAGAGATTTAAAGTGAAAGAAGGTATTTTTGAGATTTTTGTAAGAACTCCAATGCTTGATTGGCCCTTGTGCAGTTGTAGAATCTATGCATCACTTGAATCTTACAAGCGATACCCTACTTCATGTATATGTTAAAATAAAAGTGGATGGAATATTATTGTCTTTGAGATGATTAATTAAACGTTTTAATTGGTTTTAAGTGAGCTTATTATTGTTACAAATATTGTAAATGTGATTTAGCTCATTAGCTATATTTCTATATATTTTCTACACAAATATTGGAGTCCCAGGACATTAATTTATTGACTTTAAAATTAAATTGATTTGTTTTGTAAAAGATATCAATATAAGTAATCCAATTTGCATACTGATAAATAAATTTAAAAATTCAGCACAATTATCAATTAAATTTGTTTTAACAAGCTTGTTTAAAATTTGTTTTAATTCTCTTTGGGGTAAATTAATTAAAAAATAGCTCCAAAATTTGAGTTATTGAAAATAATAAAAACACTATATTTAATAGCAAAAGGATATTTTCAAAGAAGTTTCATTGATTACTATCAAGTTTTTTTAATTTTAATTTTTTGCGATTTTCAAATTTTGTTTTACTAGCTTTATTATTCTTCATGTTGCATCTCATTTATATTGGCTTATCTATCTTTAACTGCTTATTAGTTGATAATGGACTCTTTGATCTGTTTTGATCTGGTGTGCTGTACTTAACATAGTATACGTATGGGTTTAAAAGTATTTACTTATAAATATATATATATATATATATATATATATATATATATATATATATATATATATATATATATATATATATATATATATATATATATATATATATATATATATATATATATATATATATATATACTCTGGATAGATGTTAACAGGGCGACAGGCCATTGTTAACATCTATCCAGAGAAGGTCCACTCAGCTGGTAGTTATGTGCATGCTTAATACATTGTGGAGGTGATCAATTTGAGTATTTATTACTTTAAAAAATAAGTCATTTTATGTGATTTTATTCTACTTCGTAAATTGTTTGTATTTAGTGAATTTTGGAAAGTTTTACCAGTATTGAAATATCCTGAATTAAAAAAGACTGCTTTTCGAATTATTTTAATATTTAGAGTAACGTACTTATGTGAATCATTTTATTCTTCTTTAAATTTCGTGAAACGCAAAAACAGTTCATTTGTAGCAAACCAACATCTCAAAGAATTACTAAGAAGTACTGTCACCAATTAGTCACCAAATTTTAAAGAAATATCAAGAGAAGTAAAATAATATGTTTAATTTTTAATATTTAAATTCAATATCCACACTTTAAATTCAATACCCACATTTATTTATACGATTTCAATAAATATAATTTCTCTAAAGAAATTTATTATTCTTTTTTTGCCTACCTCTTAAAAATGTATTTAACTGCGGCACTCGAAAAATTTTTAATTTTGTAAAAATGGCTGGGATAATCAAGGATTTTGTGAAACCCTGATATATTTTATATAGTTAGGAATATATATATATATATATATATATATATATATATATATATATATATATATATATATATATATATATATATATATATATATATATATATATATATATATATATATATTTTAAATACCTAATGACTTTGTTTCAAATTTCTCTTAAACTTTCATGCAAAACATATTTGCCAATATAAGAGTATTTATCATTTACAAATACGTTAAATAGTAGTATGTTCATAAAACTTTAATAAAGCTCTGCATGGAAAATCAATAAATAAGGTGCAAGTCGTTTCGCAAAATACCATTTTCATTATAAAGTGGAATTCATTTCCTAAATATCATGATATATTCTTAAGCGGAATATTCTAATAAATTTTCTTGGAATAAACTTGATTAGACATTTCCTAGTCATGAAATGAATTTCCCTTTGATAACGAAATATAAACCACTCTTAAGAATAGTTTGACTGTACAAATAAAATTACTTCGAAAGCTTCTGTCTATAAAATATTGCTTTAATTATTTGCAGAATGCATTCTCTGTTTTTATAAGCAAATTTTATAATTCGTGTTAACATATTTTAAATGAATACTTAATATTAAATTGAAGGTTGTCTTTCTTAAATTTTTATTTTTCATGTTCAAATTAAAAGATTATTTGTTCATTTATAATTTGTTTTTTGCTTTTGATGTTATTAAGATAATTTTTAATATATTTCATTTAAATATAGCCTATAAAATGTGAAATATCGTTGAATCTACAGTAAAAACTACTGACTACTAACTATTTGACTAAAAACTACATAAACTTAGAATATATTTAATTGGCTTAAAAAATTGTGAAAAATAATTAGCTTATTATAAACCTATATATCTTAAAATAAAATAGAATTTTTTATTTAGCAACATAGATTTGATTGCTGAATATATAGAGTCACATTACGCATTTAAGACTTGAAATATGGTAAACTGTTTTTATTTTGGTACATTCAAGGAATTGGTGAAATTCTTATGGAATTGAAAATATAAATTTTCACAATTTTTACAAGGCTTTTTCATCAAAACAAATGTAATTTATTTTATCAATTGTAGTACATATTATTTTATAAATTATTTCAACAAAAATGATAAAAATTATGTGGTTGTTTCTAAAAGAATATAAGAGCATAACTTACTAAATAATAAATAAATGTTAAGTATATATATGAATGATTATTTAATTTGATTATATTCTATTTTAAATAAAAATAAATTTATCTTAAAAAATAAAATTACGTTATCAAAAGTGTTGTATATAAATTTGCTAACGTATAAATTATTCTTCATTTAATTTAACATGTATTCCGTATTTGACTAAGAGATATTCATTTTTTAACTTTACTAGAACCTTATTTACCCAACCGATGTTGTTCGAATTAATGGAAACATAGATTAAACAAAGTAACATGTGCATTAATTCAAGATATTTAACCAATCTACTATACACATTAAAAACTGCATTTTTAAACTAACGAGAAAGGAAAATAATGTTGCATAAGAGAAATTTCAGAATAATATGTACATATATTATTTTACTTACAATAAATAACATATAAAAATGTACATACACAGTTTTTACGTATATTTGTATGTATGTACATATGTACATCAAAATGGCCGTCCAGATTAATTGATGACCAATTTAGTAGTGTTCGAATAGATGAAGGCTTACTGTAATGTAAAATGTCTGTTTTATATTAGAAATGATTGAAAAATGTTGCTTCTGTTTTTATATATAAAGCCATGAAATTGATATGTAAACATTGTTACCATAAAGTAACAAAGCTTATATTAAAAAAAACAAGATTGCAGGTCAATGTTAGAAATTCAATATTACAAAAATATTTTGCCCTTTTATAAATAAATGATAGGCATATTTTACAAAATATGTTGAAAATGATTGTTCATAAGCTTTCGTGTAAAATGGAAGATATTAATATCTTTTCTTTCTTAATTTTGAACAATTAACCAATTTATCCTTAATTATCAAATTATTCATCAGAAAAATAACACAAATATAAGAAAGAAAACATAAGTTTTATAAGATAAACCTAAGGAAGACACTCAATAATTTGTTCGAGTGAAAAAGTCCAAAATTGTGCTCAGTTCCGTTTTAAGTAATGCGTCCATCACACGAATCACAAAAAGAAAACACTTAAATATATTAACCGTAAAAGATACTGTCAAAAATATAAATTTATTTAAATCCTTATACTAATGAGAAAAAGTACTTAATTTAAAATTATATACTAAAAATCTAAAAGTTCAAAATAAGTGAAACATTTATTGAAATTGAGCTACCATTCATAATTGATTTATTTACTATTACAACAATTTATAATATAAAATTAATATGTGGTAATTTGATGATTTATTGTATTTCAATATATAGTTTATGGAATAAATGCTTAAGAAAATCTGCAACACCATTATATAAAATGTTATGAACTGACAATAATTTATAAACTTACAAGATTTGAGAGTCTATATAACATTGATGACTTAATGAGCGTAATCTAATCAAACGCATTCTGGTCAAACATTAGTATCAAGTTCAATTTAATTATGGTGTGTCAAGTACGCCCTGATGTGTTGATTTATTACTATACTATTTTACGATTTGTTATTTTTTGCATCCGAATTAACTACTTTTATTTAAAATCATTAGCTATATTTATCGTCTTCATATATAGCTAATGATTTTAAATAAAAGTAGTTAATTCGGATGCATAATATATATTTGTATAATTTGTTTTAAGATTAAATTATGGGGATAGTTAATAATACATTGCTGATAATGTACAAACAAATACTGAATGAGTTTTTTACATATCATTGTTATTTATTTATTTAAATAAATATACGGTTTCAGATAGAAAAAATTGCTAGTGAGATTATAATTTAACAGGAAGAAAAAATTACAATTGAAAACAACATACCTTGTTATCCATAACTAATAACAAATAATTTAAAACAATTTAAAATAAATATTTTTATGGATATCAACGTATGTTGGTTTAAAATGAATTTCGTACTCACATTTTTTTTCTTTTGTAAAATAACTATCAAATGAATGTGGAACTTTTAAAAGAAATACTATTATTTTTAGAATATTTTTATGAGAGTCAAAACATTTCATAAGCATTTTTTCCTTCTCCCATAACTCTATTTGTGTAGTAATTGAAGATTTCTTATTATTAGATTTTCAAAGAGCTTAGTAAAATATCAAAACACCCTTAGATATTTATTTATAACCAAATTTATAATTGTAACGCTTTTAAAATCAAAATGATAATCGTTACAAAGGTATAACAAATGAAAAATAAATTTATGATTTTTATAAATAATTCATCCTATTTTAATAAATAGAATAATTGCTAAATATAATTGTTCAAATCAATTTTAAATCAAATTTATAGAGTAAGTTCTTAACTTTGTAATGTCTCACATTTTTTTCTTTTGTAAAATTACTATCAAATGAATGTGGAACTTTTAAAAGAAATACTATTATTTTTAGAATATTTTTATGAGAGTCAAAACATTTCATAAGCATTTTTTTCCTTCTCCCATAACTCTATTTGTGTAGTAATTGAAGATTTCTTATTATTAGATTTTCAAAGAGCTTAGTAAAATATCAAAACACCCTTAGATATTTATTTATAACCAAATTTATAATTGTAACGCTTTTAAAATCAAAATGATAATCGTTACAAAGGTATAACAAATGAAAAATAAATTTATGATTTTTATAAATAATTCATCCTATTTTAATAAATAGAATAATTGCTAAATATAATTGTTCAAATCAATTTTAAATCAAATTTATAGAGTAAGTTCTTAACTTTGTAAATTTATACACCTTTATTTTAGTAGGGCTTATATGTAAATCTATATATGGTTAACAATAAACAAATGGAAAGCGATTACATTTGGATTTATTACATAATCACTGCTCAGAATGTTTCTAAAGATAAATTACCTTATCTGTTAAAAAACTTTACATATTATCACTAAATCTTTTCATTATTCATAATGTTAACTGAATCTTCTATATGGATTTCTGTAAAAACGATCTAAAAATGAGAATGTGTTCCATATATATGCTTTAGAATAGTAAATATCTAGTCAACTTACTGCATATGCAGCATTGATTGAATCTTTAATACACTCAATACAATTATTGTCACAAGATCAGAAATGATTCAGGCCTGTAATCGATTCATCTCAACTCACTGGCTAAGAATACTGAATCATAATGGCCCACATGAAATTCAGTGATAACCAGTAATAGATTATGCAAGGAACATTAGGGGGAGACTGACTATTTCATAGTCAAAACTAATGTCTTGGAAATAAGAAATGACAAAATATATAAGCTTATTCTTCTGTGTTGACATTAACATTTTCTCTTTGCCTTAGCTGCTGAACGTGCAATTTATGAATCTCCAGTTGTTAACACTGAATGTATTTAATCAAATGAGGTGTATTTTTATTAGTGAGAAGACGTAATTTAAAGAATAATTTTTTTGTTTAAATTCCTGTAATCAATCGATTAAGGGAAAATAACTGCGTAGTTATGCATTTATATAAAATATCTGTAAATTATAATTGTTAACACGAAAGAGGAATGATTTACTGCTAAATGAGAGTATACTTAAATAAAATATGCTATGTTTTCTAAATTTATTTCGAATTATTTGATCATTTTTGAACAAAATAATTTCCATTAATGTTTTTCAATATAAACTGATGTTATGAATCTATAAATTAATATTAATTATTTTTCTCTCGCGTCAAATAAATATAATTTACAGTAGAATATTACAAACGTAAAAATTTAGTTATGTCTTTCCGTCTGATGGTTTAAAGTTTTTTTTAAATATCTCTGATTACATATCACTCAAATAATATTTATTTGCTTCTTTTCATAATTTCTCTTTTTTATATATCTCATTATTCATTAGGATTAAATGAATATTCTGATAATATCTTTCAAGAAACCTTGCTTCTTGAAAGAAACCTTGATTCATTTCAATTGCTGATAAATGAAAGATAAATAATCTTCTCATAAATAATATCTTCTTTCAAAACGAAAACAGAAACTGAAGAGAATTTTTTTTAAATATTTATTAAATTAATTTTCTCACTATTTATACAAATATTACCATAGGGTAGAGTAAATATATTACAATACTTTTTATGATTCTTATTTAACATGTAAGTATTTTACTTAAGAAGAATTTTGGTAAATTTATAAAATTTCAAGAAAATAATTTTATATAGTATTTTAAAGATAAATACTACTGTCTTGTGTCATATTTAAAAGACACATTTACAAAAATATTATGATTTTTTAAAATATTTTGCGTATTTTTGACTTTAAAAATATTTTCATTGTGTAGCTTTAAGACCACAAAAATGTAAAAATATTAATATTTGCATAGAAGTGATTTTACAAGCATTGTAAGAGTAAAATATCTCAGATATTCCATTTTTGAAATTGCTTCAATAAATTACTTACCTTAAATATAAAAATGAGAAATTTTAAGAAATTGAACAGGCTTATTGTTAAAAACTCAAACAACTGAGCAATAGTCACCAATTTCACTCTGAATTCATTTCTTAAAATATATGTTGAATTTATGAAGAGCAATGTTGATTTGAATTTATAAATACAAGCTTTTATTTATATACTATGTATTATTATGCATTTATCATTGCTGATATATTGTTTTAACAGCAAGTTTTATGAGAAGTAATAAAATTAATATGTATGAAAGATAAATTTATAAATAAAGTAATTTCAATTTTGTTCTGATTAATGAGAAAACAGTTCAAATAAATACTCTAAATACATATTAATTTGTTTTTTATACTCTAAGTTACAATACGTAAGCTACATCCCTATTTTTTTACCTATTAAATCCTTAAAAGTGTTTTTTCCAAATCTCATAAATACAACACTCAATTATTTAATATACACTGGTAAACATACTTAAACTAGATGTTTATTTTGCCCTCATTTAACTCATAATAGACATGAACTTCATAAATGAGAAGTAGCATTTGGATCTTAAATGAACACAGAATTTTAGTTGTGCAAAAAGGAATCCAATACATTTAATAAGAAGTCAAGCAAAAGTGCTAATATTTAAATTACATTATCATTATATATCCTTGTTCATCAAAAGGGAAAAAAAAACAAAATAGGTTTTCTTTAGTATGGAAAATAAATTGTACTCACTGATATAGTGCAATGGTTATTTTGTTATTTTGTAGAATCTCTTGAACTATTAAGATAAAATTTCTTTTTCCCCAAGAAGCATCTGTTTCAGTTGTTTTTAGGATATAATTATGCCGCACATCATCAGACACATTTTCTATAGATTTTAAATCAGATCATTACGTTGGCTGACACATTAAAGTGTTGTCTTTCCTTTCCAGTACCAGCTGAATATCAAGAATCCGCAGTGAAGATACTGACATTGAACCATGTCCTGACCTCTCCCCAAATCTTCTGGCTTTGCGAATTGCTTAAAGTACTGAAACATCTCTCATTCACACAGGAGAAACAACTTCATTTATGAGACGGCAAATTTAACTGTTATTTTAACCGTTCTTTACGGCAACGCCGATGGTAGATTTTCAAAAGTATACAGTGCTCAGGATGGTGGGTAAATAGACCACTTTATGAAAATGTAATAAAAAATATAATATCCGTCTGGACATCGTAAACCACGACACAAGCCGACATCACGAGTTTCGCATGCATTCACATCGGCTATGGTGTTTTGCTTCTTTGCTTACGCATAACTTCAATTAAATGTGGATTTATTGTACTGTAAACGAAAGCACTTTTCTTTGCAGTACAATGAATTCCCATATAATGAACTCTATCTGAACTTTTTTATACACGTATATTTACGATTATGACATGATTGAAATTACATTTATATATATATATATATATATATATATATATATATATATACATATATTTATTTATATATATATATATATATATATATATATATATATATATATATATATATATATATATATATATATATATATATATATATATATATACACTACTGGCCATTAAAATTGCTACACCAGGAAAGCGGCACACCACACACGAAATTTGCATGACAGGTAGAACTTGCTGTGATATGCAAATGATTAGATTTTCAGCACATTCATACAAAGCAGGTGACAGTAGCGACATCTACAATATGTTTAAAACCAGAGATTTGACAGCAGTTTTCTCATATTCAATTTCCTTTTCAACTCTGTTTTCGGCAAAGAAAGTTACTGTAATGCCTCATGTAAGAAGAAGAAATGCCTATCAGCACGTGTCTGACTTTGAACGAGGAAGGATTACAGCCTACTGAGATTGCGGTTTATCGTACCGCAATATTGCTGCACGCGTCGGTCGAGACCCCATGACTGTTAGCAGAATATTGAATCGATGGGTTCAAGACAATCATACGGAACGTCATGCAGGATCTCAGCGACCCCCCATCACTATCAGCAGAGAAGACAGACATCTTATCCGCATAGTCACAAGGGATCGCACAGCCACGTCACGAACCCTGAGTCGAGAAATTGAGTCATTGCAAGGCAACAAGTTTCTACTCGAACAGTTCAACGACGTTTGCAGCAGCATGGATTGTCTGCACGGTTACCATGGCTTCGGCTACCATTGACGTTGCGTCACAGACAGGAGCGGCTTCAACGGTGTGATCAGCGACGAATCTGGACGCGGGAATGGCATCACGTCATCTTTACAGATGGATTTCGGTGTTGTATACAGGTCCATGATGACCGCATCCGTGTTTGAAGGCATCGTGGAGAACGTGCATTGCAAGCTTGCATTGGACATCGCCATACTGGCACATCTGCTGGAGGGATGGTGTATGGTACCGTTGGTTACACGTCTCGATCACCTCTTGTTTGCATTACCAGCACTTTGAACAGCAACCGTTACATTTCCGATGTGTTAAGTCCCGTGGCTCTCCCCTATCTTCGAGGCCTCCCTAATGCTTTGTTTCAACAGGATAATGCAAGACCGCATGTTGCCCGTACTGTTCTGAACTTTCTTGAGGCAGAACAGGTTCGACTGTTACCCTGGCCAGCACGTTCTCCTGATCTGTCACCAATTGAGAACGTGTGGTTAATGGTTGCCGAGCGATTGGCACGCCATCACACACCATCCTCTACTGTCGATGAACTGTGGCATAGTGTTAAAGCTGCATGGACTGAGATCCCCGTACATGCCATACAATCTCTGTTTGACTCCATGCCTAGGCGGATAAATGCTGTTATTACAGCCAGAGGTGGCTGCTCTGGGTACTGATTTCTCAAGATCTATACATCCTAATTTCCTGTAAATCTAATCACCTGTTCTTTCCAGTATAATGTATGTGTCCAATAAATATCGTTCTGTTATTTGCATTCCTTCTTGGTGCAGCAATTTTAATGGCCAGTAGTGTTATATATATATATATATATATATATATATATATATATATATGTGTGTGTGTGATGTGTGTGTGTGTGTGTGTGTGTGTGTGTGTGTGTTGACGGGTACTTCATGGATGAATGGATGATTATGAGTATGAAATTATCCATCGCGCACGCGCGTGATAGAAAATTTCAAATTCACTCACTCAAGATCAGTACGACGTCCTACACAGAATTCCTGGCTACTGATAAATTCGTGTTTCTCATAACCCCAGAAAACATTCTTGAAGTATGGTCAAAAATGCATCCTTCAGCTTTCTCTTTTCCATCTAGTTTACACAATCTAAAAATTTGCGTTGCCAGAATATGGTAATATTTTAACATAAATGCATATGAGAAGCAATACACCCGACACTCAAGAAAGTAATTTGTTTCATCAGTTTAATTGTGTAAACGTAGTAAAGGATATATTGATTAAAGATTTCTAATTTATTAACTTGAGTGTATGTGTAATAATATATATTTAGAAAATGCAAGCAGAAAGCTATGAAGATTAAAAACTCAAAAATGCAGGATGGTCTTAAAAATTATAACAACAAAGATTTTAAAATGACACTCCTTTGTCAGGTACAATTTGTTTAGTTTCATGTGATATGCTCTATGAGCTAACAATATGTGGACATAGCTGTTTTGTGCATTGCTCATGCATTAATGTCAATTTTTAGTATGGTGTTGCCAAATAATCTATAAATTATTTCCATGCTTATAATACTTACTGAAAATATGTTATAAACTCTAGATTATGTTTTTTCATCAACTTAAACATGAGAGATAAGTATTTTATGATTATGATTATGACATTATTCATGTGTCATAATTTTGATAAAATATAATGGTCTACTTTACGTAACTATGTTTGAAATTCAAGTTTTATTAGTCCTAAGCATGAGTGTTAATTTTTAAAAGTGTTATTATAATCATAAAAAATAATATAATACTTTATGATAACTAAAAAAAAATCCAAGAAAAACAATGTTGCGATCTAAAATTATTTAAAATACTGCAATATGTCAGTAAAGTCTTTTCCATATTACACTGTATATGTTTAATGCAAGAATGTCATTTCCATGTCAATAAGATATTTTCGGATTGTTTCAAAATTCTCAGATCATACAAGAACTTTTTGGCCAGCTGTTAAAAAAATGGAATTTGTATAATTTTATTTTTTATTGTATGGAAATATTTTAAACAAATTTCAAAATAATTCATTTTAAATTTTTACTTTACTTATTTTTAGGCATGCTATTTTGCAGAATTTATAAAATAATGCATATTCTTAAAACACAATGCTTTATTGTTTTGAAGAATTTTAATTTTTTCTTATGTACAATCATATCAAAAGTTCTATGTAACGGAGAGCATTGAATTTATAAAAAATTTGAAATAATCATAATATACCAAAAACTATAGAATTATGACATTTTGCTTTCCTGAAGATGATCAAAATCAAAGACATTCGCATAACTTCATTATTTATATTTTTCAATGCATAGTCTCATCTTTTGATGGAAATATTTAAAATATGTTCTTCAAAAAAATTTATTTCCAAAAAATGAATGCTTATTTGAATAAACTTTAAACTTTCGTCATTTCTAGAAAAATTACTTTCTTGGGAAAAATTGAAAAATGGGAAACTTCAAACCTACTTTCTTTACATTGGAAAAATTATTCCAATAAAATTCAATTTACAAACAATTTGCAACAAAATGAGTTTTTCCCCAAAAAATGACTATATAAATGGAATATGATATAGTTTCATAGAAAACTGTACAGTAAATCATTGTCTGCAATGCTTCAATATGGCATTTGCCATAGCAACATTTTTATTTAAATATTGCGAAATATTTTTCCATATTCTTCTTCATGTTAGAAATTTTGCACTCTTACCTGGAATATTTTTTTCAATTTATTAAGTCTCTAGTGTTCAGAAATATTTCTTTTACTTCCTTATCATCTAACCAACATTTTTGTAATAAATTAATTCTTTTTCTTCATACCTAACAGTACAGTATAACTTGGATCAAACATAAATTCATGATGATTTTAAAATAATATATGGACATTTTTATGTGTGTTTATGCTTCATTTTAAGAATGGTGAACAATTTCTATAATTTTTTTTCCTATAAAGAAAGTTTTGTGTTGCAGAAATTGTAACTTGTAGGAAATCACATTACAATATTGTACTATTTTCTACTTTATTCTTCAACTATAGTAACTCTAATTTAATTTTTCTCGTATACTGCAAGTTCAAGCATATCTCGTAGTGGTCCATCACTCATATTAATTTCAATAAGGGTAGAGTGGTTTTGCATTTGAATAAAATTTTATTTTTTGAAACTTCATTTAGATATGTTTTCAAGTGATACTTTAGTTAAACAATGTTAATTTTCAATAAGAGATAAAAATAATAAATGAATAACAGAATTAAGAAATAGTAGACATGATAGTCATAAAAAGCTTTTAAGAAATCTTGTCTAAAGATTAATTTCTTTTTTTGACATCTGTTAAATGTCCTTAAATTAAAATATTTATGATTTCAAATTTAAATCTGTAATAATAAAGCTAAAGTTCTAGAAAATTATGTGTTGCATATCATTTTTTTGACGCTAACTATCTCACGTATTTGGAATTTCACAACAAAAAAACTTTTTGCTAACACTTGTAATGAATATATTTTGTGAATCACAATCTTGATTGTAAAATATTTAATTCCTTTTCATACAGTTTATTATCAAGATAAAGTATGTCATTTTTACTAAAATTAATATTTTGATAGGTATATTTTTACATTAAAAATTTTGTATTAATATTATTAATGTAAAAGCTTAGAACAGATATTTTAAATATAGTGATATGATTTTAACTCAAATATATTGCTCTAGGATATTTCTAAATAATTTACTCAAAGAATATGCTAAAACTGTAAAAGATGAAATACCTATAGAAAGCTTATAAGTGTTAGTAAATTGATCTTCGATATTTATTCGAAAATAGCACAAACATCAAATGGGGATTATAGTTTGTTTACTGCATAGGAAAAAATGCAAGTTTACGAGATATAAACTAATTCTAGCATTAAACATAGTAACAATCTAAATCTATAGAAAGTTCTCAATAAAAAAAAAATGACACACATTTCGCACATAAAATAGCCGATCAGGAATATGCATGATTACTGCTCTGATATTTAATCTAAGATTTTGTGGAAAATAACAAACTTTAATAACTTTTAGAGTAGATTTGTATTGTAAATAAAACTTTTTCAATGTATTGCTGCCTATTAAAATTGCTGTAATAGAAAGAAAATCAAATAAAAAAGTAAATGGTAGGGAATGTAAAACAGTTTGGTTGGAAGAAAATGCAATTCAAGTTTAGTTTACCAACAGTTTTGAGATTAATAGATACAGAAGTTTAATAGCTACAATATCCAACATGATAATCTAAAACAGCTTTCATCCTGTTAGACATGGGCTCGAATTAATTTTGATGACAGATAAATTCAAAATATATTCCATGACAGGACGAAACAGGACATTCAAATCTGTGCTAGATTTGATCAAATGTAGCAGATAAAGACACTTAACCAGTCTTACAGTTACCCATGACAAGAATCTGCAGCTGGTTAGTATGGATAAAAAGTTTAATGTTGCATACATTAATAAATAATATAAATAATTACGTACACATAGGTAATTCGCAATATAATTCCCTCTGTATCAAGGTAGGTCAAAGCACAATGTGTAGCGGGTATCCTTGTTTTATCTCGTTTAAAAATTACTATTTCGCATTACTCTGAAAAAGGGAATAAAATTGAACTTATGATATTATAAGCGTATTTATCTGCATTTAATTAAATTTCGATACGAACTATATATGTGCCTACCATGCATCCTTTGATTGTCCCTGCCATCACAACAATTGCATGACTCTTATTACGGTATAGAAGTAAGCAAGATCTCAAGCATTGTTCTTGCAGTCTCGGAACACGAAACTGGTCATCGAATGCTACTCGCAGATCCAAAATCAAGTAAAAGGCGACATTTACCACTCCAGATAACAACTTAAGTATATTATAGTTACGTCCTATCTCTGTGTTGGATTCTCAATGGAAACCGAAGTAATGTTCGCCTTGATGACAATCTATGCCGCCCTAAATGTTATTAAATAATGTAAGTGGATGCTCGGCATATAACAAATTAACTAATTTCGTAATTAGTAGCTTATAATAGTTTTGTACGATATTGAAGTTCAAATTTATAAAACTTTATATCAGGTGTTAGTGATAGGAGGGCGTTTTTGAAAGCCGTTGAGTATGACACTCGACAACAAATAGATTCCGTATTCTCATGACAATAGACATTTCAAGAAACATTAGTAACATCATCCTGGAACACTTATCATCATTCATAAGTTGCAATAATGTCTATCAATGATCATTTCTGTCCTTGGAACAATAGAGGAATGATAATTCAGAGATTGCAATGATATTAATTTCTCTAGTGAATTCCGATATTTGGGATTAAGTATTATTATAAGCATTATTAGAGAGATATGCTCCTTTGACGCCTTATCTCCATATTCTAGGAAAATTCTGACATCTTAAGTGATTTCTGATGGAATTAGTTGTAAAATTTTTCTTTTATGCCTTGTTTTATATAATATGTGTCCATCCTGCGTAAAATGCACTAAATATTAATAATATTAATCAATTACATATTCCAACCTTTGCTTCTTTTCATATTCTAATATTTGTGAGATTATTATTTTATTATTTCAAGTGTTGCAGTTTGATTATTACACACACACACACACACACACACACACACACACACACACACACACACACACACACACACACACACACACACACACACACACACACACACACATGTATATATATATATATATATATATATATATATATATATATATATATATATATATATATATATATATATATATATATATATATATATATATATATATATATATATATATATATATATATATATATATATATATATATATATATATATATATACGAAATACACAGAATTAACTACTTATTTTATACCAAGTTTATTACATACAAACAATCTGTGTTGATGAAAAGTGTTTTATATGTATTTATATAATATTTCAGATATTGTGGAAAATTAAACAACAATTGATCCTCGTCATTTTCAATTATTAGACAAATAATATATAAAATTTTATTTTAAAAATATCGAAATAGTTCTTAAATACCCAGTTAGGTTTTGAGTAAAGAGTTTTAATCATATAGAATATTTAATTTAAAACTGAATTTTTTTTAGTTTTGAAATGTTTGTGATACGACTACGCTTCTTTTAAATTTTAATTTATTGCATTTATTTGTAATATTAATCTCCTAAGTTCATCTTTTAACATACCGCTTCTTAAATAATATGGTATTTATATTAAATAAAATTTTGCATGTCAATTGTAGTTCAAAATTAACTTTAAAATATTCTAAAATTTATTCTTTATATAAATTTATTCTTTATAAATATTCTAAAATTTATTTTATATTTGTTCTTTAAAACAGCACACTTTTAAACTGTTACCTCATATTTTAAAACTTCATTCTTTCCTTGACGCCCCAACAAAAGCGCACCTTTAGCAATATTTTCATAATTTTTACTAATTAAATATTAACAGAGATTGTAAACTATAGTCATTAGTGTCCATTGATTTCTTTTTATAAATTCATACCCTTTTGCTAAATTTTTACATCCATGTAGCCAATATTGCAGAAACAAAATGCATCCGTTTACTCTTATTTTATGAAATTTTCATGTTTTTACGTTATTTCTTATGAATATTTTTGTTCTTTTGGTTTGCTACCTTATTTTGGATTTCTCTCAAAAATTTTGTTCTTTGAAATCGCTTTTTTTAAGCAAATTTCCTTAGTAATTTCTTTAGAGCTTTAAATTTGAGCTTTTGAATTAGTAATTTAAAATTATTTTAATGATATTCTTCTTGATTTTAACTTATTTGAAATCATATAAAATGTCATATTGTTGCAATAGACTTAGTCTTTAAAAGTAAGGAATAATGAATTTTACTGTGTAAGTTTGTTGAATGTTCCGTTTTCAATTAATTTCATTATCATTTGCTCATTCTTATAGTTATTTCAAATGTGTGAAAGTCTTTTTCATATAATTTCTTGCAAATATTTAACTATGAAAGATGCTGAAAAAATCAAGCATTTTAAAATAAATTAATTTTATTCCCGATTTTTGATAAAATTTGAGAGCCGATATTGGAAAAAAAAATTCTCTGTCTTTCAACACTTTTTGCATCAAAATATTTTGGTATTAATGCATATTTTACAAGAAATCTCTGTTATTAAATTATTGTTACGCTCAAGGAAAAAGTTTTATTACTGTTATGATTGAAAAATAATTTATAAGAATGTCTTGCAAACATTTGCAAGACATTTGCAAGACAGTGGAAAGTAAATCAATAATATCCGTATTATAGAAAGTATCAATGAAGTTTGTTTGATGTATTTCTCTCTCATTTGTCTAAGATTTAGTTCTAAAATGAATATACATTATTACTACTTTAATTTTTATGGGAATCCAGAATTATTCATAATACTAAATTACAAAAGTGCTAATAAATGCTAATAATTAAATTAAAAATATTAAATATTAATTTAAATCCATAAACACGTTTGCTGCATTATCTTTAGCTAACTTTTATTTGTTTCTGTTCGCAATTAAATAACTATAAATTTAGTGATATATTTCCCTAAATCACCAAATGAAATAATAAATATTTCTTTCTATAATATTATATTAAAATTTCCTATAAGTTTTTTAATAATATTATGTTTTTTAATATAGTTATGATTGTGTATAATTTAATGTCAAATTAATTGTTTGTTAATTTTTTCAAGTAAATTTGTTTCTGTTGTCTTAAATTCAATTTATTTTGGGAAAATATAGGATTTAATATTGATTGTTTAAAAGAGATTATCCATAAAGATATTATTTATATTTATTTGCTTAAAATAATCATAATCTAATAAGAATAAAAAATTTTAATGAATATACTGTATAATATTTTTGTTTAGAATTCAAAAATAAATTTAATTTTTCTCTCCCATTTACTTATTTTCACAAATAAATGATTTCTTCAAAATGAGCTTCATTGAGGAATTCATCATATTACTTTTATTTTGCTTTGAAAAATGTGTATAAACCAAAATAAATTAACATTATATAAATTGAATAAAATTACTTAAGAATAAAAAACAGGTTGAGCAGAGCAGTTCTACATTGTTAAAGCAGAGCCACATCCATTGTTTTCGTAAAATTACTGAGCTCATTATATATTTTAGGTAAATTTGCTAATTTTTTCAGTCAAGTATCGATCTACAATACATTCCTTATAACTTATTTTATTTATTTTAATTTATGCCGTATTATCTCTTGCATTGTTGAAAAAGTACCTGTCTGCTCAATTAACATAGGTAGTAAATTTTATTCACATATTAATCTATTGAAATTTCGCTTCAAACATAAGGTTTGGAATAAGATATTTTATCTTAAAAATATATTTTTGCATGGCCAATCTGGATCGGTATGTCTGCATTACAATGATTTTATGTACGATGTGTGTTGATTTCTAAAATATAAAGCAATAAGGAAATCATTATGTTTCAATATTGGTTTTCAAGCATAGAAGTGTTATTTGAGACACCGTGAAATATTGCGCTGCTTGTTCATTTGATGCGGATGATTTTAATTTACAAAGTAAATTTTACAATCTTATCTATAATTAAAAATAAGTCTTATGCAAATTTACAATATAAAAAGTATTAAAAAACATGAAATTCATCATTTTAATTTTTCATTATAAAGGAATTTATTCACAACACGAGTGTTTTCGTAATTTATAAAACTTTTACACTTTTCCCAGTAAACTCTGACAAGGGGTCAAACTCGTAAAAATCAGTCACTTTTTAATTTTAATTTAAGTAATATATATATATATATATATATATATATATATATATATATATATATATATATATATTTTATTTATGTTATTCATAAATACTAATAATACATAATATGACAGTATGCTCCACCCATGTTGATAAAAATAACATGGGCTGAGCATACTTTCATATTAATGGCATATGTAGTATTAGCATTAAGTATTATACTCCAATAATTATAAAAAATAAATCATTTCATTTAAATATTAGTATATTTCATTTTTATAACATCTATAATGAAAACACACATTTTCATGTTAAATGTTAGGTTAAAGACTATAAATGAATTAATTATCACATGCTGAGTGCATATGCTCTTACAAACAAACATACTTATTAATATATTTTTATCAGTTCGTGTGCTTATAGATATCTATTCCCTTTGACAGAGACCGACTACTAGTTCGATATGTGTAATTTAGTGTCTCGTTACGATTAGATAATTAAATGCAAGTTGCTTGATAATAACTCTGATGCATTAAAACTCTTGTCCGTAGATTAATACTAAAGAGTACCATAAAATAAAGAAAATACCAAGATATATGATATCAATCAGAACTAATTAAATTAAAATTCTCCCTGGTTCAGCAGGAAGACCACAAGGACGCGTTAGAATTTGGAGAAGAAACGGCTGTCTCAAGACTATATATATATATATATATATATATATATATATATATATATATATATATATATATATATATATATATATATATATATATATATATATATATACCTTCAACCTTTTTAGAACCTATGCAACCTTTCAGAATTTTTTAGAATAATATACTTTTGATAGAAATGAATCAATTTCACATATCAGGTTATGAATATATATATTTATTTTTCATATATGAAACACTGAATTATTGTATTATTTACATCTTGTATAAGATTGATAACTAAAATATTTCAAGACGCTATAGATTCCTCGTAGCATCTAAATTATAAATAAAAACTGTGAAGCATTCGATGGGAATATTAGTAAGCAATAAACTACAGTTCATATATTTATTGTTTAAATAGTATTATGGAAAACATACATGTATTTTTTATCACCGCTATATGATTGAATATTTTAATTACAAACACGTAAACATGTTTTTCAATGTCAGAGTTATGAAAATTGTTTACACTATCCAAGTTTGGATGGTCTCATTTCATAACATTTAATAAAGAAATGATTATAATAAATTTTGAATAGAGAATATTTAAATGTATAAAAATGATTTATTTTATTAATAAATAATATTTATTTTTGTCACGAGAATTTTAATACATCGAATAAAATATTTCATGTCTCATATACAAGGTCTGTTTGATATAAGTCCATGGTATTGTAATAAAATATGCGGTATACACACATACCAAGATATAATTAATTTATCCAGATAAACTTATTTCACAATTATACATTTTCTATTTATGCTTTAATGGTTCTAATACTTTTAAAGATAAGATTTATGAAATTCATTAAACTAGCCATTTTTATCCTTAATGATCAGAAAATTCGAAGAAAATCTCTTTTCACCAAATCATTTTATATTTGGTAAATAAAATTAATAGTAATCAAATTAAAACAATAGAGGATATGAGAAAAAATTATAACATAATTCACTCACAATCAATTTAGTGACTACGATTGAAGATGATTGAACTCACGCATTACCTTGCTGAAAAAAACATTTTTGCTTTTGTACAAATGAGGTAGGTTTTTCATAAATTTTCACCAAAAAAATCCAATGCATCGACATTATAACGTTTTGTGATTATTTTTCTTTTTCCAAGTAAATAATGATGATTATTATCTTTGAGTATCTCTAAGCTATATAGCCATAATCTTTCTGGTAGATTGAACTGTTTTTGACATTTTGAAGCAGGTTTCTTAGGATAAAAAATATTGTTTAGACTTTTATTCCCTTTCTGTTATGCAGAAAAGTATGAAAATTTCGCAAATTTTTAACATAAGTCACAAAATTCTAAAGTTTTCTAGAACAAGTCCAATCATTGCTTATTAACGTGAATCCACATTTGAATCACAGTTAGTAGTTTCTAGTATCATTTTGCTAATTTTTATTTATTTCTTAACGCAAAATATTGAATACATGTTTTTTTTTTTTTTTTTTTTTTTTTACTTTTTTAAGTATCACACGGAATTTTACATGACAGTCATTTAATATGATATCAATGATTTCATGGAATATTCATTGAATATTTTCCTCAATTGGACATTGAGAGTTCTCGGCAAGTGCTGTACTCGCGCGTATGTAAAAAGCAAGTTAACATATAATGGAAGCAACCTAACCAAGTTATATCAAGCAAGTTAACATAAAGTTAAATCGCACCGATGTATCAAGCAAATTAACATAAAGTTAACTCGTACTGATGTATCAAACAAGTTAACAGCATATGAAGCCAGTCCTTTTACAAATCAAATCTTTATTTCTCGTAAGTTATTCTTGACACACTTCTTCAGAATCAAAAACCAACCTCACCAATTTACAGATGTGGGATTGTAGAAAAAACTTAGGGAACCACTTTCTCATGCAAATTCTAACACAAATATATTTTAATCTCAAGAAAAGTCCGTTGAAAACAAAGAATTGCTTTCTAAATTTCTGCCATAGAAACAGACACCTGCGCTAGATAATTGTCCAGTTAATGAAATATCTGTCCACAAAAGGCATTGAACTTATAATGAAGTATATTTTACACCTGAAAGAGACTTATCAGATACCTTCGATTTAGAGTAAATATCATTGATCAAGACTTACAACTTTATCTTGTTTATTCAATGAGCTATTATATCAATAAAATAAAGAAATATTATTTAGTGAAATATATTCCTATATAAGACCTTTTATAAATTTTAAAATAATAATACTATTCTAATTACTTTGCTGTTGTTACTTTCTTTATCAGTGCATTTTGTTAAATAGATCTCGTTTATGATTACGTCTATTTTACCGGAATTATAAGCTTTTCTCTAAACTGGGACACTGAGCCTCAAATTTGAGCAAATTTTGTTAATTAATGTATAGTATTGTAAGTAGGACGTAAGCCATGATTCCTAATGGCATTCCGGCATTTTTCTGTGAAACTTTCTGTCCGTCAGTTTGTGCTAGTATGGTCAGAAAGAAATTCTGTAAACCACATGTGAAGTATATGATGTAATATAGTAGCTTCAAAAATTTTATTCAACCTTAATTTAGTTTCGGGAATTATTCTCCGCTCCAAAAAGAATACTTCGTCAACACAGAGATATTCCTCTTCTTCATAATGAAAACAATCATGTTAATTACTTGCTTCTGAATCCAATAAAATGCAAAGTATTAAACATGATATCGGTATTTTCAACAAATGTAATGTTTCTGCTACTGCATTATGTATTGTAATTGCAGAAACATAAATATTGTTGAATGTTGATGGCAAAATTACCAATGAAAAAACTTCGATACCTTAAATAATTTAGACATTTTTCATGACTTAGTAAATAAGGGATATATTATGAGTGCTTGCAAAGGAATTTTTCTAGAAACGTTTCTTATAATTGAAAATTTTTGTATGATAAGAAATATTTATTATAAAAAAATTGATTGCATATTTGAACCATCAAACACTTTTAAGAAATACCACACAAATATTTTATAATTTCATTATATGTAAGTGTTATATTCTACCATTATAACAATATTTATTATAAACATCATATTATAAGCAAATTTATTTAGTGAAACGATTTTAAAAAATGTTTTTCATAAATTTCTAACGAGGGAGACATAAAGGGTGTGTAACTTATATTTTTATTTTAACATTTTAAAATAAAGTTATACAACAGTTTTTGGATTTCAAAGAAAGATTTAAAATTAAATCTTATTTAGTTAATAGTTCTTATGAAAAACGTGTGTTAACATATTTATTTGATAATACTAATTACAATTTATCTGATAAAAAAAATTACAATAGAAATTTAATAAGATGATACAAAAAGTTACACTGTTGATATTACAGTTGATTGTCTGAAAAATTTATACCTAGATAAAATTCAAAGGAATAAACTATTGCTTTAAATATTTTTATATATTGATTAAAAAATATTCTGGGAGAAAAAATTTAATTTAGAAACCTTATAGAATATATCTCAAACTTAAAACTAACACTGAAAATATATATATGATTGATTTTTATATGCATTACTTATTAGTACACTTTACTTCACTTTTATTTTTCAAAATTTGAAGTATAAGTAACCATGACAATTTTATTGCATTTGTACACTTAGGTATACTAATATAATTACAGTAGATTTTCTTTAACTATCTTTTTGAAGAATAATGAATATGAATCAAAATAAAATTTTGCTGCAAGGATTAACAATACATTTTATTGAAAGCTGTAAATAATTGAGTATTTAACTACATGAGCTTGTGCAAACCTTATGAAAAATACACAAATTATATATTTTTATATGTATTATAAGAAAAAGCAGTGTGCTTGTTTGTATGATTAGTTTCTAGTACTCTTTCAAAATAACAAAAAAAGAAATATTTTTGTTAAAAACGACATTAAAGCTAAATGTTACTGTTTTATAAGTTTATCAAATTTGAAAAAATAAATTTTATTAGGCCATTTGACTACAGTTAAAAGTTACAGACATTGCAACAATTTAATTACAAATAAATTTCTTATTTTTAACTTATAAAATAAAAGCTTACAAAAAATTATTTAAAAATTAATTTAAGGAGAATAAAAGATAACGAAAAACACGAAAAGAAATTCAAATGGCATTATTTCTGTTCAAATTTGTAAATGAAATGATGAAGTAATGATAACTTTCCTCATTTTATTCTTTAGAAAGCTAAAAGGATTGCTCCCTCTGCATTTTCTTCGTACTTTTTTTCATTTATCTTTTACGTAATAATGTGTGACAAATGTGCCAAGTTTTCTTGACAAGGGAATAAAACAAATGAGCATTCTGATTGTCTCTGATATTTCGCATCACTCTTTTAAGCTATTGAAATCACTAAAATTTTCACCAATGTATCCACCACAAATATCAGTCATTTAATTTTCAAATATTTTTTACAAATATCAAAATGTGTAAAGTGAGATAAAACTACATAAAACAAGCAAACTGATGGATGATTCTTTTACAGATCGTTAATAGAGTTATTGAACAAGAAAATATTTATATGACTATGAACATTTGTTTTTCTTTTCTAATGTAAAACTTTGGAGTAAAGTATGATTTTCATTTCAATAAACACTTTGCGGTTAAGTTAATTTAATGTTTCTTTTTTCAATAAGAAAAGAAAATGCAATAAACAGAAAAGTAACTTTCACGGACTTGTTATAAATTTATATAACATTATTTCTGATATTTTAAAATTCAATTTGTCATAAATGGCATATTAGTAGAAAAAGTAAACAATAAAACAGCATAGAATTGACAGATCGTTGAATAATACGTAGATTAAATAAATGGAGAAATCATGATTAATTTAAAAGTAAGAGAGGAAGATTGTTTGGAAATATGTAAAATGCCTCTGGTCAAAAAGTACTGATACAATTATCAATGTCTAAATTTCTAAATATACCCTGGATTTTCTAGTTTTTAATAAGATACACAATTTTATTCAAATGATATCATATTTGAGTATTTTATTAGCAAAGCAAATGTCGAAAGTATGTGTAAACTGTTACTGATGATAAAATACTTAAATAAAGCTTCTTTGATAAAAACAGAAACATGATTGACATCCGATAAACGAAAGATTTATTGATTTTCAAACTGATGAATTTTCGCTAATTTTGGCATGAGTAACAAACAATAAACAGTAAAGGTATTTAAAGTAATATAAAATTTAATAACAATGTTTGAAATTTTCTCTTGTCAAGTATGAATAATTTAATATGAAGTTATTATACTTGAAAGTTAAGGTAACTTGGTATAACTAATAAGTAAAAGTTAATGAAAATTAGCTATTATAACAAACAATCCAAGCTACAGTTTTATATTTCATTTTGAATGATTTATTTATCTAATTTTCTACTTAATTATAATAAAACAATAAAGATTTAATATTCAAATTTATCATAATAACAATTAATTATTTGTAAGAAAAATAAATTTAGCCACACAAATAGTAGAAAAATATAAAAAAATTATTTATTACTATTTTATACATTAAATACACTTTGTTGTTTGAAAGTGAAACAACATATTTGAAACAAATACATTTATTATATTTTTGGACCAATTATGTTCTCTAAAATATTTTGTAATTATAAAAAAATTCTAAATATAATCTATATTGAATTAGTTTTTTAAATATATTATATATATAAGTTTTATAAATCAAAATCAATTATAATTACAATATAATTTTATTTTTGTTAACTCAATAACAACAATAAATTAATAAAATTACAAATATTAGGACAATATTAGCTTATTTTCATCTTCAGTAAAAATAAATTAGGATCTTAAATTATACAAAGTACCACATTCTGTAAATGAATGCAACAATGTAACTTTCTAATGATTTTTAAAGAAGTAATGAAACAGCACAATAAATATACTGTTCATAGAATTTGTTGGAAATAATAATAGAGCAAAAGCTATGAATTTTATTATTACATTATTTTCATATTTCACAAATATAGAATTATTACACATTTCTTTACTACGTTCTAAATTAAATTTGTATTGCATTAGAGAGATTGATACTTTTCAGCCAAAGAGATGAAATTCCACACATGGAATTTTTAATAGACATAATTTAAAAATGTTACTTTACAAATGCGGAACATTAGCATTTGAACCATTAGTTCACGCAACCTCCTATGCTTCTAATTATTTAAATTTAAAAAATCATTGGTTGATTAGAGTCAGTTTGGGGAATCCCATACTATAATTCTATAGAAATGGTGCAGCAAATAGTCACGGCTGGTCAGTCTTTTAAATAGAGTCACCACAGTCCTCAAAAACGTTCACCTCTTATCTATTGCGCTTTGAATCATACTCTGAAAAATGTCATGCGTAAAAAACGAATTATTTCTAAGTAAATTACTTTATTTAAAAAAAACTAAAATGTACGTATATATCTATATCTATCTATCTATATATATATATATATATATATATATATATATATATATATATATATATATATATATATATATATATATATATATATATATATATGTATATATATATATATATATATATATATATATATATATATATATATATATATATATATATATATATATATATATATATATATATATATATATATATATATATATATCAGTCAGTAGTTGAAATACTTATATTTCATTCTAAATCTCAATAATAAGAAATTCAAAAAATCAAAACTAAGAAGTTTCCACTAAATACCAATTGTGTGTTGATGCAGTTTCCTCCAAATGAACAATTCTGGGGTTGGCAGGCAAATTATTGGCGGTCTTCTCCTGAGTCCTTGCTTCAAAATTACGAAGTTTTCACCAGGCTGCTATATCTAACTGGTAGAACCCATCTCAAGGCTTTGTACAGAGAAGCATGTTAGCACAACAACAAGTACAAAATACAAATGTAAATTCAATTTCATTATCACTTCATATTTAATATGGAATTTAAGTTCTAAAAAAATGAAAATCACAAATTAAATTCATATACTACATAATTATTGTATGCTAACTAAAACTATTTTACAAATACTAACTATACTAACTAAAACTATTTTACAAAATTATATGATAACAAGTAAATGAAACCAATACACCAGTTTACAGAATGCAAACATTCCTGAAATGCAGTAGTTACGTAAATATTTTTAAAAAAATCTAATGGTAATATTAATATTAAAGAGGTCATTTTAAAATACAGTTTTTATTTAACTTGAAAAGGAAAATATACTAACAGGAATAGTACCACACAATGAAATCATTATAATAGTTCTTAATCAAAATTTAAATAATGCAAGTCGTATCACTATAAAATGTTTTGTAAAATATTAATTATGATGTGAGATTAAACTTTAATTAAAACATAATGGTATACAATTTACTATCAAGTAATTTAACATAATTTTTAATTTTGTAATAATTTACATAACTTTTATAAATTAATTATTAAGGAAATCTGCATTTCGTAATAAGTATAATTATAAAAATTTCAATTCTTTTCATATATAAGCATTTTAATTTCTAGGATAAATGAATTAAAATTACGTCAAATTTCACTTTAATTAAGTTAATAGGTAAGAGATATGTTCAAGCATTTTAAAATAATCATATGAATTTTAGATTCACAATTAAAAACTAACTTGGATTTAATAAGCGCATTTGCATAATTATCCGGAATAACAAAACATGATAATTTAAAACCATCAAAATTATAATATTTCACTACGCTATTTCTACAATGAAGCTCTTATATTTGGGGTACTTTGAATGTAAAAAAAAATTCCAGGATTACCACAACCTAATAGTAGGATCATGTAATTTGGAGTTGAAAATTATTGATTCGATTCCAAGCATTTAGAACAAAAACGATTGAATATTTAGTATGAATATTTGTTGTGGTGTTTCTAGGGAGCCATTTACATTTTTTTCTCTCTTGTTAAACATAAATTAGGTAATTTATTGACAGACACTCTTTTTTTCTTTATATTTATTTCCTTTCCAATGAGCTATTTTGAATTTATGGCATAATTCTGATATACAGAAATATGTTAACAAATCTGTTTAGCGTATGCTAAAATTAAATTTAATCCAAACTTTTTCCTTGTGAATAACATTTTACATGTACATTAATATAAATCTGCTGAATATATATATATATATATATATATATATATATATATATATATATATATATATATATATATATATATATATATATATATATATATATATATATATATATATATATATATATATATATATATATATATATATATATATATATATATATATATATATATATATATATATATATATATATATATATATATATATATATATATATATATATATATATATATATATATAGAAGCAGTGTTAAAAATTAAAAATTATCTACACAAAATTACTTTGGCATTTCTATTTCACATTAAGGATTTACGGTACTTAAAAGTATTGTCGATACAACAATCAAAATCCATATATTTATTTCATAACGTTTATCAATTTTGAATCAGTACTTGGAGATGTATAGATAAAGTCCAATCAGATGTGATTTTCAATAATGCAGCATTTCACATATTTATCATTCATTGACACATAAAATTATTTTCATGAAAATTACCGTGTAATTTAAAAGTTATGTAAATTAAATTTTTAATTTCTATTAAAAATATTGAAAAATTTTGAATAATTTTTCATTAACATATTTCTGTAATTTTAATGAGTTGGTATTGGGGAAAAACATTTTTACATTCAAAAATCAAAAAAACTTTTATTAAAATACAACATTAAAATTTTTAAAATAATGCAGTGGAAAGTTTTTTGCCATGCTTTTTTTTAAATTTCTGATACCAAAAATATACTTACTTGTTGGAAATATGATGCGTGTAATGTGATTGTTTATCTTAATTGAAAAGTCGAAACAAATTGTAGTTATACCTATCAGAGAACATTTTTAAAACTTTTACAGTACTTTATTTTTTTATATATGATTAAGTAGAAGTATATTTAAAATATTATTTTAGCTTGGTTACAGCTTGAAATGTCACATGTAAAATTATAAATCAATGTTGAGGATTTTTAATCAAAATAAGTTAAGCTTTGTTTATAACTATCAGGTTGTCTATAAATGGGAAATTTATGAAAATTTAATATATGTGTTTTAATTTTTAATACGATAATTGTACAAAATTTTTTATCGGATATATATTCTACAGCAGTCTTAGAATGCATCAAATTAATTTGATCTTTGGAATTGGTTGTAAATTAGGTATAAAACAAATAAATAAATAAAAATAGGAAATATGTTGAAAATTAAAAAAGTTTTTATCATTTTTATAATTAAATATACTACATTTTACTTTCAACTAAAAATAAAACTTTTAAAAATCATGTTTAGTAAACATACAAAAATTCATTAATCCTTTTTGTGAAATTCTTAGATGCAATGTGTATCATAAAACCTACAAAAATTGCATTTCATTATTTACAAAATGCCTCTTGTTTCAAATCTAGTGTTTGTGATATCGGAGATAAATATATAAGAAAAAATACAAAGATTATCTGAAAGGAATTAAAAATGAATAATTTTATTGATTCACATGTTTTTATTCTTAAATATGTGACATTTATGAAAAACAAAAACGGAAAACTTTTTTCTGAGTGGTGTTTCAAAAAATTAAAATATTACAATTTGCTAATAAACCTTGCACTTTCCGAAACAATAAAGTTTTCTAGAACAATATTTTCAATAAATATGAAATTTTAAATAAAATGTTAAGAAAACTTAGAAAGAAAGGAAAAATAAGGTTTACATGTAGTTTGTAATAATATATTTAATATATCATTTTTATTTAATGTATTTCATAATGAGTATACAGTTACATTTTAATGGATTGTATACATAACACATTTTATCAACTTAAGCAATATTAAGTTACGTGTTTGATGATTACTCTAAATTAATAATGAGAAAATCCTCTATAAATTGTATTTACAATATAAATACAATTTTGTTACAATACAAAGCAAATATAATTTTGTTTACACTATAAATACAATTATACGTTTTTTTAACATAAATATATATTTTTCAAATAAAATGCTCATAATGCAATATCAATTATGACTTCAAATACACGTTTTCGTTGAACGATTAGTACGTTTAATTTTTATTATATAAAGATAACACTTTTTACAGAATGTGTTCTTTTTCACTCAAAAACTAAATAAAGCAACACAGTATTTTAAAATGAGTCATAATGAAATGTAAATATTTAAACAGAAAGCATCCATCATGCACACAATACACTTAAACAATGTATTATGCATGTTTTCCTGTTGGTAAAATAATATTTATTTCAAGAACTCTTTCCCCATTGAATCCTAGGTGTCTGCTTCAAACTCTCCAGAGAGAGCGTATGTTACAATTCTGCTCTCCTAGACAACTGAGGTTATTTTGAGGTGACATGATGAGACAATCTGTTCGAATAATATCCTCTTCTGTCGAGATACACTGAGTCATGGTATGTTTGGATGATGTCTGTTTATGCAAACTGCATTAGAGGAGGTTTTGGTAAAGATTGTATTTGCTTCTGCAACGAATTTTTCCTTAGTAATTGTAATATCAGTCTTTGATGAGATCAATGTACAGTATAATTTGAAGAAATGTAATTTAAAATTATTCTACAAAAGGGAATTTTCCTTTTCTATGTATTTATCATAAAATAACTTTATATGTTAATTTACGTTAATTTACGTTAATTAGAAAAGTATGTATATTTGTTCAGTTCCCTTTTATAGTTGCACACACACATACACATTTATATTATTAAATTTAATTACATAATGATTTCAAATCATTGATTATTCTCATATCAGTAAAGATTTAAAAAAACGTATCAATAAAATGTAAAAAAGAGAAACAGTAGTTAAAATAAATTTTAAATATCAATCGTTGTTTTTGTCTAAAAAATTATTCATTACTGATACTTGAGTAAGTCACATACTTCTTACTTATAAACCACTGAATTTAGCTCATTAAAAAAAAAGAAAATCATGCATAATGATTTAAAAAATATTTGAATTTATGTAAATCAATTTTATTCTTTAAATAGTGAATACACTCTTAATATCTGAATCACGAATGTAAGGTATCCATACGGAACAAATGTCAAGAATGAAAGACTTTTTCACATTTTTAATTAAACATATTACATTAAAAAAATTTATTGATTTGTAGTGTACATGATATTTGTCATCGTAACATATTAAAACAATTATAACAATTTAATTTGTCACAGAGCAAATATAATAATTTAATATGTCAAATTGTGATTTTGTTACTAATCTTCATGTCTAGGCGAGGTCTACGAATCCACTCATTTTCAGAAAAACAAAAACAAGCGTAGGAGTCTTGTAAAAGACCTCAAGAGAAACCCCATAATTTGTCAAAAAATACTTGAAAAAATAAATATCAGTTACAATTCATATAATTATACACAAATTTTATGTTTTTTATATCATTTCATGTAGTATCTTAATGTTTTATGAATTATGTTAAAAGCATAGAATTCTTAATCATTATTATTAAAAAAGCAACATTACTTCATCTAATCCTAAAACTAGCAAGATGGTTTTGATTGTATTTCTTACACAATAATATTTATTATGAGCATAAATAGTGTATTTTAGAATTTTACAATGTCGTAGTGTTGTTTGCAATTTACTTGAGAACATTTTAGACGAAAATTTATGCATACGAAGAACATTTTTAAATTCTAATAAACTATTATACATTTTAAAAATCTACAAAAATATATTGAAAATACTTAAATTAGATTATGTTCCTCGCTTTATTATATTTAATATATATTTGTTAAAATGCAAAAAGAACGAATTATCATGTTAGGACATTATATAAGTTGTTACCGACATAACTGTTTAACATTATTTTTCCATTATTTTATTTGATACAGCAGAAATGAATAAAAATGGATAATATATATCCATTATTATATACTTGAAATTTATACACAGCAATATCAGAAAACGTTATCAATATATTAAAAAAATACGTGAAAGTTCACTCAGACGTGATGAAGGTGAGGGTTGGCCACATAATGAAGAAGAATACGTCTCACTAGCTTGTGGTATGGATGCTGCTGATTCCTTTTATGTTCACGTTTTTTTTTCAGAGCAAATTTAAGCTCATACATTAATAAGAACATACATCACCCAAAATACCTTAGACAGTTTGCTTTGAAGACTATCGATACAATCCCTTATGATGCATTGCAGATCTATACTGAAGGCAGCATGGGTGGAGACGCTATTTCGGGTAGTGGTTCATTTGTTAAAAAAGAGAATGACATTGGATTCTGGGAAAGGAACCCCGACAACTGTTCGGTGTTATGTCCAGAAATAATGCTATTGAAGGGGATTTGAAATTTTGCATAACTGAGAGTGTTTGCACTGACATTTGGATTTTGTGTGATAGTCTCAACTCCAATCAACATGTATCTGAATGGAGGAGTCATGGAAACCGTAAAACTAGGAACATCATTTGATTTTTGAATCGCTTGATAGTCAATTTTATAATCAACTTACAGTGAAATCCATCGCAGGATGTGTACAGTAATGAAATTGCTGATGGTCTGGACCGAGAAGGGAGTCGTAAGGATACTCATGGAAGCCACCTTACTTTTTCAGAGACTGCCATCCGAATCATGCAAGATATCTGTTCTTCTTGTAGGAGAACTCATATGCATGAATGATATATAGAAAATCTTGGTGTTGTTCTGATTAGAGGTTAACAACAGGCACGATCAGACAACTCTCGTAATATTTCAAAGTGGACCAACTCGTATATAGCCTCATGTAGCGGGCCTCAACCTTTATCACCTGTATCCAAAATCAATGCGACTCAAACTGATACTGCATAGGTTTAAATAAAGACAAGGTATTCTCGAGCCCCGAGGATGAGCTCTAGTGATTGAAGGCACTTGGGCTCATGGATCTGGTTTCTGTCAACTAGAAGGTTTAACCACAACACAAGGAATACACATCGTCATAATTAAATAATTCATAGTTAGGGATCATGATCAATTTATAAGCTCACTTTTTTCTTCAGAAGGCCATGATGAATTTCAAATAAGAACAAACAAGACAAATTCTTCTACAAAGGAAGAATTCTCAACTATAAAAATACAGTATAAGCAATATATATACATACATACATACATATATATATATATATATATATATATATATATATATATATATATATATATATATATATATATATATATATATATATATATATATATATATATATATATATATATATATATATATATATATAAGGCTTTTTTATTCTTATAATATCAAACAGTTGACAGAAGTTCCTAGTAAATTCCAAAAAAAGAATTTCTCAAACTGTTATGTGATTTTAGAGTGACATTTCCTGAAATAAAATTACTGACTTCATTTATTACATCAAAACGGTAGTAACGGTTTATGGAGCACAATTTCAATTGATTAAAATTATGTTAAAAATAACAAAGCATTCAAACTATGAATCAAGAACATAAATTAAAGAATTTTATAATTGAGCTTCAAAATTTTACATGCAGTTATATAAATTAATTTCATATAATATCTATAAAATGTATAAAAGAGATAGTTTTTAGAAAAATATTGAAAGTTTTGCAAGGTGCTTTTCTCTTAACTTATGTCAGAAGAAATTTGTGAAAAATGATGTTTTTAAATTTTGCTATAATAAAAGCAATTTAATATACAAACCTCACCATATGATTACATTTTTATTAATCCTACTGCTTGATCACGTTTCTAAAGAAAATTATTGAGATACTTTGTGTTACAATGAGATTTATAAAATTAGTTAAAGTATGGAATTTGAAATTAAAGATTATTGATTTCTATTTTTATTAAAAAACCACTATCAAAGACAAAGTTTATAAAATAATCACTAATATAGTTTGAAAAGAGTGAGTGATCACAAAACCTATGTCGAATCAAATTAAATTATACAAAAGGTTTCAAGCATTTTACATTTGAATAGCAAGTCTTATTACTTATTTCCAATATTTTTCAAAAATTTTTTAATAGATGTTAATTATTTTTAAATTAAAAATTTTATATATTTTTAAAGTTTTAAAAAACTATAATTAAAATTAATATTTCCATATCATACATAATTTATTTCTTTTTTTCAAATAATGTAAGCTAACTTGATAAATATAAGTATAGTAAATTATAATCGAAAACAGAAATATTATAAAATAGTAATTTTGCTTAAAATTTTATATGATAATACTTAATTTATGGAAAAGAAAGTGTAGGCGAAATTGTCAATGAAAACTTTAAAATTAATATATAAGTATTCGAATTTTTAAAGTTGAGGAGATAGTTTTGAATACAATAAACATTTCTAAGATTTAAAATTGCGCACAGTAATAGAAGCATTTGCGAATAAAATTTGAATCCCACTTCATTACTTTAATGAAACAAACCTGTATCTTGCCCACATATTCTTACTAACTATATTATGCAGAATTCACAAAGAATATTTTTTTGCAGTTTTAGTGTGCATGTCTATTGCTTAAAATTTATTTCTTAAAACAATTTTTTATGTGTTTTTATGCTGCTTTTATTTTTGGAATAAATGAATTATGATATAATTTTTAAAGTTTCTGTATTAAAATTTTGGAATTTTTTTGATGCTATTTATTTATTGATGAGTGAACTTGAGAGATTCATTCAGACAGTTCGTTCTTATAGCAAGTATTCCAATTAAAATGCTCAAAGCAGGAACTTAATAATGATTTTTTTATTAATTTCTAAATAAAATGTATTAAAAATTGAAGTAAATTTAAAAAAGAGCGAAAACTGTAATTGCGTTTTAAATTTTTTTAGCATCCAGAAATATATGCAAGTTTATATTCTGATAATGCTTTTCTTTTCTTATGAAAAAAGAAATGATGTAATTGCTCCATTCAGAATACTTAAGATTCTTATTCTAAAGCTTTAAAATTTATTACACATTAATCTAACATATATTTAATGAAAATTGTCAATTACATTTGCTTTATGTTGTTGTTGTTGTTACTAATATCACTTGGACAAGCCAAGCTCACTATGCCTTGGCTATGCGAATTTAAGTCAATTGGGAGCGTTTTTCGTTTTAATCAGAGCACCATGAAGGTGAAAGTACGATTTTGCTCTACACACATGCCATAGGAACCTATTTATAGGGTAGACAACCATTCACCCCTCATTCATACAAGGAAAGGACAAAGACAGGATAGATAGAGAGAGAAAGTACATCCATGCCCGAATCAGGATTCGAACCCAGGGCCTCCTTATCCGCAGTCAGGCACGCTGACCACTAGACAAATTAGGCGGCACATTTGCTTTATAGATTAATATACATTGTCATTTCAATTTTCTTTTAATGACTTTAAAATTGCTATTGATTTTATATAATCTATGAAGATTAAAAACATAACCACATTGATTCATCTGAATAAACAAAAATAAAAACATTCAAAAATAAACAAAAGAGAGACGTGAGATAATTATCCAAATTGTTACGTATTCGCTACTTGTAAATATTTTTACTCCTCTTTAGAAATTCAGATGCAGTGTTTTTTACTGACAAATTCAATACAATCCTAAAATAGTATTTATGATTCAGATTCAATTTGAAGCTAACAAACTTTTTATTTTTTTAAAAATTTGCTAAAATTTTGATTTTAATTGGAGATACATTTTTATGATTTTTTTAAACACGTTTTTATTTCTAATTTATTATATTTGCTATTCTTAACATGTTTCTTGTTCATGAAATTAAAATTATTATATTGCTAAGAAAATCAAAAAGAATGATAAAATTGTTTCGAAATCAGTACAATTATCTCTTCAAAAGTATATTTTTTCTTAAATAAGTTTAAAATTAAATCTCATTGATGCAATCAAATCTAATTTTAAAATAAATGCTTGCTACTTTTTTTTGAACAAAGTTTAGGTATTTATCCTTTATATCGACTATTTTGTCTTATAACTTTTTTTACTAAAAATGCAGGATAATTTAATGTCAGAGATTTGTATTATGAAAAAATATCATAAATATAGTATTTTTAACAAAAGAATTGATAACACAGTCTAGATAGTCATTCAGTCTCAGTAACGACTTTTTGCGTTAAAACTGTATTTAAGAAGAATTGAAAACTCTTTAGTAAATGTTTATCAATACTTTTAATCAGAATTATGGAAAATTTTGCGATTATGTAAATACATTTTCTGTAAATGCAAAAAAAAAGTAAAAAAAAAATTTGTAAAAAAAAAAATAATAGAGTAAATATCCAAAAAATTTAACTGATAAGTATTTTCTTTCTTGAAATTCTAATTTATTGGCATGTTTTTGTATTGTTTTATCTTTCCTTTATTTACAAAGAGCTAATTTGAAGTAACATATTGATTTTCAAATTAAAACTTTCCTTATTAACTAATACTGTAAGATTGGAAACTAAAATGAATTGATTAAAAAGTATTTTGCTTTCAATACATTTAAGGTCATGTTTTGAAATAATCTTGTAATAAATGCAACCAAATGAGAAAGTCATTGAATAAGAAAATGCTTAAAAATTTTGACATTGCATTCTATGAAGTAACCGCATAACTGGGTGGAATTTTAATTTTCACTTTTACGTGACATAAATTAGGGAACTTTAGGTTCTTTTATTGATCCCATTTAAAATATTATCTATTCTTATTTTTAAAAATATCAACTATTTTGGTATCAACCTGTTTCATTAAAATACATATGATCAATGACGTTGTGCCGAATCATCATAAAAAAGTCCTCCTAATAATAGTCTCAGTTAATTAAGTTACACATATTTATAACAAACTAGTACGATTTCACATGCATTTAATGAATTTCTTTCTATAAAAGCTATAATTTTGAGAAATATGGAAGTGACCTCAAAAAGAAAAAAATATATTTTCACAGGAATGTTTTCTCATTCAGAATACAGAAGGTCAGTTTTATTTGTATCTTCTAAATGAATATGACCAGAGGTAATCTCTTCTTTCGGCAGGATATTTCTTCTATTTGAATCAATTTGAAAAACTTTAAATATATGTGCATAATTTTTTTTAAAAAAGTAATATTTTCCCTTATTATTAATACTAGTACTTCCTTTCAAGTTGAATCATATGCCAAAAGAAAATATTGTGTGCATATATTTGAAAATATTTCAATAACAAATTGAAAGAAAAATTATTCATTGAACACCAGTGTTTGATCATTTAAAAAAGAATCTATTTATAAGCATGAGTATGAAAATATTTTACGGATAGTTACCACAATTAATTTACTATCGCATTTTTTAAAGTTTCCAATATATGACTAACATATATTTTTGGTTAAAAAAATTGAGAGATATCTGCCAACTGTGATCATTGAAATTAAGAATACACTTTGTAAGCATATAAAGTCCACAACTCTATTTGAAGTGGACGACATATATTTTTTTATCCAATATCATTATTTATTTTAATTATATATAGCAACGAAGGGGAACATTGCATTGGCTCTTTGCAAAGAGTCAATAGCAATCAATGGACCATTGCTAAAAATATCATAAACTACAACATTGTTAAATGGGCAATTTTCGCCTTTAAACCTCTTAAATGCCCTGGGCCTGATGGAGTTATGCCCATCATGATCCAGAAGGCAGAAAAGGTTGTCATACCAATGCTAACTAGAATGTATAGAACTAGTTTGGCCCTGGGATATATACCAAAGACATGGCAAAAGACTAGGATAGTCTTCATTCCAAAACCTGGCAAGGACACTTATGACCAGGCCAAGTCATACAGACCAATCAGTCTTTCTTCATTCTTTCTTAAAATTATGGAGAAAATCATTGATCGGCATATTAGAGATTACTTGGGTAGAAATAGTCCCTTGCATGCTCTTCAATTTGCCTATCAACCTGGTAAATCTACAGAGACTGCTTTACATCAGCTAGTTTCCAAGATTGAAGCCACTCTGGATCAAAAGGATATTGCCTTGGCAACTTTCCTCGACATCCAGGGTGCTTTTGATAATACTTCCCATCCATCCATCCTCAATGCACTTAGAGGGGCAGGGATTAATCAAACCCTGTGTACTTGGATTGAGGCCTTAATTTCGGATAGATATATACAAATGAACGTCTTCGGTGAATCATTTGAAAAAAAGACTACTAGAGGTTGTCCTCAAGGAGGTGTTCTGTCACCATTACTTTGGAACCTAGTTGTAAATAGCCTTATAAAACATCTAAATGATAAGGGTTATTATACGCAGGGATATGCTGATGACATTGTCATCCTTATCCTTGGTAAAGATTTTGACATAACTTGTCATCTCATGCAGGATGCTCTAAGTTATGTAGGTCAATGGTGCATGGATAGGGACCTGATGGTTAATCCTCAGAAAACCTACCTCGTACCTTTTACACGCAAAAAGAAACGGAAAGGTTTTTTCATACCAAGACTTTTTGATGTTGAAATCAATGTGGCTTCAGAGGTGAAGTATCTGGGCATCTATTTAGACCAGAAACTCACCTGGAATAAGCACATTGATGATAGGATCAACCGAGCAAAGAAAAGCATTGTGATTTGCAGGCGAATGCTTGGTAAGAACTGGGGTTTACATCCAAAACTGATGTTATGGATGTACACAGCTTTTGTCAGGCCCATTTTCACATATGCCTGTGTGATCTGGTGGCATAAGGTGGAACAGAAGACTGTGATTGACAGATTGAGGAGTCTACAAAGACTAGCCTGTCTCTGCATCACAGGAGCAATCTCCACCACGCCAACCAGAGCATTGGAGGTTGTGTTGGATCTGACTCCCTTGGACATCTTCATATGCAGCGTTGCAAGATTGAATGCATATAGAATGAAGCTGCAAAACCACTGGTATGACCAGCCTGTTGCCAAAGGGCACAAGGGCATCACCAGGAAATTTCAAGACCCTACTTTTCTGATGCCATCTGACATCATGGAAAAAACATACATGTTTGACAAGACATTTGATGTAGTTTTTCCAACTAGAGAGGAATGGGATAACAACATGTTTGGAACTAAAACAGGAGATCTAATCTGGTACACAGATGGATCACTGAAGAACAGCCTCTCAGGTCTGGGAGTTTGTGGCGTGTCACCAAGAATCAGCTTGTCTGTAAGCCTTGGGCGATACGCTTCGGTCTTCCAGGCAGAAGTTTTGGCCATTATCCACTGTCTGCGACTGAATATGAAGAAGGGCTACTACGATAAGCGGATTCTCATTTTCAGTGACAGTCAAGCCGCTTTAAAAGCGCTTAATTCCTTCGAAATCAAATCTAAAATGATTCTGGAGTGTAGAAACCTTCTTACAGAACTGGCAACTAGAAACAGGGTGATCCTTGTATGGGTGCCAGGGCATAAAGGTATCGAAGGCAATGAAAAGGCTGATGAGCTTGCTAAACAAGGATCGTCTTTTGTTCCCATTGGTCCAGAACCTTTTTGTGGGATCAATTTGAAGACCGCAAAAACCAATGTTCGCAGATGGGAAAAACAGAAGATGTATGAAGCTTGGCTCAAATCTCCTGGTCAAACCCACGCTAAAGGTATGATCTGTAGGTCATCAGCGAGGATTTCCTATGAAATTCTTAGATGCTCTAGGCAGAAGATACGTTTAATCGTAGGCTTCATAACTGGGCACTACTATTTCAGAAAACATCTCCATAAAATGGGACTGTTTCAGCAAGATCCTATCTGCAGGAAATGTCATATGCAAGAGGAAACGGCCAAGCATATCATTTATGAATGCGAGGCTCTTGCCCTCCCTAGATTAACCTCTTTAGGCATCATCCATACTAGAGAGTTACACCTAGATTCCATTAAAGGGTTATCAGACTTTATTAATAAAGTGGGTGATCCGAGCAAATGGAACTAAGAAACATTGGGTTTGGAGTTAACAGTACAAAATGCTGATAAAAGCAGAGGTGCTCAATGACATACAAACCCAACTCGAAGAAGAAGAAGAAGAAGATTTATTTTAATTATTCACTTTAATTAATATTCCAAATTTGAAACACTATCCATTCCAAGACTTATAGAATGTTTTAACAAATGTTGGAAAGCTATATTCATGTCCAAAATATTGAGTCTCTGAAGATTCATTACTAATTACTTCGCTGGCCAATACATTTTTTTCATAAATTTATGAACTTATAAATTTTGGTATAAAATTTTTACTCAACTTTAAATGTAAAATAAAAGTATTCATTTCAATCATACTTTAAAGTGGTTTAAATTGAATATCGTTCTCATAAATAATATCATCTTTAAACTGTTTGATTCCATGATAAACCAAATTATTTACTTCATTTTTTTAACTATAAAATTTAAATTATACATATAAATAGAATTTTTGTTTTCATTTTTTTCTAAATTTACTGGAAAGAAATTACTTTAAAATAGCAGATAATGTCGATAGCATTTGAAATCAAATCTTCATAGTTGACATTAATGTTGTCATACATTTGGAATTTAAATTAATCAATGTAAAACAAGTCATCAGAAATTTAATATTTGATTAAAAGAAAAAGATATATGTTAAATTTCTATAAAGTAATGCAAGCAATTAGTATTTCCATGCAGTTTCTTATAGCGTACAAAGCAGACATGTATGCTAAATCACACGTATAATGTCATCTCTCTCAGTCACTCAAATTATTAATTTAAATATACTTTTATTATTTCGCATATTATATGCTAAACATTAAAATCTGTTGAAAAATATTTATAGCAAGAAATTTTTTTTAATCAATTTTATTCTAATTCAAGACTGCACTGTATATTCATTGTGTTTCATCTAATATAGAAAAATATAGTCAGAAACTATTCTAAGAGTAGAAGGTATTTTCATAATCATTTGCCAATGAGAGTAATTTTGTCAACTAGATTTATTCAACAGCTGATCCCATTTGCCAATGGGAATATTCCATTCCTTATTTATCACTCATTTTAAATTGAAATTTGAATTATGCAGACATCAATACTTTCCTTATAAAGTCTTCAAAAAGTATATCAATGCATGCCTGCAAAATATTTAAGGAATCTGAACTATGATATTGTCTAAAACTATTGATATTAACTACGTTATTCTAAGATTTTTATTTATTTACTAAATTAGTATTTATTAATTAGTGATTAGTATTTATTTACTAAATTTTCATAGGAATTTAATGAAAATAACTAATTACAGCTTCATTGATATTAATTATTTCAGCATAGTACTAAATATTAAGTTTAATTTAAAGGTACCATTTATTTTTTACATAATTAAAATATTGCAACAAATAATGAACACACAATTCAGTAGAAAATTTATGCGTATGTAAATCTCAGGAACAAAATTCCTCAGGTGTTGTGAATTTACACAAAACAATGCAATTAGCATGGACAGCTTTAGAATACAATAAATGGAAGGACGATGATGCAAATAAAGGTACTTGGTGCAAGTGATTTCTTTCGTGAAAAATGGTTAGAAAATATCATTTCGAAGACGTAATATGTGGGAGAAGGTGGATGATATACGTAGTGTAAGCTATGAAGGTGAAGAGTTCTGAATAAATCTCGTCAAATGTCTTCTAAACCATAGATCCAGTTGTAAGAAAAGTTACGAGTAGTCACTCTAAGAAAACAACCTTAGTAGATAGCCGACATATCATTTTACATGTGAAAAATGTCCAAAATCATTTGGCAGATGCCATTGTTCAACAGCAGTGAACACTAAAAGCAAAACAAGAGTCGCTCTAAATGTATACAGCCATCTTCATTAAAGCGGCCGTCTTGACCATTCTACCTACCATCCTGAATGCTGTATCCTTATAAAAAGTCACTATTAGCGCTACCACTTAGGGTTGTGCACACACAAAAAGCACAAAAACTGAACATCTCATTAATGGACTCATGTCTTCTTTATGAATGAGAGTCAATTAGGCTTAAGTTATTCTCAATGATATGGATTTGGAGTGAGGTGGTGACATAATTTCTTATCAATATCATTAAAAATGATATAGTATTGTTATGTGCAAGGAGGTGTTATACTAAAGGGTGGATTGTGCTCGAAATATTTGGGTAGAGGCTCTGTAATTGGAGATTGTTATTGAAAGAAGACGATTATTCCCAAATGTGCATCTCTTTCAAGGTGACACTGAAGCATCTTCATCTTTATGAATAACAGTACTCCACTACATCCTGATGTTCAGCAGATACTTGAAAGGAAGATATATCTTAAATGGATTTGCTTAGATGGATGGTGTAAGAAGAGATTTTGAGCTAATTACTCACTTGTGATTATTATTTTGTGATTTATAACAAAGGATATGTGTTATAAAACTGTAAATAATATGATCTATGTTATTGTAATCCATGAAATTTTACTGATTGATTCGTTACATTACAAAATTCATAATGTTTTCTGATATCAAATATAAAACAGAACAGCTTATGCTGATTGAGGAACAGGCACTCTTACCTGAAAAGAAAGACTGTTGAGAACTCTGATGTTGAATTAGGTGAGGCAGTGTGAAGCAACCATTACTCTAAAGGGGTATATCGCATACTAAGTGGTATCTGTATGTTGTTCTTCCTCTACGACAGACAATATTGTGTAATAATAATAATATGAGTTCCGCAAAGTGTTTCTCTTATTTGATTCAACTGCATAGTTTTCATCTTTCCCCAACTATTCTCTTACCATTGTTGAGGTACAAATGTTTTATTCAATTTTAATTTCAAGTCTCTTATTTTATTACTGGTGGAGATGTGAAAAAAATACCGTTGTTTAAGTTTTACTCACCAGTGTAATTATGTTTAATGATATGAAATAAACTCAGTCATTCATAAATCAAAATCTAAAATAAATCCAAGAACTGCATTATCTCTTCTTTGAAAATATACACATGAGATTAAAACTAACAAATATTTTTATTTATAATTGGGATATTTTATAATTTAACTGGTGCAGATTTTTAATTATGGAGTTAAATATGTCAATATACAAAAACACATACTTTTTTGGCTTTGAAATTCTAAAGTACAAACTTATATATATATATATATATATATATATATATATATATATATATATATATATATATATATATATATATATATATATATATATATATATATATATATATATATATATATATATATATATATATATACATAAGTTCACGACTGCAAATTGAATGCTTGTAAATAAACCTATATTATTACATAATATGATGATATAAGTTGCCTAAATGTTACAGACAAAACTATCAGCCATAATTTCATTGATATTGATTATCTCAGCATATTACTAATTTGTATACTTTCTTTATAAGCTGTCATTTAGTATAGGAGTCAAATATACTAATACATTCAGAATATATAATGTATCCACATTAGTATTATATAATAAATCTTAAATATGTAAATATATATTATCCTAAATAAATTCAAACTTAGCATTTTGCTAATGGGTAATACAGATGAAAATATCTGCTTTAGACCAATATTTTGTTGCTCACAACTATCCACTAGTTTATAAAAATTTTTATAATCAATTCAAACAAAAATGTATTATATTTTTATAAGATATTATGCAAAGCTTACAACATGCTGAATGCTGAAATCTATTTATCTTTGCACTTAGTCATTTCAGATCGATTTAGAGCCGTCAACTCCTAAGAGCCTGATATCTGCATTACATTGTGAATAGTTCGCATTGTATCAAAATATTTGAATTGTTTCTGTGATATGCCTATGACACATTGTAAATAGATAGATTACACAGATAACATAGATTTAACGTGACATGAAAGCAAAACAAACTTCAGTTTATGAAACAAATTTATTTTATATCCTCAATAATTCCAAACAAATATCTTTTAGAGCTGTAAATATTGAAAGACATTTGAAATAAATATTCAAATTTAAAAACGGAACCTAAAATTGAAACTAGTAAAACAAAATAAAATTCAAATCTGTTTACAAAATCCAATATTCTACAGCAAATGCTTGGATATATATTTTTAAAAGATAATATTTAGATAAATTTAACAGAAGATTAATTCTATTATTTTTTCCATTTTTCTTCATTTTCTATTTTTTGTGATAAGAATCATATGCATCGTACTCCAGAGAAAACAAACATTTTGTTTTTATCATTCCAAATATTTAACATTCGTTAAAAATCCAGAAATAAAATGACTAGATGCTTACATTGTTTTGAAGTAAAAATATTTTGATATAATTTTATCAATAAAGATAACGTCTATTTCTATTACACAAATGGTTGGTAGTGATTGTTTATAGGTAAAGGTAAAGAAATAAAATGATGGCATTAGCAATTAAAAAAGTTTCAAGAATTCAAATATTTATTAATATTTTGATAAAATTTAGACAACATAATATAAAAAATATTCCATACTGCATATTTTAATGGTTTGGATTGTAATGATTAATTTTTACAAAGAACATAATGTTTCCGGCTTTAACTCAACTATATTTGAAAATAAAAAAAGAAAAAGCTAAATTTTTTTTTATTTTTATGAATTTATTGCATTTATTTTTAAGTTATAATCAAAGCCATTCTATGTGTAAAGATTTTGAATATTTTAAGTTATGGTTACAGTTGCTCCAAGAAATTAAAATAAATTATATTTAAGTAAAATCACACAGTTAAAATAATGATAAGTTGGCTATATAAACACTAACGCTTCTAAATCTCGAATTGATAATCTAAAATTTAAAAAAGTGCAAATCTTAAATTATTATTATTTAAAAGAAGTATAATTTTTATGTATAGGGAAATTAAAAAACGTTATGCAGGAGGGTATTCTTCTTCATACGAAATGATTTATTCTTAATTCATTTTTATAAAAAAGTACATCATATTTTTTAATCAGCAGATTAATATAAAAAAAATAGATGACATGATAACTATATTCTATACTATTAAAATGATAAAACAAAAATTTTCCCAATACTTTCCTTTTTAATTTTTCAAAACCAGATAACTTAATAAATCGAAATAAATCCGAGTTTATCAGTAATATACGAAATCTCTATCAATTAAGCTATTTCAAATATCGCCTCTTTAGAATTGATAAGATTTGAGATGATACGTAAATACTCATACTACAGTAGATACTCATTAAAATTGTTTCAATTCCTTTATACTTCGGAAAAATATTTGATGATGAAGAATTTTAATTACAAAGAATTGATTAAATAAAGTATTCTAAAGAGTGCCATAAGATGTTTTCTTTTTCTGAAATTACAATCTGGAAAATGTGTTATTAAATTCCATATCATAATTTTAATGAATTTTTTTAAGTGAGCAGTTTCTTTTAAAAAAATTGAAAATATACTGATGAGAAATATAAATGATATTTAATATCATGCAGACCATTTTGTTTTATATATTTTTATATATGTTCATAATGTGTACCTTTATATGAAATAAAATTTCTTGAACTTTTCTAGTTTATCTACAATTAAACTATGATCTTAAGTAATAAGGTAGGAATTAATTTCATAAATTAATAAATCAAATTATGCACAAATTATTTATTCTTTCGCAGAAGAATGACTGTCATAAAAGTTGCATGATAAATACAAATAAGTACATTTTTGTAAACAAAAAATAAATTTTAATTGAAATAAAGTTTATTAATTAAACCAATTGCAGTCAATGTTACTCTAATAAATTTAAAGTTATTAATAAAGTTGTAATAATCTATAGAATGAATGGAAATAAACGAAATCATTTTTTATACGAAGGGAACAAAATCGCAGCTTTTTATTTATTTTATTAATATCACTCTATTATACAAATATTATATTAAAATATTTCAATAAAACAAGGATTTACATTTTATCCTACCTATTATAAAATTGTATACTTCCATATTATGACTGAAATTTAATCCACAGTTTTGTATGAAATTCAAAATTAAATATAACTAAAGAAAAACTTATAAAATTAAAAACAATTGTTTATTTTAATAATTATAAGCAAAATTCAATTTAGAAAATTTTTGCTATATTCTTTACAGAAGAATTAAACTGAGAGTATGAGGACAGATTTACTTTTTCTCAGAGAAATAAGAAATGTTATATCATAATATATAATTAAATACTCAAACACGAAATATTTGTGTAGTATTTTGGAAACTTTAGCAGAGTTCAAGAACATTGACATATTTTAAAATAATGTGAAATATAATAAAATCAGTGATAGAAGTATAATGTAAAATATTTTTAAGTATGCTATATTAAGTGTAGAGAAAATTTACATGTTGCTATATTTACTTATTTCAATTAATGATTTTAAAGTTTAAGGTTAAAATTTTTATACCAGAATTGGTTTTCATCTTCTTAAATTAAATGTCATGTTTTGTTTTTTCTTATAACAATTAACGATACATGAATGCACCACAGAATAGTAAACAAAGATAAATATAAGATAAACAAAATCTAAAATATGCAAATTATTAAATGTGATTCTTTAGCACCGAATCAAATATATTGCATACTTTTATGATAAATATTGGTTTTGAAGTGCTTTCAGGTTGTTCATCTTTTTTACTCTGTAAGATATCCAATTATTTTACTATGTTGGACAGCCAGTTAACATTTTCATAAATAAATCATTTCTGATTTCCAGGGTTTATGTGCCTTAGTTGGGGATCCTATTTTTTGACATTCGGAAAGCAAATCACAAATGTCAGCACAATGTCAAAAATGTCCTTCCTTAATAACATGAGAAACGCAAGTGTCGAGATTTGTGATTAAACTTAGGAGTTTCAATTGTTCATAAATGCTTGAATTGATAAATTTAATCTCTCTGGTATTTAACAAGTGGGTTTGCTTTTATTGTGTCCTCATTGGCTTCAAAAGTGCTTCCAGTACCTGTGTATTTTCAGTAGGAAAATTTCCAGATACACATTTCGTAAAAGAGCTTTGGTAGTAGTGTTTCTTTTTAATACATATACTTCATATATATTAGAAATTTTTCTTGAGCAGCTTTTTTAATTTTTTGATAAAAAGTATAAAAATGTTCAAAATGCTACCTTTTACTTTTCGCATTTGAAAGGATAGTATCTAAAATCTACTTATTAAAACCAATCATATATTTTTTTAAGAAAGCCTTGCTTGATCTGCTTTAAAAAATGTATTATGACTGTGAAGTTTAAATGTAAATTTGCCTGAAAAAACTACAATCAAGACCCCTGTTAAGAAAAACTGTTGAAATTACCTTTTAAACCACTAAAATGTATGTTTATTTCAAAGTGCGACAAAACACTATTTAATGTTCAAAAATTATTATAAACTAAAAGACTATTATGAAGAAAACTCCGGTAGGAAAACAATTTTTGTATAGTGTATTGTTATATGATAAATAATTTGATATAGTTGTCAGTTGGTTTTACGACTAAATGTCTATTATACTGTACACTAAAATGACAAGCCTTAATTCAGAAAGACCAACAGTAGATATAAAATTCAACAAGCATTTGATAGAAACTTTCTGCAACTTCCAAAGGTCAATTGTGAAGCAGCAAGTCCATTTTTTGACATTGCGCCATAAACACCAACAAACAAACCAACCAAAGGTCAATTTTTTATTGACCCATAAAATTTAATTTGAAGGTTCCATGAGTTCAAACCAGAAAATGAAAAACTTTTCAATGTCTTAAAATTTGTTAAGAGACTTCTTCTATTTGCAAATTACATCTTTATAGGGGTTGTTTATAAATAGAAAATTAATAAAGAAGTTGGGTTTATGTATTAGATATCCCATTAGATTAATATATTTTAAGGGAGAAATGATCAGTAAAGAAATCTATTTCTATTTAAAGTCAATTATTAAAGTTATTTTAAGTTTCTATTAAAATCATTTCTATTTAGATGAAATTGATATTTTTGTCTTTTAAAAAGACGGTAGCAGGGATCGTTTAGCGGAAAGAGATGTAATTGTTTAGTTTATAACTGACTGCTAATGTTGCACCAGTTAAAGAATTATTGATTCTTGAAAAGACCAAAAACAGTGCTGCTGATCAATTGCTTTCAATAACTAATTATTACTGGTTCAATGATAAACAAAAATATTTTCAGTTCTTTTTAATTTTACAAGCAATTTTTGATATCGGCACTGCAATTATTATCATTTAAATGAATGTGAGAGAGTTATTGTTCGTAAGAATTAATGTTAGATAATTTCAATTTATCAAGTAACATTCCCAAATAAAAATACTAAAGTCAACATTTAGTGAAAATCTAATATTAAGGCACGAATCGATTTTATTTAAAATGTATCTCCCATTAAGTATATTATATTCATAATGTAGAATGATGTAAACTTTTTAAATGAAAATGAAGTATGTACCTGGTAGAAGGGACGATAAAATGATACTATAAACTATAAAATATCAGTTCGAATGTATAAGTCTGTTATACTGTTTTATTAGAATCAGCAAAGCATTTTACATTACTGACTTATTTAATCGTGTCTTTCCATAAGGAAAATTTTATTTCACAATGCCTGTCTAAATCATATTTAACAGTCCTACATTTAACACGCCACGCACACACACACACACACACACACACACACACACACACACACACACACACACACACACACACACACACACACACACACACACACATATATATATATATATATATATATATATATATATATATATATATATATATATATATATATATATATATATATATATATATATATATATATACATATACATATATATATATATATATATATATATATATATATATATATATATATATATATATATATATATATATATATATATATATATATATATATATATATATAACCTCATAACCTCAAGTAAATAGTAGTATCTTTTCTTAATGCTCTTGCTATCTGAACAATTAATTGAAGCGTCAGATTAATATCATGATTAAATATATTTTTAGCATCCTGGCCTAATGATTTAGTTTGCTTCCGAGTTCTAATTTGTGGTTTGGAATTTTACAAACAGTTAAGCATCTTTAGCTATTTTTTTTACTTATTGATTGATTGTAATATCACATCATCCAGCTTCAAACAGATCTTTAATTTATTCCGAGATCCTTTTCCTTTGGGAATCATCTCAGTATGAGAGGAAACTGATCCTTTTTTATTCGTGTTAACATTTTTAATATTTATAGGCTGACATTGTTTGGCAGGACTTTTTATGTATGGAAAATATACTTAGAGTCATGGATTCTCCTGGTTCCTTGAGGGAACTATGAATGCATACGATTAACTTGATGGCATTTACCTTCAATATGTCTTTCTAGTGCTTTAGTTTGAGGTACATCTTTGTTATTTGTTGAGTAAAATTTAGATGAAAAAACAAAATACCGTCTTTTACACATTGCATGACTGTAAATTTGAAAAAGACTTGATTTCCAGACATATATATTATCTGCAACCATTCAACATTCTATTACTTTCTTGACAAGATGCAGTAAAGTTTCAAAGTAGAATTCTTTTTAATATAACTGTAGTGTAAATGATGGATTTTTGTTGTCAACATAAGTTAATCAAAGTATTTAAGCAATCAGCTTCTTTTAAACATATATATTTCATGAAAAACAAATTGAAGCTATTAATTAATCATTTAAAAACAATTTAAAGTAAATGTTTTTAAAAATATTTAGTTTGATATTTTTATCCAAATTTCGTAACGTTCATAAGAAAAAAAGAATAATCTAATTAATTAAACTATATTTTAATTTATTTAAAAAATTTCTTTATATTCAAATTTAAAACCCAAGCACTTTCCAAGAGCCATTAATGCGCGAAAATATTACTTATTAATTAATATAAAGGGTTTTTAAATTATCTTGTTAATTTCTAAGATGCCAGAATTTATATAGTGAAATATATAAAACGAAGCGATAGCAAAATATGTATATAGCGAAATATTAACTAAAAATTTATTTATCATAATTTAATAAAAATGTGTGAAATTTTATCATCATGTAATACTTTGTAATCACGAAACTTTGGAAACGTTTGTTGGACTTAACCCATAGATGACTGAACATATACCTTTTATTATTAGATAGAATTAAAAATATTTTGATGCTTCTAGTTAGAAAAGTAATCCGCATTATTAATTATGTAACTACTTTAGTTCAATTAAGGGAACAAATTTCTTATCTTAACTAAACGCATTAGCTTAATATAGTTAAAATGCAGTACATGTATCATATTAAAAGCAGGCAGAATATTTTTAGTGCCATTCCTTTATTTTCTATACATTTTATTTAATACTTATAAATAAAAATAAAACAATTTAATATTTAATAATTTTAAATTGTTACGAAATGTAAAAAAAATTAAAAACATGAATTACATATTTTATCGACAAAACATTACAAAATTTAATACATCACACATAGTCTCATTCATTCTCAAGTCTCTATTCTTAATCTTATTCATGTTAAAATTTGCTTCATTCAATATATTTGAATGTAAATTTAAAGAATATACTTTACGTTAAAAATTAAATAACTCAGTAATGTGCAGTTATTTATAAACTCGTTTTTACTTTCCTGGGAAGACAATTTTACTATCGACAAACTCATTAAGATATAAATTTATTATTATAGAATATAGAAAAGTCTTATTCTATTTCTCATTATATTGTTTAGTGTAGAACATATCTAAATGAAGTGATGAAAATAGACAGTGATCACTCAAAACTAAAAAATGTAAAGTAATTGCATTAAAAATCAATGTAAGTATTTTATAAGTTATAAAATGATGAAGATTTTTTTCTCACAAATCACTAATTTAGTTGTATTTAACGTTAACTAAAATTTATAGTATAATTTATTACTAAGTGCTACGACAAAGCAAAATGATGAGAACTTATTTTCAAATTATATTTTAATAAATATGTATTTTTATTCTAAGAAAAGTGGTGAAAACTACTGAAAAAACTTGAAAAACATTCTAATATACATATTGTAACAAAGAAAGCTTTCAATGATTATATGATATTAATGACAGATATAATGCAGTGAATATTACTTATTTAATACATCTCATAATTAAATAAATAATATTCAATACAAATAAATTTTATTGATTACTAATCCTGAAAATTTTAAATAAATATCAGATGAAATAGAATTTTTTTGAGATAGTTCATAATTAGAATCACAAATAAAAATTTATAAAGAGCTTTTTTAAAATTGAAAAAAAATTATGCTTGCTTTGAGAAAATGCTTGGTATTTTCTTAAAATGAATAAATATTTTATAAAAGTTAATTATACATAATTTGCATTTTTTTTCTTGAATTCACTCAATATTTAATGTTTATTTTTCTTAAGTCTTTAGGTTTTCCAGCTAGTAGGAAAATTTTATTTCTTCTGTATGCAATGAATTCATATTAATAATTCGGAATTCTAGTATATACTTATTTTAGAAAATTTTAATCATGCGTTTAGGTTTACATTTATTTATTTATTGTTGCTCCAATAACATTATTTTATAGAAATGTATTTTTGATCAATAAAGTATACGAGTTATATTTTAAATGTAATGAAACGTCCTGTGTATGCTTGAATCCTAAAATATATTTTTTATATTTCTTATATATTTTTAAAAACATGTATTTTACATCTTTTTAAAAGTAGTTTGAAATAACAATTAAATACAAATGATTCCAATTTTAAACATTTAAATCATCGTTATAGCAATATTGCATACATTAAAAATTTATGGAATTATTATTATGTAAACTTTGCAATATAAATTAGCCATTTAGTTAAAAATTAAAATTTGGCTTAACTTGTGAATTTAAGGAAATGAAAGCAAGTCAATTTAAATAAAATGCAATAAATTTAAAATGAACTCTTATACACCCATAATGTTTTAAAAATTGCTGTATTGATAATTGCTTACCATATTTTAGATGCAAACAGAATATGATGGGCAATATACTAATCAATCACTTAAATACTAAATGAACCATATTTTCATATTTTTTTCTTTTTAATTATTGCAATTAAGAAACACACGTACATTAACTTTTTTTACTGAAATGTTTTAGTTCTGGTAAACTTGCCAATTTTAAATGACTATACCAATTACAGATTAGACGCTGAATTTGTGAAAACTCAATTTGAAACTTTTTTGTTTTATTTCTATATTTAATTTTTATAATATTTACATTGTAATGGGAATACATTTCTGAAATTGCTAAGTGTATAAATGTATCTCGTTGAAGTAAATACCTTGTCGAAGTTTAATATTTATTTGTGGATCGGTTCTAATATTTTTATTCGCAACTGAAACTACAAATATACGCAAAATTTAGGAATTTTTTATTTTTCTCTACTTAAATCCATTTAGTTATGATATAAAATACTATTATGGAAAGCGATTTTATGTCAACGAAAAACGTTTTATGTATACCATCGTTAACTCTACTGAAGAGAAGTTATAAGAAATAACAAATTGCATTAAAGTTAAGAAATTAGTTCAAATATTTATATTTATTCGTAGAAATTTAAGTAGAAATATATGTAGAAATAGAAGTAAAAATTTATGCACTTATGTTTAATTTTATCTGTAAAAAGAAATTAACATTTTCTGATATTTTTAAATGAATACAAAGAGATTAAAATATTATACCAGTAAGCTTGTAAATGTTTATAATTTATTTTAATCTCTTTTAAATGTAGTTTGAATACATTCATGGCTCTGTTTAATTTATACATAATTTATGTGCAAAATATTCCGAGAAAATAAACATTAGGAAAATAATAAAAAATCAAGAAATATATAGAATTAAAAATATATAAAACAAAGCCAGTCACATATGCAACTACGCTTCTCTAATACTCAACAATTAACTTAAGTTTAAATTGTATATTTAAAATGTGCGTATAAGGTCACACTTCTCAAAAATTCCCACAATTTCATTGCATTCTTTTGGATTTTTATGTACATTTAATTTATTCAGAGCAAACTTTCATTATGGAGTCTTTAAGAATTATTCATTATAAAAATTATTGGAAAAATTTAGTAAAATTTTAGGGTAAACTTATGTGTACACACACACACACATAGAAGATTGCAATAAAATATTTAGAACAATTAATTATATAGAGCCAAATGTTGAATTTGAAACTGAAAGAAATGATAAAATATACAGAATTAAAATCCAGAATTACAATATCCTGAAAACTAAGACGTGTAGACTAGACTGACTGAAATCCGTACAAAGGAAGCAGTAATATTTTATTTGTATATATACATATTTTTTATTTTATATATAGAAAAAATATCAGTTTTCCATGTTAAAAACCACATAGATTGAGTTTCAGTTAAAAAGAACACACTTTTGTGATATTATTGCTTTTTTGAAGGGTATATTACTTTAGCACAAAGGAGAGAGCATATCTTACAATCACGAGACAGTTTACATTCAGTTTATGTAGGAAGTTGTTTTCCTTTTCTTGACTTAGCAAACTAACATTTTATTGAACTTTATGTATCATGGAATCTCAAGTAATTTCAATCAATTCGTTTTAAGCACAATTGCTTTAATGATTTTTATAAGAATTACGACCATTATCATGAATAATAAAAATTCTTATCAAAAATGCATATGCTAAGATCTTAACACAAAATAAACAAATAGGTAATTTCTTAATGATATAAAAATACTATTTATTTCTTTGTTAAACCTTTTTAAAAATAATGTAAATTTTCATAAAATGAAGCACAAAAAATTTAAAATTAATAACAAAATTAATTACATAAAACAAATTTTATAAAACACCAGTAAAATAGTTTGAAACTAGCTTTTTTAAAATGTATTTAAAATAAATAAACTAGAAAACCAAATGTAACAGCAAAGCTAAATCCTTAATAAAATAAATTTTATAATCTTTTTACTTTTACATTAAACGATATTAATAAACAGTTTAAAATTTTTTGTTTGACAAAACTTTTTTGTACAAGATTTAGTTGATAAATGATGTTGTATGTGTGTATGTACTTTGTACTTATTCTAGATTTTTTTTAAGATTTAGTAAGATAATTTCAATCCATTATTTTATTGAAATCCATAAATTTAAAAGTAAAATGTCCTCAGTTTTGGGAAAGATTATCTTCTCCTCAAATAAATAGAAGATATTCAGTTCATGAAACCAAGAATATTACAATTATATTCATACCCAGAAGATAGTCCAATTAAGTACACTTTCCCCCATATGGTCTTAATGAAAGCAGCATATGGTTTTTGTTAAAGCAACATGGTAAATTTCGTCTAGAATTGTTTTACCGATGAAATGAATTCTAAACATTTTATGCGTAATGATTTTGAGACAGCTAATATTACTTAATATTTTATATTTTTAATTAAGTAAATTCTTCATGAAGTGGTAGTGAAACGTGTGATTAAAAAAAAATGCTTTATGTAATACTAAATGTCTAAAAAATTATTTTATGCTTAATTTGTCTTATTTATTTTTTTCAAATTTTTTTATGAATTTGCGAATAACAACAACAATACATTCATTATTTTGTGTAATTTAAAAGAGAAAGTGTTCATTTGCGACACAAAAGTTATTTTACGCAAAGATTCATTTATACAAATTAATTAAATAAAATTTTCCTAAAATATAAATATTCAGTTGATCTAATTGTTAATAATTGCAATTGATAAAAATATTTAGCAAAACTTTCAAATTTTTTCAAATTAAAATTAAATTAACGAAATTTGTTTAATGAAATTAAATTTAAATAAAATTTTTAAGACTACGATGTTCTCATATATTCAGAAAATAAAACTGTTCACCTGTCGTTTGCAAAATGACAAGGAAGTGCTTGAAAAAGATTAGAATATTGTCAGTTATAATATTAGGCATTGACGCTGTTTCATTTTCATTTCTAGATAAAGATAATGTTCAGGGGAAGTCTAATATATAAAATATTTGATAGCAGAAGTATGAAATTTTCATAAAAAACATATGTACTTTATTTAAAAAATAAGACACTTTACTTCTTAAAATTTAGTACTTATCTTTGATTGATTGCAACAGTAATTAAAATTTAAGCAAAATTTTAAATTACTGAAAGTTGTAAAGGAAAAAACTTTTCAAGAGACATTACATTAATTGTGTAATTTTTACCGTATAGTGATATATAAATAAATAAATAAATAAATATATATATATATATATATATATATATATATATATATATATATATATATATATATATATATATATATATATATATATATATATATATATATATATATATATATATATATATATATATATAAATAAATAAATATATATATATATATATATATATATATATATATATATATATATATATATATATATATATATATATATATATATATATATATATATATAACGTGTTTTAAAATTATATTTACTATTACTTAGAATATTTATTTATATTCTCTTCTAATTATATTAACTCTTCTAAGCTATAAAAATACTTATTAAACTCGTAATACAGAACTAATTGAAAACAATTATTTATGCAATTTTAGTAAAAAATGGTGGCAACACTTTTGGGCACTACAAAAGGGTACAAGAAAAGAACTTGTCAAAGCAATCTATTTAAAAATGATTTTTGAGATTGATATAATAACACAAAAATAATTTTGAGGGTAGCATACAATGTTTTTAAAAAAAAATTGAATTCAAAATTCGAATTACGAATTCAGAATACTGAATCAAATGAAAAATAGTTTCTCTTTTTGTTAGTTAAATACTATTCAAATAAGCAAAATTGAATCTAATAGTTATTATATTAGAAAAGTGCTGAGAATTTCAGGATTATTTTTTCCCATTATTAATGATTTCTATATCACAATTTCAATCAAACTTTGTCATAAAATAATACATTACTGTGTTATTTTGATTACTAAATAGTAATTTTGTAAATTAAATAAATTTTGTAAATAATTTTCTGCTGCTAAAATATTGTCCTGAAGAACTATCGTTCGTAATTTCAATAATTTTGTTTTGGTAAAGAGTAATCCGTAAGATTACTCAGAATGTTTTAAAATTTCTCTTTTTAAAAGTTATCACGTAATGTTGTTCGAATAGTTTTTGTTACCAAATTGGATTCTGGGGTAACCAGATTTTGCTTTTATTTTCAATTGCTTTAAAAAGGAAAAAAATATGAATTACGTGTTTTCAAAGACATATTTTCTTCTGGTTGTTACAATGTAGCACTTTTCTTTTATTTTTAAATAGTTTAAGTAGCAACAAAAATTTTATTTTATGTTTTTTTATTTAATATTAAACATTTAATCTATAATTTTCATCAATTTGGGAATGTAAATTACAATAAAATTGTATTATTAACATTTATTTTAAATTTTAAATTTATTAAGAAGCATAATTTTTACATGTAATATTTTTCAGCACAAACATGGTTCTTGAATCCTTTTTCACAAGCATTAAAATCAAAACATTTAACTTTGATCTCATAAATTCCTATAATGGAAAGTATTAAACAACCATAAAATCCATGTATCTTTCTGCATAATATATTTGTGTTCTTTTTGCAATACAACTCAGTATAGAATAAACATTTTTGATTACGTTTTATTGCTTCTTCTATTTAAAATATTTAATATTGAAACCGAATAATTATAAAACCACGCATACATCCTAATATTCTCGGATATTTCCTTTCATGCAATTATAATCATATATACTAATCATAAATATTAAATATAGATTAATGATTTCATGTATACTTTTTATTCAGACATAAAATTCACTGATTCACAGTATTTAAATATTATATTTATAAAATATTAGATATTTATTAAACATTAAATTATAAAAAGCATTTAATAACTAATCTTAATTTGCTTAAAATAGTAAACATTAACATTAATTTTAATAACCTTTACACATTTTCACATATTTCAACTCTAAATAGTAATTTTTAACTAAGAGTGTAAAATCCTTTTTTCAGTTAATTGGGAAATAATTAGTTGAATAAAATTTTGCTCTTTTTTAATAATGTTTCATAGAAGTGTATGTAAGCCAATTTCTTCGTATGTAAAATATACATATTTGATTTTTTTAAATATAAAGCATACAGATTTGATGTACGAATTTTAAAACTCTGGAAAACTTAATGAAAATAATATTATTAAGATTTTTAAATATATGAAATATATGTAGAGTTTGTATTAAGACCATTATATAGTACTTGAAAATTCATTTTTTAATGATAACTAATGCAAAAAGAGATATCATTAAAGAATCTATCTCGTAGTAGATTCATAAGACTATTCATGACTTCATTTTTTACGCATAAATCAGACTTGAAGCTGGACCCATGTCTGTGAAGATTAGTATTCGTTATGACATATGTGAGGAATATTTGAAAAAAAAGTTTTCAGCCATATATCCATCCACTATACGTCTTTTTTTACAATTTGTGTGCTATGAAATAAATATTTCTTTTTTTATAAGTTTTTATGGTACTTTTTATAATTTATCTAATCGAAACAGTATTCCTCTTCAATTAGTGCTATAATTCTTAAAAAAGCAGAAGATGAAGAAACCGCTAAAAATGTTATTGAATAATTCGAAAAACATAGCAATTCACAATTCATTAAAATGTTTCACACCGTAAACATTTATGTATAATATAGTTTTACGTCGCAGATTATTCCTACAACAATTACATTTTCCCATTGTATGTAAAATATCCCAATATTTTCTGATATACATGGGTAAGATACTGCATACGATGAATCATTTATATTATGCCTTAAACTGCAAAGTAAGCATGTAAATTTAAAAAAAAAAGTCATTCCTGATATAAATTTAACCAGTATATAAATACATTCATTACCTAAAACATTGTATTTTTAAGTATAAAATTCTGCTTATAGGATCTAGATATTCTTAATAAGCATATCACAATAGAAAGTTGTATTTTTCATGAGCCCTCTGTCACATCTATTTTCAAGTTAGTGGAACTTTGCGTATGAGTTTTCGTTTCCAGGATAACTGAGAATATTTCGATTGATTAGTACTCTGTTGATACATTCAGTTTGTTCAGGTAATGTCCTCTTCCTTGGTGATTTACTCACGCATGTCAAGTTTGTGTCTTCGAAGATATGTGGTTAATTGCTTTGCATTAGAGAAAGCTTTTAGAAGCATTGATTTTCTGTGTTTCTGAATATTCTAACTGCTTCTGTAAATAAAGGACAAAGAGGTTAGATGTAAAACATTATTAAATAAATATATTAGTAAATATTAGTTCGAAAATGAAGGGATTGTTTTACTTTATGAATATACAACTTTTATAATTGAAAATGTTCCTAAGTATATTTATTTTTATAATAGTTTACACTAGAGCACTGCCTTTCAAAATAGTTTCAAAATTTTTAAAATTGCTGCTTATTTTACTCAGTATATCAATTGTAAATTTTGAGACATTTTACACAGAAAACTTAACATTACATAGCTAAATGGGTGAATACATTAGTTACATTTTGTTAATCAAATGAGGTTCAATTTTTCATGGAAAAAATCGATTACAAATTAAACAAGTTTCAACTGTAATATTGTGAAATATATATTTTCGGTGTTTTGTTTAAATGTATAAATCAAATTAACAATATAAATACCTTTTAGAAATTTTTAAGAAAAAACGAAATTAGTTTTTTATCCTCTTAATAGCACTTTGCCATAAAATGATTGTTTTCTTCTTTCTTTTATAAGGAAACTGAAATTGGTCGAAAACTCAGATTGGTAAAAGATAAGACAATTTTGGTTTAAAAATTTCACAATTACAATTCTAAAGTTTTTAAAGTCTGAATTCTAAATATTGCTACTAATAGTAAATTTAAACTAATTGCCAAATGGTAATAATAGTTATTATGCTAAACAGAAATCATAATCAGCTATCTTGCTGAATATAGGTTTCTTCAAATTTGCATTATAACGTTCATTTGTAAAAGTGTAAAATTCATAAAATGTTGACATTGGTAAAATTCATAAAACAAGCAGAAATTGAATTTTATTAAATTTTTATAATTTCAATCTTAAGTTCATATTAACATCAAAATTTATTATCTTATATTCCAAAATATCTAATGGTGGAAGAAGAGAAATGTTCTGTTGGTCGAAAAAAATAATGATTGCTCCAATTTTAAATAAAAGATGCAATAAAACCTTTAATAGGTTTTGAATAAGGCAAACATTTGATACATTTTTACAAACATCATAGAAACATACGTAAAAGTTTTATTTTTCATAAATGATAATACAGATTACTTTAATAAAAGTTATTGTATGCCTGTGGATGATTTATTAACATGTATTATGATAAACTTTGCATTATCTTAAGCAAATACGCTTTCTATAGATTTATCCTGTCTTAGTGAACATTTTTGTCATTACAAGAAAATTATTTACAATTTAAAAATTTATTCTTTTACAACAGCATTAAAATTTAATTTTTGGTAAAGATAAAACAATATTTTTTTAAAACATTTTGTTAGTTTAAAAGGAATTATAACATGAAAAATGACTTTATTTTAATAGTATAAAATTAATAGAAATTTATAAAATAATAAAAAATAATCTATCTAAGTTTTGAATACAAAAATAAAAATTTATAAAAAGAAATTTAAAAAAATCTTTTTTTTAGTTTTTAATGATGCCCTGATGATTTTTCTTATACAATTAAGTTTAAACTCAAAATTTGAATCTCTTTCTAAAATGACTTCATCTAAGTGCTTTATGATTTTATGTTACCGTAAAAAAACATCAAAAATATGTACTGAGACAAATCAAATTCCTTTGAAAATGAAGTTTTCATTGCTTTATTGATATTTTAAATTAAACTCTTTAACTAGAAAAAAACAAAAAGTTTTGCTGATATTTTTATTAAATAAAACAATATTTAATATAAAGTAATATTTGATTCATAACATCATAAGAAAAAAATTTAAAAACTGACATTTTATTTTATGTATGACATATCTTGATCAATGATCAGTCAATTTTTAATTAGTCAGAATAAAAATTTTAATAAAATGTCCTAGTTAAGGAAATATATAAATATATTGGTCTCTACAGAATACTTTGAATAAATATCAAAACATTCTATATGAAGTAATTCATTCTAATATTTTTATATAGTACACTGATATTAAGTGTTTTTACCTCTTTGGGAAAAACACATATTCCTTTGATAAGATAAAGTTGCATTTTTGTAATTTATTATTTAAGAAATTCTGCAGAAATTTGAGTCATATATTTGCTCCGTTGACTTCTTTTGAAGATTACGTAGAAAGATATTACAATTACTCAAAGCCTAGATTTTTTCCAAAAAGGAAAAAATATTTTCAAAAGAAAATGTTTTTCAAGTACCAAAAATTCTTAATATTTCAAGTAGTTTAAAAATTTGATTTTGCTATTCTTGTTCTTTAAAATGAAATCATTTGAATTATAAACATATTCTTGAGTATTTATTTAACAATGCAGTGCATAATTTTTTTATTAAATGTACTTGGAGGTTTGGCATTTTATGCCATAAAATGTATATATGAGAGTAAAATAAACATTAGAGACTAATTTTTGAAATTTAAAGAAAGATATTTTTGACATAAAAAAATGAATTAATTAAGGGTTTATTTCTTTTTCGTTTAAACAATTGTGAAATTATATCAAAACATAAAATTTTGTTTCACTGAAAAAATATGCTTATTATTTTTTAATTTAACGAAATTGTTTAAACTTATTATATATATATTCAATTTTTCTCCATGTGCATTTATCTCTCAACATATTGTTGCGTATGAAACTACACACTGTACAATTGCATAAGTTAGAATATGTTGAATACTACTCATTATTACAAATATAAAAATGTACTAAATTGCTACATTAATAATAAAAGTATTTTGATAATAAATCTTAAAAGATGAATAGTTATATTTTCAAAAATTAACTTTATTATTTTCATTTGAATGGTTTTGTCACTTTTCTTTCCGAGTTCTGGAAATTTAAATAACCATTAAAAATCATTCATAAAATAAAGGTATATAATATTCAAAATTCATTTAAAAATATTCCTTTTCATTTTGTACAAAATATAATTCATAAAACTGCTTACATTATTATTCAGTTTCAATTTTTCTTATGTACTACATCTAATGATAAATAAAATACCAATGTATTTTATTGATTTTTGACAACGCATTTTTTTATATTTCTAAATATGGCCTAAAATTTTTAAAATGATTTAATTTCAATCATCAGATTGCGTTTCAAACCAGAATATAAAAGGACATTCTTTATAAAAACTAAACAAAATGAGAAACCATCAATTCTAAATACTTTAATTAATATGAATTTACTATTAAAATTATTATCCAAATCAATTTTCTTAAATAAATATTTTTCTTTACTAATTGTTGTTGGTGATTATAAACTTATTTTAGACTGTCATATATTTGATTTCTTAGAATGTATCATGATAGCACTTAAAGACTGGTTCATAAAGATGTTGATTTACATTGAAATATCATACGAGAACAGTAGGTTAAAAGGTGTATAATATATAATAAAGGAACACTTTTTGTTTGTGTCAGAAATTGCTTTGGTTATTGTTAATTCTCCATTATTAAGTAATTAAAATTCATTTAAACATTCAAATATATTTTAAAATTTATCATAAAATATGATAAATGCAATTATTATTAAGTAATTAAATGTGTATAATGGATAGATAGGAATCCCTTATCAACTAATTTAGGTTATTGATTAATTTATTAATTCACTTTTTCTTGATTCAAAATTTCAAGTGAATCCAGCGATAAACACGTTCATGAATACATATAAAAGTTACAAACTTGTTTTTATGTGCACGTCAAATTTAATTAATTCTTATGCACAACACATGATCTGTGTGTGTCAGTTTGCATGTTTATATTTTTATTAATTTTATTGGTTTATATGAGTTTGTGCAGTACTCAAACTGTATAGTTTGCATTCCATGCATTAAACGTAGATTTAAAATTCACAGCAACAGCTGACAAATCCCTCCTTTGACAAGAAAGAAAAACTGTTTTAAAAGTTTAAATCTTTTTGTTTAAAAATAAGTAGTTTTTCGTGATTGATGTTCCATTAAATTTACATAAGAGAATATTATGCAGAGATCCATCTTCCAATCTATTATTCTTTCGTAAGCTTGACTTTCCAGCATATTTTTACCATTTGTTTAAGATGCTATGCAACAAAAGGACACTGGGGAAAGTGAAGAAGAAAACGATATATTTTTATTTTTTGATTTTATTTATTTATTTATTTCGCAAAAAGCCAAATACAAATGCAAATTTTGAAAATAAAATATATATATATATATATATATATATATATATATATATATATATATATATACAATATAAAATTGTATATACAATATAAAATTGAATTAAAAAACTATATTTTCTTAAAGAGGCGAAATATATTAATAAACTTAGTTTATTTTATTAAGGTATTATTAGTACTTTTTTAAAAGTATTAATATATTTATGAATTGCGCTTTACAAATAAGTTATTTAAAAAATAATTTATGAGCAAATTATAACTGATAAAAATTATTTCATATTTTATAGTTTTTGTAACTTGGTGTTTAAATTTAAAATTAATGTGTTTTAACAATGAATAATACTAAATCATTTAAGCTTTTCACTTAGATATAAGCTTAAATTAATAACGTAATTTGCTTACTGTTTTTATTTTGATTATAAAACAAATAAAATGATAACGCAAATATTATTATAATTACGATTTTCATACTAAATATTATTTCATACGTAGTAATTATTATTGATATATCTGAAAAAAATTAATGAATAATTTAAATGAAACAAACTATTATCATTAATTGCATAAAAATTAACATTTTTCATGGAATCATCTTATATTAGTCACCAAAATTAATTGGGGTATCATTAGTTTTTGGTATATAACATACTAAGTAATATAATAAATTTTTGTTCCATACAAACATTTAAAACTGAACATGATAATAAAGAGCACAGGTGTTACTTATGAAAACAACCCTCTTATCTTTCCATCAAAGAATGAACGTTGCTTTTTCTGCATTCTTAAATACCACTTATATGTGTTATATATTCTTTCTTCGTTTTTTAATTTTTACATAATGTACTAAGAAAAATCACTGTGTTTCAGAAACGGCACTTCCGTGCATATTGTAACAATTAAAAAAATTATATTTGATACATTAAAAATGCAAAATACTTTTTAGAGTATTTATTTACATAATTAACATCACAATTTCAACAGCAATTATTACATCTTTATTTGACACTTGATTACAGTGAAATTAATTTTACAAAATTGTTTATTAAATGCTGAAAAAGCAATTTAAAAATTTACTTTTTTTAAAAAACTTAACAGAATTAGCACTTGAACTCTTACGATATTCAGATGTCAGTTTAAATGTATCATTTAATCATTTGTTTTTCTAGTTTCATGCACAGAAAATGATTTAATTTTTTTCAGTCATTAAAGTAATTTTTATATTCATTAAATTAATTGTTTTTACTTTTACAGTTATTTGAAATATGACAATTGTAATAATATTCCAAACTTGCTGAGTCTCAGTTAATTCAGTTTCAAATGTAAAACTTATGATGCAAAAGGCAAAGATTCTTAAAGATATAGCCCTATATTTAGTGCAGTATAAGTTTGATATTTCTTTATTTATAGATTGAAATATAAATGCATGAATTTCTAAATGGAAAGCATTATTTTAGGCACATTAAAATGTTAAACCGTTTAAAAAATGGCAGAAAAACTTTAGTAAATTTTGGAATACAAATTGCTAAATTTATTTAATATTTTCAAGAAAAAATAAATATTTACATTTTTTTCTTTACAAATTATGATTTTTTACGAAACAATTGCTTATTATTTATTCAGTCAAATTCAGTATAGTTGAGCTTTTATTTATAAATAAAAGAATTTTATTTTATTTGATAAAATTTCCTTTTTTGATATTCCTTTGAAAAATAAATTCAATACAAGAAAAATGACCATATATTTATTCTTAGCAAAATATTAATTAATTAGATGTAAATAATCTTGTATTTTCTTTCATAATTATTGTCCATAGAGCAATATAAAGTTCTTTTTAATGTTTATTAATCAAAAAATTTCAAATTTAACTATGTTATATGTGTATGTACTAATCATATATATGTATATTAAACAACTGTACTGAGCTTGCCCTCTCAACTTTCTTGCTTTACTCTTACTTGCAGCACGGCTACTACTGTTGTATTCAGTAAAGAGATCTGGGTACTGTAAAGTATTCATCTGTTACTGAATAAAACCATCTAGAGTACCACCTGATCGTAAACCATGTTAATGTTCTTATCTCAAAAACAGATTGAGATAGGGAAAGAAGTTTACTTACGAATTTGTATAACACGTTCGATTTTAAACGAAAGTACATTCTGCGAAATAGAACAATATTAACACTCGCCATTATTTCAAGTTCTTCTTTCTGTAGAATTCAAAAATTTGTATTCATCAAAGAAACTTTTTCGAAAGTGTTTCAATGACGAAAAAACAAAAAAAGATGTTGAAAATACTTTGATGTTAACAACATACAAATATTAGAATACACTTATATTTCCTTTTTATCCGAGCATTATGACTTTATTTTAAAATACAGTTTTTATTTCATATTTATAAAATTATACATGATAAATAATGATGATTGTTAAATGTAAAGAAAATGTATACAAAATAACTTGAATTAAATAGAAAATGTACAGGAATATGGCCTTTATTTATTCATCAACAAAGTTTATGTGCATTTTTAAACAAATCATATTGAAATATTTCGTAATATATTACAATAATATCAATTTAGGCATTTTAGTGAAATATACTTCATATAATAATGTAAACAGCTAAAAATCTAGATTAAACATTTTCTGAAATTTACATCTAGTTTTATAATTTACATTCATTTTCAAATTTTAAGCAAATATTAATTTTGAAACTGAATATTGAATTTGAACTTACTTAATGAAAGTAGTTCATTATCTACAAAGTTAGAAGTTTTATCTGATCTAACTTTCATCAAAACTTCAACAATTCATTATATCTTTCTGAAAATTAAACTCCTGAAACTGGTCTTTCAAATGCAAATCAACAGTTTAAATACTATTCAAAATTTGATGACTTCATCTTTTCCACTCTATAAATAAATATATATCTCTATTTCAATTAGTTGTTTCTGGTGCATGAAAGAACAATGCTGTAGAATAAAAGTTTAGAATGACTACAAAATTTAATTATTATATGGAAATTTCACGAACTTATAAACTAAGTTTAGTTTTCAGAAATATTATTTCGTTCATATTGTTAATATATTCTTTACGCATTTAATGTTAATAAAAACGCTCGAGTTTTATAGATAAATGATGTTAGAGCTAAAGAATAAGAAATGTGGGGTCAAAAATTATTTTATATACATTAGTATATAAATAACCTCATTATAATGACACAGTGTGCAAAAAATCGATCTAGTGATTTCCGACTTTATATCTTTAGAATACAAACAAAACCAATTTAATTTGTTTTTTAACATTTTGTTCCAATATTTAATGTTAAATATTTATTATTTTTGTTATTTTTATAATGGTATATGCATACGTAGAATATATTCATATGTAGAATATCTATGTATTTTTTTTTAAATATTGGAAATCATTAAGTAATTATGTATATGTATGTAGTAAAAATAGCTAAAGATGTTTCTCCAGTCTTAAGGCATGAAAGCCTAATACATCAAATGAAATTAAAAGTCAAATTACATGATTTAAATGTAATTTCTTAATAGTTTTTTTAGGAAGTAAGCATTAAATATTTGTAATCAATTAATAGAAAAATATTAACATTATAAAATTTTCCATATATGATTTTTTTAATTTAAACTTCAAATAAATAACTGATATATTCAAAATACATAACTTCAGATATTTATCAAGTTTATGTTTCGCATATTGTCCTACCATATGTCAAATATATGTTTCTCGCATATCTATCTTCAACTCTTGAGAAACTGTCAACGCGAAGCCACTCATCTTGGAAAGTGACATTGTTAACCCGATAAGATTATATCTATTGGACACGGTGAGATATTCCATTCGAATAATGACCTCTTCTTGCATAATTTACCAAATGATGTATATTTGTACCATTGGTTAAAACATGCTTAATTCCATAGATTTGAAACTTGCCCTAAACTAATTTTCAATTTACTTTGAACAATTTTCCAAATTTTAATAGGAATAATATTAAAATTATATTTTTGAAACAACATTAAAATTAATATAAGTTTCAATTGTACATTAATGAAAAGAAAATATTTATGAAAAATATTTCTCTAAAATATATGTTGTTTACTTATGTCATGGGTCCTTTTGAAAATAAGTAACTTTAAATTTATATTTCATTTCATAGACACAACATTTTTAAGTACATCATAATTATATGTCTTAAAGCATTATTCATAAAACATTGACAATTGCACATAAACTATTTAAAAATAGTAAAATGACTAAAATTTTAACTAAAATCTTAAATATATGCCTCATTAATTACTACAAAACATTATTTTTTTTACTGCTGAGTAAATTTAACAACTAACTCAAAGCATACCCGAGATTTCTTAATAGTTTTGAATAGTTTGAACTTCATCCATCTTCCACAAGGACCACAAGGATTTTGTTGGCAAATCTTCTTATATATTATTTTGACAACATATAAATAGGTTATTTTTAATATTTACATTTAAATCTCGGTATTTTTAAAATAAAGAGTAGGTAAGTAAGCAAAAGTATTATAGCATATTGATGAAATATAAGTAAACATGCATATTTCACGTAAATAATAAACATATGCATCAATATAATGTTCAAAATATTTCACTTATGGTAACAGATGCATTGTCACTATTCATTCTTTAGTAGCTATTTCATTCCTTATCCCCGATTTCGAATTAGTTCCTACTATATTAATTAATTGGATTGCAAAAAACTTCTGTTCAAATTTTTTATTTTCTATCAGTAATTGTACTAAAGCCATGTATCTTTAACACGGTGTATTAAGATTATCCTGTCCTACATGGAATATTTTGAATGTAAAATTTTCTGTGCAGTTTCTAAATGTAACCATTATCCTCTTATTGTTCCTTATGGACTTAAAAATGAAGATAAATCTCATATATGCTATACTTAAAAGGCATTTTTATGAGGATTTTAAAAATATTTTAGATGAAAATGGATATTAGACTCCAATGAATTCAGTATGTAACTTGTAAAAACTTGTCAATGTAACTTTATCATTTTTAAATATTTGAGATAGTTTAATAGTTACTTCTGCATAAATCATTCTAATTTTTAACAAAGTTTCATTAACTTAATATAGAATAAAAAATTAATAATTTTAAAATTATTTTTATAAACGGAAAAAAATGTTGATTGCTTATAATTTTATAATTATTCAAAGAAATAATAATAAACTTTTAATAATTATTCCTATAAAGTCAAAAAAATGTCTTTGCATATCACCTGTAATTTTATTAATAAATCAAATGCTCTTACTTATTTGAAAAAAATTCCAATGAAACAAAATAACTTCCATTATTAGTTATTTATACTTTTTCAAAACAGCTGGAAGAATTGCTATCAAAGGAAATATATAAATAGAATTTCATTTTTTATACACATTATTTTTTTATAAATATTTAAATAGATCAACAGATTTATATCTTGAAATTTGTAATTTTAAATAAGTACTTAACAAAAATAATTTAAACATTATTTTCATTTGTAAATAAAATTTATAATTCGAACAAATATTATTTTATTAGTCATTATTGAACCATAATTTATTTTTCATCAACTTGAAAATTCTTTTCTTTTTATGAATGATACAATAATTTGTTTCAATTTACATAATTACAAAAACTGTTTTAAAAAAATCTGAAATAGCAAATCGTTTTTATAATTTCGGCCACATAAAATTGTTTATACAGTTTAATTTTGTGGCATACAGATAATATAGATTCTCTATTAAATATTATTCAAAGAGGTAATTTTAAAATACAAAATAAATAAACAACTATAATCGCATATCCTGAAATCTGCATATCTGCATTCTTTTTATAAAATAAAGGAAAATAAAAATAACAAGAATAAATTAATGATTAGATACAACAACACCAGTATGATGTGCATATATAAAGGAATTCTTTAAGAAATACACACAAAGAGATTCTCTTTCAGATTTTCATCCCTACCATGCCATTTAATAAGAAATCAGACGGCATGGGACATTTTTACCACATTACCATATCATTTGTACTAGGAAGAAAATAGCTTATTTCCGTTACTTTTTTTAACTTCACCTTCTTTCTTGTCACCGACTTTTTGTACGTGAGTATCGGGTGTATTTGGTTCCAGGGGATTTTCACATTTTTCTCCCGAGAAAATATGAAAACTATATCTTAGGATCGGAAATTGGAGAGCTGAAACGTTTATTGATTTGTGAAATGAGCTTGCACTGTGTCATTTCTGCGGGATAAGCGGAATCTATTGTACAGGACTCCTTTTATGTTGATAAGCAAGGGTTAATGGTCAAAGATGATGAGGTTGCGGAATATAATCTTCATCGCTTTAATAGACTTCTCAAGATGAAACATTTTGGTATTGGTAATATTAGAATATAATAAAGAAAGTGGAAGGTAAAAGTTCTTAAAATATTTTTATAATTGTTACTCAGAAGAAAACATATAAGTTTTTAGTTCTTCTTATGAGTTTGATTTCTTGATAAACAAACAGAATAAAATATATTTCTAACATTTTTCTCATTTTTATCAATTCATCATATTATAATGTTCAATATAGAAAAATTCTTAGCTTTCAAAGAAGTAAATTTGCATTAAACAATAATTAGAAATCTGAAGAATTGATCAATAAAATTAATCTCTTATGAAAAATAGATTTTTCTGAAAATGAACAACGGTAGTTATAGAATACTGTAATTGATCACATTTAAATTACAAATAATAAAAAAAACATTTAACATATATATATATATATATATATATATATATATATATATATATATATATATATATATGTATATATATATATATATATATATATATATATATATATAAATGTTTTTTTTATTATTTGTAATTTAAATAAATTTAAATTTGTAATTTTTTATTATGTGTAATTTATATATATATATATATTATATATATATATATATATATATATATATATATATATATATATATATATATATATATATATATATATATATATATATATATATATATATATATATATATATATATATATATATATATATATATATATATATATATATATATATATATATATATATATATATATATATATATATATATATATATATATATATATATATATATATATATATATATATATATATGTATGTATGTATGTATGTATATACGAGGATAACTCTGAAATTTTTGAGATACAACTATGTTTTTAAAGTTATGCTTACAAAATTTTAGGTGTGTTCAAAGTAGTCTCCTTCAGCATCAATGCACTTTTGTAGACGAATTTTCTACAGAATAAATGCCTCAAGCCATTCATTTCTTCGAATAGATGAAAAAAATGCATTTATAGCCACATCAACCTCTTCTTCTGAATGAAAACGACGTCCACGTAAGTTCTTTTTTAGATTAAAGAATAACCAAAAGTCGCACATAGCTAGATCAGGTGAATACGGCGGATGTTCGATCACTTTAATTTGTTTTTGTTTAAGAAACTCACCTTTTAATCCGGATGTATGTGAAGATGCATATTCATGGTGAAGCATTAGACCCCAAACATTTAGTTCTTGTAGAATTTCTGGAAGACATTTAGTGGTATACCAGTTTGCTGTTACTGTCTTCTGTCCTTCCAACTTGATGTACTTCTGAAGAAAACGGCACACATCACTTTTATCAGTGCGCGTTATTTATTCACCATTGTCGGTGTGGGATCATCTTCAAAGACCCATACTTTGCTTTCTTGACGTGTTGGAACGTCAGAAAACGGTATGTACGTTTCATCAACTGTTACAATTTTAGAAATGATGCGGTGGCCACCATCATTCAGCATATTAATAATTTCTTTACTGATTCTGACACGCTCCTCTTTTTGATGCTCAGTTAGATTATGGGGAACCCAACGGCAAAACTACTTTTTTATATGTAATTCTTCATGAATGATTTTGTGTATGGCTGCGAATCCAATGTTAAGTTCCTTCTGTATCATTTCATAGGTACAACGATTATCATCCATTAACATTTTTTCGTATGGCAGACCCATTATCTGGGATAACTGCCGACGGCGGCCTTCCTGTGTGTTCTTCATCCTGAAGAAAATTGCGACCACTTCTAAATTCTCTAAACCATCTGAATACAGTAGCACGAGCTGCAGATTCATCACCAAATGCTAATTGCAACTTTTGAGCGCATTCTTCTTGATTTAATCCTGCTTTGAAATCGTAGAAAATCATAGCCGAAAATGTTCTCGCGTCAACTCCATTTTCTTTTCTGTTTAAAATTTATTACACGCTAAACAAAATGAAGTAAGTCTGCAAAATATCCTCTTCTGTGTTAAAATACTTTGTACTTTAAAATTAAACCGTTATTTTTATTTTGTAAATTCGCGTTTGCGCGTATCTCAAAAATTTCAGAGTAACCCTCGCATATATATATATATATATATATATATATATATATATATATATATATATATATATATATATATATATATATATATATATATATATATATATACACTACTGGCCATTAAAATTGCTACACCAGGAAAGCGGCACACCACACACGTGAAATTTGCATGACAGGTAGAACTTGCTGTGATATGCATATGATTAGATTTTCAGCGCGTTCATACAAAGCAGTGACATCTACAATGTGTATAAAACCAGAGATTTGACAGCAGTTTTCTCATACTCAATTTCCGTTTCAACGTTGTTTTCGGCAAAGAAAGTTGTTTTAATGTCCCGTGTAAGAAGAAGAAATGCCTATCAGCACGTGTCTGACTTTGATCGAGGAAGGATTATAGCCTACCGAGATTGCGGTTTATCGTACCGCAATATTGCTGCTCGCGTCGGTCGAGACCCCATGACTGTTAGCAGAATATGGAATCGATGGGTTCAGGACAATCATACGGAACGTCAGGCTGGATCTCAGCGATCCCCCATCACTAACAGTAGAGAAGACAGACATCTTATCCACATGGGCAAAAGGGATCGTACAGCCACGTCACGGACCCTGAGTCGAGAAATGGAGTCCTTTGCAAGGCAACAAGTTTCTGCTCTTACAGTTCAACGATGTTTGCAGCAGCATGCATTGTCTGCACGGTGACCATGGCTTCGGCTACCATTGACACTGCGTTATTGTGATACATTCTGTACGTATTAAAATTAACTTATTTTAATATTTTACAAAACATACTGCTGAGTTAAAAGCTTCTACTAATAAAATAATTCTCTTCGTTTCGCATTTCGTATATTAATGAAATATTTTAACTCTATAATGCCCATTAGAGATTTTCCGTAAAACATATGAGATATAAATCTAAATTTATTTAAATATATTAAATAACATGATTTTCAAAGTTATCAGTAACTTAAAATTTAGGTAATATTAATTTATTTATGTCTTAGACATTTGAAAACATTTGAGTGTAAAATATCAATCAGGCAATAAAACAAAATTATATTTTAAAAGAAATAGAGAACAATAGCACACGTTTTTATTAAATATTTTTATTTTATTTATTTCTGCCATACAAAGTAATTATTTTATCTTATAAATATAAAGTTGTTAAATATTTGAAATATGTTTTTAAATTATAAAATTTTTTATAAATGACCAATAGCAAAATCATACTCCTAATTTTGATATTTCATCATATAACAATTTTCGAATCACACATAAAATTTCAAATGATAGGAAAACAATTGTTATAAGTTATCTTTTTTTTAAATATATTTAAAGCAATTAGATTTTTGATTTTTTTCTAGTATATGCAATTGTTCTGGAATTCAAATCAGTAATGTGTTTTAAAATAACTAGCCTTTATCACTAAATGTTTCTTGACTGAACTCAATGACAATGACTTGTGGAATGTATTACTTGAGGTACTTAAATATTATCTCTGAATTTAAACAGGTTTCAAATTAATATAAGTGTTATCACTCAGTTTTAACATTTAATTGTCTTAACTGCAAAATTTATAAGCCATCACATGCTTATTCGTTTTTTATTCATTTGAGCATGTGATAAAATAGCATGAGGTATGTAGATATTTTTTTCAATAACAAAAGTAGAAGTCACATTACAAAACTAATATATATATATATATATATATATATATGTGTGTGTATGTATATATATATATATATATATATATATATATATACATATATATATATATATATATATATATATATATATATATATATATATATATATATATATATATATATATATATATATATATATATATATATATATATATATAGATTTCAGTCTAAGGTTTAGATTGAATTTAAGAAATCAGAAAAAGAAAATAATTGTACAATTGAGCTAGATTATTTAATTTATATAAGAATCTTAATAAAAATGTCTTAAGAAATTCATAGAAATTGAATTACTTAAAAGAAAGTCGTATAAATTTTTATTTAAGATTTAAGAATATTTAATATAAAAAAGTGATTATAATTCAGCGAAGTAACTTTACTTACTATTTCCAATAAAAAAACATGAATTTTCTGAATGATCTATAAAAGTTGTCAAAAAATTCAATATTTATTAGGAAATATAAAAATTTATTTTTCAACATAAGAATATTTTATTTCCTAAACACAATTGAGATGCAACAGTATACTAAATAAGGAATATTTACCTTGGTTTGTAATATCGTATAGTTTTGCTGACATTCACTACTAAAGGATTTGATAACCATTTCAGCAAATACTTCAAACGTGACGCTATTGTAATTTCAGGGATTATTCTGCGAAAAGTCATGCATCAATGAGAAAAAAGAAGTTCAAATATGAAGAACTAAAAATGCATTCCTGAACATGAGATAATTCTAGTTCATAGTAATAAAACAAAAATAAGCATTTGCCTTTGTGCTTTTTACAACTCAAATGTGATAACAGGGTATAATAATAAAGAATCCAATAAAATAGAATTTTATATTTTCACTATTTCAAACAACTTAAAATTAGTTTAATAATTTTAAAAATATTATTTTTTTTCTACTTGAACATACAAAAACACTTAATTGTGATAACATTAATTTCACCCATATTCTGATTATTTATATTTATTTTGATTACTACCACACACACACACACATATATATATATATATATATATATATATATATATATATATATATATATATATATATATATATATATATATATATATATATATATATATATATATATATATATATATATATATATATATATATATATATATATATATATATATATATATATATATATATATATATTTCAAAATTGTGATACAGATATTGGTTTAGTATTTTCTTTTATTAAATATATTTTAGTATTTACTAAATGAATAAAAATATATATGTATTTTCCAGCAATGGATATCTATATGTATGCAATATATATTCATATAATTTTCATAAATGCAAGAAGACAATCTTAAAGGCAAATGTTTCTCATTTCGGTACCACAGCATCTGGTACACAAACTTTCTAAAACCACATTCACGGTGTATGGCTCTACGTCAACCAATGTAATGCCACCTTAAAAGCAAGACAACCTCACTCCCGAAGAGAGTGGGCAACAAAGCATGCGAACGGGAGGAGAAATAATGACGCAATGATCTTTTCTATAAAAAGTCCTATTTTCATTCTTCATTCAGTAATAAGCGTATTTAGATAAGCTAGAAATATTGCACGAGTAACAATCTTGAGTTTTTTCACCAATGCATCATATTTGATGGTTGGAAGGTCTTGGTTTATGGCATGCCCATTGGAGTTAGTACTGATCTTCACATCACTCGAAATGGAGGTCTCACAAATCGCCGATGTTGGGATGAGATCATGAGATCAGCATCCTAAGCTGTATATGAGCATTCATGACGTTCTGTTAATGAACGACAGCTGCAGGAATCATCATGATAACTTGTTGAATCATTTTCTTTTGGAGAAATAATCATACAAATGCAATAAGGAACATGTTTTCCGAACATCAATGCAATAAAGCCTGTTTGGGGTACTCTACACAGATGCATTTCCAGGATGAATATCACTCAAAAAATATTCTAAGATCTGGAAAGATGTCTTCAGTAGAAGTATTACAGAATACCCTACTTCCTTTTTAATAAATTTATTAACTCGTTGCGATTAAGTGATCAACATAGTAAGCTTCAGAAGAAGAAAAACCCTACTAAAAACAACTTTAGTTGATGGAATCACATTTTTTATTTACTTGTCTCTTATTCACAAATTGTTCATTTTTCTTCTTTTTATATTTATTAAAATGTCATTTTTATCTCCTACACCAAATTATCTCTGTTCATATCTTATAAATCAACGAAACATTTCTCCAGTCTAAAGAACAGGTTACAACCTCTATATCTGTTTTGAGCAGGGTATAGGCATTGTGATATAAGAAAAATAACAAAAGTGTCCATATAAAAATAATAAAAGTTTTAAATAAATCAATGATAGGCATATATTAGACGGCATCTATTTAAGACATCAGGAATTAAGACAGGTTTTACAAAGGTTATTCCTTTAACATTGGAAAATTATTAAAATATTAATGATTTTGATCATGTTGTCATATATAGCAGATGAGAAGTAGCGAATAGTATCCACATAATAATGTAGAAATTTAGATTTTCTTGTGTGGTTATTTTTCCAGTGCATAGTTACTATATGATGCCGGGCTTCCAACAAAAAAACAAAACTGTGTAAGACCTTGAAAAAACGTTGTCATCTGGCAAGAACTTTAAGCAAGACATATAATGATAATTTCTTCTTTTGTGGATTTCAATGATTGGACATTAATATGTTGCAAAGCATGGATTCTTCAGACTTCTCAGATATGAATTTTAAGACTCAAAAATCATGCTTGTAGAATTGTTGCATAATATGAAATTCATTTTACATCTGACAACTCTAACAAACCCATTGAAAAATTGACAATTCGAAATATGTTGCGTCATCTAATGTCATGAGCCTTATTTGTTATCATATTGAAGGTATTTTATATTAGATTTGGATATAGCTTTGTATAAATATCATCCTTACACTGCAATTAAAGATTACTCAATTTCTGAGATACGTTTTTACGCTATGGAATGTGTTAAGTTAGTTTGGTATGATACTATTCTTACGCCTAAAAAAGTATCAGACTGACATCAAAGCAACCTATCTGTTCTCCAACACCTACTCATTTAAATTTAGATTTTCTGTGGAATTTTAAAATTCATACAGAATGTGACTTATCAAATAAAGATCATTACATACATTTCACTACAACTTACCTTATAACTTCATTAGAGTGTTGCTGTAGCTGTTAAAGAAAGATCTCACTTCACATGGGTGTGTATTTGTCTATTGTCCTGTAGGAATCATTTTTGATGTACTTCCATGAAACCTTAACACATAAGTCTGTGATATTCACATTCATATATACATGTAAACATACACTTTATATGTATATATATATATATATATATATATATATATATATATATATATATATATATATATATATATATATATATATATATATATATATATATATATATATATATATATATATATATATATATATATATATATATATATATATATATATATATATATATATATATATATATATATATATATATATATATATATATATATATATATATATATATATATATATATATATATATATATATATATACATATACAGTATGTATATATGAGTGTCAATATATGTGTCATATAATTACAAAGATACGAATTAATGTATATTAAATATTTTTAGTTAAAAATGGCATGGAAAAAATCATACTAAAACACATTTATATATAAGCAGTTATTATTACTCTCAATTGTAAATTCATAATTTATTAGATAACAGACTACAATAAAAACTAATTAATTACCGCGAAAAAATATTTTTTAATTATTTAATTATATTTATGATTATTTCGAAAGAAATTCTAAAAAAAGAAATCACTACTTTAAATTAAAGGGCTCTAAATATTTAAGAAAACAATCCATGTTTCCAAATTTCTAAAAATAAACATTGATAAAAACATAATGTGAAAATTTTTTCACTTAATATCTGATTTATTGAATAGAAATAAAAAATATTTTTGTACTAAAAAGATTTCATTCTTTACAAGCTTAGATTGAAATTCATCCTTATCATAAAAATATTTTGTTTATTTTAATGAAGTAAAATGGGAAAAACTTGATACCTAATTTGATATTTATTGAAGAATAGTAAGAACAAAAGGTATTAAATATTATCTACTCATTTTATTTTTCTAAATACAATTATATTTAATCAATTTCTTATATTCAATAATTTTTCATTTTTAAGCTTTCAAATATATTAATTTAAATTTTACCTATTGATTTCCTTGAAGGTCATCTTTTAAATTTTAAATCTCAGTCATACAAATTAAAAACAAATGTCACTTAAAATTCTATTATGCGAATTAATATTAAGTAAACATTTGGAACAGAAAATAAAAATAGTTATTTACAATTATATACTAATATATAAAGGAAAATTTACTCAGCAAAATGTAATGAGAAAAAAATTGTCTGTCAATTTTAATTATATGTATTAATTAATTTCTTAAAATAATTATTTAAAAAAACGAACTTTATTAATTAAGTCACCAATTTCAATAAACACATTTCATTAATAATACAACTTAACTAAATTGCTCCTAAATAATATCTACAAATAAACTTAAGCAACTTTATTTGTTTATAATTTGTAAATCGAACTGCTGAAATTGATTGAATGAATACTTCTCATATTTACCTCATCTCTAGTCAAAGTACAGACTCTTACACTATTAATAATTGTAATAAAATCGGACTTGCTAACAATATAAGACTGAAGAATACATTGTTACAAAACAAGAAATTGTTAAAAGGAATCAATACTAATAATATCCACAATTGTATTTGTTTTAATGTTTGCCTTCTTTATTTATATTTGGTTAGAAGTATAAATGTTAGGGTGCAATTTATCCTTCCAGGACCTAGCGTAAAATCTGGGTAAAAAAGTCAACTGTAAGAAAATTTAGGAATCCCAAGAAAAAGTGTTTGTGAGAATTGTAAGAGAATAAAATATTTTAAGCTGTCATGCTCTTTCTGAACATTCAAGAGAACATTATCGTTTAAGATTGTAAAGCCATTAATGTGTTTATTTTGAAATAATGGAAAAACGTAAAAAATTTAAGAAAAAGTCATACTGTAAGATTTGATAATTAGATTGTAAATGAAAATAATCTTTTTATCTCAGAATTTTAGATAATCTCAGAATTTTAGACATTCTTTCATTCAGCAAATGAATCTCATACAAATATTTGTAGTGTATATAAAATGGCAAGTATTGACTTTCCCCTGAAACAAAATCTTATTTCATAACAAATAGAAATAGTTTTACAATTTATCATTTAATCGTTGATATTATTTAATACATCTAACATTTAATGTGTCTTTTAAATTGCTTATGTGAAAATAATCATAGCCTTGCTCAATGCTGTCTTATTTATCAATTGCAAATATGATGAAAATTCATTGAATTCAAAAACATGTTATCTAGAAATATCATATAGATTTTTGAAATCAATAAATTAATGTTTTTATAAACTAGAATATCTGCAATATTATTATAGATTATTTAATTAGCATATCTATAGCTAAAGAATGCAATGTGTGATTAATTTTATATTTGCATGTTTCTAAATGTAGTCAATTATTTGAAAATGAACATCTCTTAAGCATTTTGCACGTTTTCAATGCGTACTTTTGGAAAAAACTACAATCACCAATAATAAAGTATTTGATTTAGATGAAATGAAATAAGTGCACAACTTACATAAGAGAAGGAAATTTTAAAATATCCAGTCATAGAACTCATGTACAGCTTGAATTCTCAAATCAATAGTTTGTGAAACCATGTCTGGTGGTGATATATATTTGCTGTAAGGCTTGGTAAAAAGTATCGGTCTTTTAAAGCCAGCCAGTCATCAAGAAAAAAAAATGGTGTTTTCGTAAAAAGTGAAGCGCTGGTCAGCCAATGCGTTTTCCATTGATGCAAATAGATACTAATCGAAAGGAGCCAAGTTTTGCGAAAAAGCCGCATCCCAGCCGAGCGCCTTAATGATGTCCTTGGTCAGTTTAGTACGGTGCGTTGTCATCAAGGAAAATAACTTTGTGCTGCTGTTTCTTGTATTGCTCGCGCCGAGCTGGCAGCTGAATGGTTAGCGCTCTTGTCTTCGGTTCAACAGTTCGTGGGTTTGAATCCCACCTTGGGTATGGATGTTTGTAGTGGTTCGGATTCCACTTTAAACCGTAAGTCCCGGTCTAATTAGCCCTCGTGTGCAAAAAATGACCGTTGAGCGACAAACAAACCAAACCAAACCAATCTTGTATTGCTCGCGTTTTTCGAGTATAGCATCGTTCAAATCAAGTAATTGTTGCTTATAGCGATTAGTATAAACGGTTTCACCGGGTTTGAGAAGCTCATAAAAGATTGGCTACTTCTGATCCCGGAAAATACACAGCATTGTTTTGCGGCCGAAGCGATTCAGCCTTGCGGTCGATTTGGATGGTTGTCTGGCGTCAACATATGATTGATTGCGCTTGGGATTCTAAAAATAAATCCATTTTTCTTCACCAATCACAATACGATGGAGATATCACTTCCGTTTGTAACGGGCAAGCAACATTTTGCACACGATTTTTCAGTTTTCCTGCTGACGGTCCATTAGCTTGAGTGGCATACATCTACCAAGTATTATCTTGCCCATTGCTTTTAGACGACAGGAAACAGTGCTCTGGTAAACATTTAATTGTTCTGTAAGATGTTCTTGCATTTGGAAATCATCTTCATCGAGTAATGCTTGCAATTCAGCATCTTCACATTTTTTTACTTGTCTGCCACGTTCCTCGTTTCTCACATCGAAATCACCACTTTGAAATTTTTCAAAATCACCTGTAGCACTGCAAATGGCTCGAGTCATTGACATACTATGCTTCTACAAGCATTTGATGCGATTTTGCAACATTTTTCTTTATATAGTAATAAAAAATTAATAATGTCCACAAATCGTGTCCGAAGGCATAAAATTCGACATTTTCAACACAGTAAAAAAACACAATGCACTTTGAAACTCGTCCAAATGTAAGCTCAAAAGTTTTAAGTCAAAAGTTTTATTTAAAGATTTTTCTACTGCAATAAATTGTCTTTTTAAATATTGACATTAAAACAAAGAATATTTAAATATATTTCTTTAAATATAATTTAAAATGTAATTATATAAAATAACATTAACATTGAATTAAGGATTTTTTTTCTTTTTGATCTATAGAACAGAATTTTAGGTAAAGATTTAAACATTGAAACATATGCTTTTAAATAACACTTTACAATATTTAATATTAAGTAAATAGAGTCAAGAAAATTAGATATTCTTATCACACAATTTGCATGAGCATTAAAATTTATTTATATATGAGAAAGTTGAAACACGATGTTTTAGTTAATGTATTTAAATAATATTTAAGTTCAAAACTTTAATTCACAGGGAACACAACTATATAATTGATTTAGATTTCAAAAGAACAAATTGATTGTATTTTTAAGATTAATTCAAAAAATTAAACTTACGTGGTTACGTAAGTTGTAATTTAAAAGCATCATTTGTTTTAATTGATTTGAAAGATTAACAGAACCATAAAATAAGTGAAATCTCTAAAAACAGCATTTAACTATACAGAAAGTTGCTTGAATGATAAAAAAGTTTTATTTAAAATTTTAGATATAATTTTTTATGCTTATTTGTTTATGTTATTGGTATAAGAATAAATGTTATATGTATAGATACTTCATTTAGTTCTACAATGAGTTAATATGATTACAACAAAAATCTATTTAGAATTTCAGTCAATTGAAATTTAAATCATAATCTGCTCTTCACTAATACGTTTTTAAAAAAATTGATTATGAAATATTAATACGAGTCACAAAAAGTTATTGTAAACGTATCATTTGTTTTCTAAAAATATGAGGTTATTTTTGTTTAAGATAATTGACAGCTAATTAATGTATTCTAAATAAAATAGCATGATATTCAAAAACTACAAATAAGTCTCATATATATTGAAAAATAACATTAATTTCATTCTGCAAAAACAAATTAGAATTAAATTAATTCATGTTAAAGCAATATTTGATGATAAAATTCAAAAATGTACAATGAAATCATTAAAATTTTCTATAAGAAATGAATTCACAAATATGTACTAAAAACTTTGTAGTTACATGAATGGAAATCTAATCAATAAAACTAAAACAAATAATATTCCGAATTTAATTTACCAAGCTACTGATTTTCTGATATGGAAAAGCAAAATCATGTATCTAAGTTCTTCTCTCTCTCTCATAAACATAAAATATCAAAACTACAAATTTTGCTTATAGGGCATATATGATACAAAAAACAAAATTAAATAAAGCAGGAGTATTGTTAAAATATAATAAAAAGATATTTACCCACTGGGGATTGATGCCTTAAATTGTAATTTTTATGTAGTTAAAAATCCCGTGAAAAAAAAACTGAGAATATCATACAATTAAAACTTTATAAAGATTAAGAAAACAAACATATCCTATTTGTGGAAAATATAATTAAGATTTTGAAATGCATATAAATAAATATATTTTACAATTAATTAGCTGTGTGCATAAATATTACTGAACATCTTTGGAAGACACTTATTTTATATCATGAAATATGATCCATTTAAATAAAGGACGAATTCAAATGCATGAGACAACAATTATTCTTAAGAAATATTATTGTTAACTGAAAGTTAAGTGAAAATTTTTATGAGTACCGAAAAACATTTACTTCGGTGAATCCATGCAACTTCAAGAAATGGTTCAAAATCATTTAAGAAGAGTTTATTTTCAAACAAGAAATGTTATATGTACTTAAAGAACTTCGTACAAAATTCTCAAAAGGAAATTATATGTTTGGGAATTTGTGCCTTGATATATATAGCGTAACTTCATATAAAACCTTTGAATTTTATGCTTTCGGAGCAAAATGTTTTCAGACATAATGTCCATCAAGGAATGCGTATTAAATAGTTACAATTTTAAAGTATGTTGTTTTAGTAGAAGGAAAGAATATGTAAATTCCTACCACATTATTATATAAATGAAAAATGATACATTTTTAATGCATGTTTGGTAAAAATATATATAACATAAAAATAGTTATGCTTTTGTGTTCTCATTTATGTGTACATATTTCATTAATAATTTATCCTAGAAGTACGTAACTTTCTAATGGATTGCTGGTTTGTGTAATTTCAGTTCCAGAAATGTCTTATCTCAGAAAAATGTTTATACAATATAAAAAATAAAAAAATAGGCTTATATTTGTCATTAGATCAAGAAAATACTTTAAACATTTACCAAGGAACGAATAATAAACAATCCATAACATTCAGAAAATTCATATCAAGCTACATTATTAGGACAACGTTTGGATTTCATGTAAAGCACATGCAAATAAAACAGCGCATCTAAATCTATCCAAAATGTATACTAAAATCCATCTTTTTTTTAAATTATTTATTCAATAGTTCTAATACTCTGAAGGAGGAGTAATCATTATTTATTAAAAAATAATACTTTAGGCATAACAAAAATATTTATGTTTAGCAGACATTTTGCGCCATATATGTACATAGGTACTTACCTTACATTATACATAGATAATAATTTGGAACATTTCTATAGCATAAAGAATATGGATACTGATTTTGTGCACTTTATATAATAATTTGGAAATAATTTATGATTCCGTGCAATTTGTACAATGATTTGACAATATATTTGTAATTAAATTGATTAAATTACAACGTTTGATAAATTATATAGATTATTTAAATATCTTTTAAAATAAAATCTCAATACCTTAAGATAATTTTATATTAGAATAAAACTCCAAAAATATAATTAATTACGACACAATACAACAAGAAACATTTATTTAAATATGCTAATAATAGGATACTGATAAAATATCAGATAAAATTAGTTCATTATTTATAGATAAAATCATCTAACATTTTAAAACTATTTTAATTTTGACGTACCTAGTTTGATCTCGGCAAAAATAAATGAATAACTGTTTCCATTATTTGCTAATCAAAACAGAAATATCCAATAAAATAGTGTAACGTATATTCATATCATGATATTTAATCATTTATAATTTCATTGAAGTACGACTAAAACGCAATTTTACAAACTGAATGTAAAAAGAGAACAAATTTGATTTGCTACTTTTAAAAAAAAATTGCAATCGTGTGGGCTGATTTTAGTATAGCTACCAGTAGAGATTTCCTATTATTTTTTTTAAAAAAAAACCCCTTCATTTTATTTATAAATTAAATTACCAGTCACGTGATCAAGAACAGCTGAGTGGGAAAGCAAAATGATGATGGACATGCAAAATTTAATTACGACAAACGATGTACAAAAATTAAATGTGAACATCAAGCAGCTGAATTCATAAGCCCATACCTTAACGTTTCCCAACGAATTGAAATTGTAGAGCAGCAATAAATTTCAATATAAGAATTTAAATGCTAACTGCACACGGAACCAGTGCAAGATCTTTCCATTTGATTATCAAGTAATCTCTCCATGATACCATACTATGAAAGCATGAATGTATTTTTGTTTTCAAAATTAATACTCTGTTACTCAGTACAAAATACTTACTTCTCTCTAGTCACTATTACTGTGTAATCAACAAATGCAAAAAACTGAGTTGCTTTAGTAAAACTTAAGTGTCTGAGAGTTAGTTTCCAGATAACAATTTCAAATATTAAATTTAAAATTTAAAACGATTACAATTTTTATATCAGTTTTGATGTTCTACAAGGTTATGACTTTGTAGAACAACAAAATTAATATGGAAAATTTCAAAAAAAATATATATTGGATTATATAAAAGAGTGGCTTTAAATTCTTTAAAGTAACTTGAATTAGTTTTATTAATTGGATTGTGGTATCTTCATGCCAGCTAAAGTTTGTGGATTGCCTTGCAAAATTTTTATGAATTATCTCTAGGATACCTACAAAGAATAGTCGAGTTCACTTCGCATCATGGTTAACAATCTTGTCTTGTCATGGTGTCCTATAAGATATATATGCACATCAAATATACTGACATTTGAGTTAAATTATAATATCACAAAAAGAGATTAATAATTGCATTATCTGTTCGAATGAAAACTTCCCTTTATTACACTACTCTTTAGCACTTTTGGGAAAAAATGTAACTCTGTAGTTTCACAGTTGAGCTTAGGCAAGGAAGTTTTAGGGTGAAACGTTTCTAAAATAATGAAAAACAAGTTCAGCTTTCTTTAAGCTATTTTTATGAATTTCAGAAGATTGAAACTGAGAGCTTTGATTTAATTTTGTTCCGAATTATTTTGATATGGTATACATATAAAAAAACATTTAACCACTGTACTATTCAATTTTGATTATAATTTAAGATTTTTCCTTCAATTATTTTATTTTTCAACAATTTTTGGAAGTAGTTCGAAGTAAGTACATCTCATTAAATAAATTTCTTTTCATGTTATAGAAGTACGGAGCAAACTTTCAGCTTGGCAAAGCTAAGTCTAACATATAATGTATGTTTTAGGATACAAAATACAATTTATGATCTTCCCTTAAATTTTACAAATATTTATAAGATATTTATTTATCTACCTTGTACATTTTAGCTTAACAATGTAAATATACAGATGTTCTAAAAATGTGCTATGGATCGCTTATGACCAAAATAAATTCCGATTTCAGTGAACATAATTATTTCAACATGTTACACATTTGATTAAAAAAGAATCAAATTCTTGATATCAATTATATATTTGTGAACTCTTTATGCAATGATAGCTCTTTTGTTTGGAAATTTTGACCTATTCTTATATCGATGATTTATTAAAACATATTATTTTTCGTTCAATTTTTAAGAATTCATATAGGTACAATTTAACTGTTAAGTGTTGTACAGTCAAGCTATATCGTAATGTAATTCTTGAAATCTTTGAGTCAAGTCATGCAGTTAATTTTAAGGGTTTACCAAAATATATACCTTATTTTATTTGCTTATTTATTGGTTAGGCAATGACACTACGCAAAATTAGAGTTTATTGCCACTAGACTCTATTTCCAAATAACTGTTATTAATTCTATTTTGACTCTGATATTATATATTTATATCACATATATCTGATATTATATCACTGAATATTTTTCTATATTTTTAAGTAGAAATTTCTAAGAATTACATTTAACGCAATATATTTTATGCTGCTAAAATAATACACTTAATATTCTGTACTCGTCAGTTCGCCTTTCTTAAAAAATAGTATAGAATAAAAGCAAATTAAACTATGTAGCTTTAAAATGCAAATAAGCAAATGTTTTTTTTATAATTTTACTAATTTAAAGAATATAAAATACTTTAGATATATCACTAATATGCTTAATGTTGCTTAAATAAAGTAATGCCAATGCGAAATTGCGGAGAGATAGCCCTAGAAACAAAGAGTTGATGGAGCATTTGAAAATTATAGTTTTTATAACAAGTACAGCTCCATTTATTTTTCGTTAACAATGAAAACAATTGCAAGAAACAGTGTTTTACGTAAAATATCATGTCTTTTGCAGCAATTATATTTCAGTAAGAAAAAAAATTATAAAGGAGAGAAGTTAAGATAAATCAATTTTTCAAGTTAGGAAAACTATTACAAAAATTAATGCATAAGAAAATACTTTTTTCTTTTCAAAATACAATATCTAATTTTTATTGAAATATTTAAGAATGAATATATTTTACAGCAAATATTTTAGTCTATATTAAAATGTTACATTAAAAATAAGTTTTTTTATGTAAAAAAATCGTGAAACACATGTTTAAACTATTTACTTAAGTTAAAAAAGCAAATTTCATTTTTTATGTTGTTCAGAAGAACAACTACATTCATTCTCCAGAGTCTGTACTTGTATGAATGTATAAGAATGCAATGAAAAGTTTTTTCGCAATTTAAACTGTTTCTGCAGTACATGCATAAAAGTAATAAAAAAGATTTATTTTGCATTAAAACTAGACATGGTATTTTATAGACTATAAAATACATAGCCTAAAGAATACTATTTATAAAACATAAAATGTTATAGGTCTCAATCTGAATACAAATAAGAAATTAATACAAATAAGAAACAAGTCTATAAACTTCTGTACACTACGACATTTCTATGTTTTGCGTATAATGAAAACTGTGATTATTGATACCACTGAATCAAGGAAAAGTAATTTCACTCTTTTTAAATGCAGAATACAAGAACAATTTTTTTGTAACTTCTAAGTATTTTATCAGTATTTCTCAGATATTAAAATATTACTGATTAATATAATCTTTTCATTAAATTCAATTTGAAAATTTATTAAACATAAAAACTGATTATACTAATTATATACTTATAAATTTGAAAATTGGGATCAAATAATGAAAAATAATTTCATACAGCTAGTGAATATTATTTGAAAAAGTATTCCATTTATTTTAATATGAAAAATTTCTTATAGTTTTTCTTATAAACTGTAAGCAATATACATGAAAAAATTTTAAATGTACAGTTTTATGTATTTATTACTTTGAGGGTGCTAAAAAGCATTGTTTAACAATTAAAGTACGAAATCAGGGCTCTATTTTGGTGAGAAATATAATTTAATATTAAATCAAATAATCAGACAAACATTTATTGTAGCGATTAAATTAATAATATTTGTAAAAATGATGTATTTAATTCAAATGAACATAATACATGATTTATATTTTTAGTAGTTATTTTTATTCTGTGTGTTACTAGTCGTTATTATTTTCGAATGGAGATTAAAATAAAACCATGTCCTGCTTGTTTCAATGGCTTATTCTAGCATTGTATAAAATTATTTATATGTTATGGAAATTGCTTTAGTCAGAAATTTCTAATAATAATTCAATGTTTAAGAAAAATGAAATATGAATTATAAATTTTGAATTTTTTCTTCGTCTTTGTTATTATTGAAGTTTGAAAAATATAATGAAATTTATAAATAAATGATCGATGTTTTTTTACGTAAAAATAGAAACATCAAAAATGCAAGATAATTACTATTTAAAAAAAATGAAGATATTTTTCTTAAACTATAAAAAAATTGAATTAAAAAAGTAAAATCGTGAATAATTTGTGAAAATATACCTTATTAAATGTCTTTGGAAATGGAAAATTATAATTAATCATTATTTTAACAAAAGCAATACATTGAGTGTAAGTTATGGAGCATTATACAGAAGAGAACTCAGAGGGTATATTATCGTGGCCGTGAACATTCACAGATATGATTGCCAACTCTTAAAATATCATTTAACGTGAAAACACTGCGACTATAACATATTAGCTAACACAAATGATTTTTGGTTAATTCAAGATTTGAACTCACTACCTTCTGATAACGAAAACTAATACCCTATTCGATCAAGCTACCACCCAAACTCAGCTATTTGAATTTACCATTAAATGAAATATAATTGCATTTACTTAAGATGGCATTTTAATTATCAAAAGGAAAACTAAACCATTTCTAATGATTTTTAAATCAAGCTTATATAAATTCGGAACAAAAATAAAGAATGATCTTTCACAAAGGATCACTTGAACGATAATTTGACCTTACATTCAGTGAAAGGGATATTTATATAATTAATTTCATTTAAAAAAGTCCTAACATAAAAAGTACATTGAATTTTTATTTCATCAATATATGTTATTTTTTTGAATAATTGCATTGAACTTATTTTTTGCAGGAATTGTAATAACGAAATAATAGAGCAGTAAATAATAACGATAATAACGAAATAATAACGAAATAAAAGACGATAATAGAGCAGTCATTAAATATGAGTGCATTCAGAATTAAATTAATTACGCAATAAAAGTCTTCTACAATGGCAATAATAATTATAATATTTTGTAAAAGGTATTATACCATTATTATTGATACTTTAAAAGATTTACATTAAAAATAAATTTAATTAAAATTACGACATAAAATATTATTTTTATCATTCGAAAACAAAAAAACTTAATTGTATAGAACCCATATTGCAAATTTTTGTGAATTTTCAATATGTTTTCCGTTTTAATGGTTTGCTTATTGAATGGCAATTAAGTCAATGTTTCTTTTTTAACAGAAAAGAAAAGTATAAATTGTATTAAGAGGTTTCAAATTGTTTTCATTAATTTACATTATTTTCACTCAGTAAATTTACAATATATAAAATGTAATATATATATATATATATATATATATATATATATATATATATATATATATATATATATATATATATATATATATATATATATATATATATATATATATGTATATATATATATTGTAAATTTACTGAGATATAATAGGATATAAGTAATTTCCCATTATAAAATAACTAAACACAACAGAACGGTATATTTCTTTGTTTAAAACTTTTAATACGGATATTTATATTTTTTATGCAAAACCAACTCTTAATTACAGTTTATAAATGAAAAAAGTACCAGTTTGAAATTATTGTGTTTTAGTTGAGTGTGAATTTTTATGAATTTTGTTCTTGATTGGAATAACGGCAGGAATGATATATTATTTCACAGTTATTAAAAATGTTTTCTAGTATAATTGGGATTCAATATATTCTTTATGATTTAATTAAAGTTTTTACATCAAAGTAAAAACTAATTATGTGAAAACTAAATTTAGTAAACACAACCAACAGATAACAATAGCTTTTATCTAGTGTAGACATAAAATATATACAAAAAGTTAATACTAAATATTTTCTTATAATTTGCAAGAATCTATATATTCAATGTAATATTTTTTTCTATTATAAATCTCAAAGCTAATTACTTCCTGGAATACTTTCAGGGAAGAATTTCTTAATAATAGAGAAAAATAAACTTTTGATTTATTATTTGAGATAAAAAGCGATTTATTCATATTTCAATTTAAAAAACATAACTTAGTTTAATCTGATATCTCATAAACTTTTTTATGCCTGAAATTTTTAATATAATACTTTGAAACTTTTGTAAAATAACTAAATGTAACTTTGAGAAATTTTTAATTTTTTTTATGATTTTTACATTAAAAAAGTGAAAAGATGTTTACTTAATCATATTTTACTTTGCATACATAAAACATCATACAGGCATAAAGATAGTTGTAAAATTTTTTATATTTTTCTTATATTTAGTATATTTGTATACATTTTTTAAATTACACGTAGAATTTTATCCAAGAATATTGGTGTGTAAGTTTTGAAAACCATATATATAATAAATATAAAATAACTCTAAAGTAAATTTGTTAAAGCCAATGTTATGTCACGAAATTGCAAAACCAAATTTAAATATAAAAATAAATTTATTTTACAGAAATATTTCAAAATTTTTATATTTAAATATACTCACAATATGTAAAATTATTGTGAGTTATATTTATTTTCAGGCTTTTTTTTATGATAAATAATAGATTATTCTTTATTAGAAAATAAGTACAATATATTCATTCATAAACAGCTTACATGGGAAAAAAGTTAAAGCTACTTTTTACAATAGAGTAATGTAAATATATTTCCCATAGTTACTGTTAACATTTTACACTTTTAATTTTTCTAAATCATTCATGGGTTCTATATCTAGGGTGCTTATCAGTCTATAATTCTAGATCATCAAGAAGAATCTTCTAGAAGTTTACACTAAAAAAATATAAAATAAGCAAATAACAGTTCCGTTTCTACTTTTCCTCTTTTTTAATTTTTTAATCATGTATAACAGAGTTTTTTCCTAAAATATTTTACTTCTAAAAATTTCCTTTTAAAAATGTCTCTTCAGTTTTTCCAACAGAACAAGAAATCGTTAAATATTTTAGAAGTACTTTAATGATTATTATACTTCTTTTTTCGAAATTTTTGTTGTGAATTAGAGCAATTCTATTTCAAAAATTAATTTGCAAACATAAGTAACTTTATTCCTGAAATTTTATTTTAATGTTGTTCATTGACATACTACCATTTACATTGGTTTTAAAACGCTTTTGAATAAAAAATGCATTTATTTCTTCTTAAATATTTTAATTTACAGTTCTTATTCGTATTCTGTGAAAATTAACAAACAACTAACATTCTGATTTCCCAAGTAATAAAAAATTAGATCATACAGGTTCAAATTTTGTAATTTGCAGAGTATTAGGGGAAAATATCACACACACATTTTGAAAAATATTCTAACTTTTCACCTCTTTTGTGTGCATCCTGATCCACGTTGGTGACGTAATAATGGTGCATTGGTGACGTAATAAAGACTTATTTTTAGAATAAATACGTTAGGTATATTTCAGACAAGCATGAACCAAATTTAAACATCTCCAAATTCATAAAAATATGATGTTGGAGAAATTTGTACAATATTAAAAAATGTTAAAGGGCAAAATTTGTTACAAATTTAGTTTTGGAATATATACTTAAGGAGCAAGCCGATTTTGAGACTATGATTGGCAAATCTATTTACATCAGATATTGCTCGCAGTTGGCTGTAGCTTTTTATTTGTAAATAATTATAAATAATTTTATGGACTAAATATTTGGCTTGATTATATTTATATTATTGAACATGAAAAATGTATTTTTTAATTTGTTTTACTTTAAAAAATAAAAATCAATAAATCACCTAATAAATAATCAATTGATTTCTCGCATAATTGTAACAAAAAATAAATTTATTTTCATTTTTTAAAAAATTTTATAAATTAAGAATAGAAGAGATCAATATGACAATAAATTGAATAGCAATGTAGTTACTGTTGTAAAAACATTGATTATATACAAGTTAACATTTTCATAAAAAAATTATAAAGAAAAATATAGCAACTAGAAGAATATTGCATAAAAATAATGAATTCGATTCATTATTTTATATTTATACTAATATAGTAACTTTTGAATGCAGGAAGAAAAAATACTACAAAATGCCAAGAAAGAAAATCATAAATTTAAGAAATAATAAATTTTTCAATGTAAATGGAATAACAACATTCCTACATCATGTAAGAAAGATTTAGAATTTTATTTATAAATATATCAGCAGTATTATTTGCAATTTTTGTAAAAAGGTTATGTAATCAAATGTTTTAAATCCTGATATTTTTCATTTTTAATTATAAGTGCTTTCTAAAAATGGTGCATATTCAGTCATATAAACATTTCTCATGTATATTAACTATTTTGTATTCCGATTCCATAACTGTTATATTTTCAGTTTTGTATTGTAGTAGCATGTTATATATATACATATATACATTGAAACTAATTAAAATTTTTGAATTATTAATAAAAATGATAATACCAAAATTAGAAATTAGAATTAAGTAAGATTCATACAGTTGTTAAATATAATACATGTAGATAAACAAATAATGTTTATTTTACATAAAATTTTTATTACCCTTAGAATAGTTTTAGAAAACCTTTGTAAATTTTGAGTGATATATACGTAAATGAATCAGAGATTATTACATTTAATACCACATGATTTATGAAGCGTTCTTTATTTCTATAATTATAAGTTGTGGAAATCATTTCTTTTATGCATATGTAATGCTTATAAGACTATGAAAAAAATTTAATTAAAAAATTAATATGATGCTATGAGGAAGATTCTCTAAACAATACATATTTTTGAAAAATTGTATACGCTAACATATCATTGAAAATTTGTGATGTTTCGCATTATTCATTAGATTAGTTGAAATATTCTGCGCAATTGACAAATATTCCTTATGATGATTGATAAATGTCAATAACATTAAAGTTTAACAGAATATTATTTAAAATTTAAAAGAATATATTATAAGTTATGAAGACATTACTGAGAAGGAAAGTTTATCTTCAAAATAAATCACAATATAATTTACATATAAAAATTTAATGTAGATAACAACAACTCAATTTAAGATAGTGATTAATGTAATAAATTTGCTTGAAATCTTTGTGGTCTTGGAAACATTTAACTGAACTACCGATCTTCAAGGATAGCATTAAAATAATTTTCTTTAAATATTTAACATTAAAAAATTTAAAGATGACTAATTAAAATTAAAATATTTTATGAAATAAAATTAATCATTATTATAAAAATATTATTTATGTTGGAAAATTTAATAACATTTTTTATGATCAATATATGATGTATGAATAAAAAATTGACTTTATAGCTTCCTAACTCCATAGACTTTTAGAGGGGAAAACCTTTTATATTTTTTCTTTTACCTTTTGTTTTCTAACTCATAAGGGTTTTTTTTTTTAAACTAAAGTCTTTGTAAACAATCTTGTTTAGCAGAATTCATATTTTTTTATAAACATAATTAGAAAATTTATGTTATAAATCGGAAATTGGGAACCTTCCTGAGAAAAGAGCTTGTCTTAATTACTTTTCGCTTAAGTAATTCTTTATGATAGTAATTTATTCCTTGTAACATAGAAGAAGTTAATGTTATTAATTACCTGAAAGAAAAAACCTCATAATATTTAAAATACTGTTTCTTTAGAATGTGGAATGTACATGAGAAAAGCAGAAAACATTTTGTCAATTAATTTTTCAAGAAACTTTATCAAGAAATAAAGGTTTTTTTGAACAACAATAATAAATTCAATTGTTTAATATTTTTAATAACAATTTTTAAATGTTTTTAAATTGTCTAAAGAATTCTTCTTTGAATTTGTTGCAAGAACATCAAAAAGCTGCAGTTTGATTTCATAAACATAATTTTGGGACTAATTCCCAAAATCCAATGTTTTCAGCCATTTCGTAACTAATTCAATAATTTTCGACAGTAAATAAAATTAAAATAATTTTAATTAAATAAGCTTTTATCTCTTTTTTATCCGTATATTTTTCCTTCGAATATATAGACTTAATAAAAAATATTTTAAAAAAAATTAAACGAAAGCACATTTAAAAGATCCATGTGTTTCACTACTTGAAAATACTATCTCGTTAACTTTAAAATCCAGTAAGTATAAATGAATAATAAATGCCAAAAAATGTAATTATTTTTTTTTCATAATAATGTAATTATATTTTGATAAGTTATGACAAGAGGGAATTAAAATCGCTAAACATTTCTAACAGAAGAGTGCATTTTCTACTAAGCAATCTCAATAACTTATTTTAAAATCTTTTACCATTACACAATAGAGAGCCTCTCCTAAAAGAATGATTTCACAGGAAACTTCTATATGTAATTAATAAAGAACATTAAAATAAAACACAAATTCTATTATTTATAAACTTCTTTTCATTTAGCCTTCAAAAGTCAGTCAAGCTTCCAATTTTATAATAACCTAAATGAGTAAATAATTGGATAATTTTGTGCCACACCCTTGTTTAAGAATCATTACGTTAGAACTCATTGTTAATTACAAGTATTAAATGTTGAATTAACAAGAATAAGTCAAATTATTAATTTTTTTACTTAAATGACACGTTATTTTTTGATGAATTGCTTGCAACAATATACATTAAAATAAGGTTATTTCCAAAATATGAACGAAAGCCTCCAACAGTATATCTTTATGGCATTTGAAAGATAAATAGAATATTATTTTTATTAACTGTAATTTTGTAAGTGAATAACAACATGGATTTAACAAATGTCAATTGAAATAATAAACTACAATTTAACGAAAGAATTGAAGAGATAGTTTGAGTAATAAGAGTGATAAGTAATATACTATTTCTTTTATTCTATTATAAAATGTGCTTTTGCTGCAAGCAATAGTTTTAAAATTACTATACATTTAAGGTTGAAATGAAATAAGATAAATTATTGAAACTCAGTTAAGTAAAAAAAAATACCTGTTATTCCTCTCCATTTTATTCATCTTATATATTTACCCACACTTGTCATTTTATTCTCAGCTCAAGAATATTCCCATCACTTTCTTTCTCTATGTTTTATTTGTAGTCCGAGATTATTTGTGTTTCTATTTTCTTTTCCTTTCCATATAATGGTTTCTTTGAAACTACTTATCTAAAAGGTCTTTTACAAAGATTACGTTCGGTAGATTTCTTTTGTAATTTAAAAATAATGCAATGATATATTTCATGACCTCACATAATACATGAGACATATTTTTAAATTGAAGTTTTTATCTTATGAAGAATGAAGTTTCTAAAAGTAGATAATCAAAAATATTTTTATATGAAAACAATACAAATCTTCCATGAATATTTTAATGACGTTTTATTCAGTGGACTCCTTCATATTTTTAAATTGATTTCTGTGGTAAATTTATTTTGTTGGGTGATTTTTATGCAAACAAGCCTCTATAACAAAAACCATTGAGGATAAATTGATGAAAGATTCATGCATTTGAAAACAGAGATTAATATTTTGACTCTACACATACTAATTTAACGTACTGAAGTTAAGTTTAACAAATGATCTTTTATTATTTGAAAAATTAAATAAATATTCAAATAATACATTTTATATTTCACTTTCTTATTACTTAATTTTTTAATTACAATACTGATTGTAACTGGTAAATTGCTTTGATATTGTTCTTACTCAGCAATCACTTTTGTGTGTGAAGGAAAGATACTGATTAGGAAGGATATACACTTAAACATGATTTACTAAAACAACTTATGCCTGAGTAGGCAATTGCACTCAAAAATTTAAAAATAAATTAGTGATACGCAAAAGAAGGTAAAATAGCAGTAGGAATAAGTTTCGCATTCAACATCTTTACATCAACGTCTTAACATCATTCAACATCTCAATATTCGTAGAATTGAAATTGTTCAACAAAAATTTTTAAGCCGTAGATGAATAAATTTTTTGAGATATTTCATTTTAAGTGTTTAAATTCATTCGTACGATTGGTCAATGGTATGTATTCCTTAAAATAAAATTTTGTTTCATAAAATGTATAAAATTCCTCGAACTTATGTCATTGAATATATTTTATATGAAATAAGTTTAAGGAAGCACCAGTTTTATGAAAGAATTTTAACTAATTGGATCAAAATTTTAGCAAAATCATATTAAATAATTTTATACAAATTAAATATAGTATTGTCAAAAATTAAAATTTACTGTAAGTTTATTTTAATTATACAGGAAAAGCAATTAAGAAACATGAAGCATTTTCTCCTTTAATTATAAAAAATTGGTTATTTGCAACCATAATGAAGTCAAATGAATACATGAGTCATATAAAAATTGAAGAACCGTTAATATTGTAATGCTGAAAATATTTCAGGAATAATTATCTAAAAAAAAATGTGAAACGTTATTATTATCGCGCGTCATAAAATTTTCTCAATTAAACTTCCTCTTATGTAAAATACTACTGCCATTAAATTAAGTAAATGTACTAAAAACAGTATATTAATTACAATTTTTTATATATTTTGTAATGAAAACTCCATAAAGAAATACAAATATTATGAGAATACCTTATATTTTGTAAAATATATAAGGTATTCTCGTAATATTTGTTCTTACTTTCGTAAAAGTAAATTTTATACGAAAGATTTTTCATTCTTTTTCAATTTATGAATGGAACTTTCCTCTTGCATAACATTTTAAATAAATTTCTTTTATACATGTTTATTTTTATGTAATAATTTCTACGTTATATTAATTCTGTATGTTCACAAAAGAAAATTGCCTTTCTTTTCAAAAATTTATGCATGTGAAAACACGTCAATGAATAAATTTTTAATTAATTCTAATTTAGTGAAATTAAATATAATGTATAAGGTTTTACATTGTTAATATCCGGTGCGTATATGTTATTTTTAACCAAGTAAATTTTTGAATTAAAACATGCGCAGTTATTGACAGTATCTAATGCAAACATGTATTAGCAAATTTACAAAAAAAAGAAGAAAATAACTCTTGTTATTTTATAATTTTAGCAATAAACTTTATTAAAATAATATTGAAAAAAAAACATCACACATATTATAAATAAAAAAGTACAAAAATGGATTATTTTGAACGGTAAATTTTCAATATGAAAAAATGTACAAAAACAATGTTCTACCTTTCATACCTTTTTACTAATTGAAATTTTATCGGATATATGAAATTAATATAAAAGCGTTCTCATATTTCTTTTTATTTTATTTAATTATTTCTAAAGTAAATTAACTTAATATAAACAATATTTTTCTGCATATCCTATATTAAAAAAAATGTTTTATCTTATTTTGGATTTTTTTCATGTAAATGTATAATTACTAAAATAATTTATGCTTTCATTTAATTATGACTAGCTAACGTTAATATACATTATTAAGTTATCCAATAATAATATTAGAAATTCTCAATAATTTTGCGAACTACCTTACTTTGAAGGTCATTTTTATCTCTAGTTGTATTTTCATGAACATAAAATTGCATACTATTACTTAAAATTATTATATTTAATAAATAAAAATATAAGAATTGATTATGTTTTTGAAGAGCAGAATAATTCAGAAAGAAAATTACAGAATCAGGTTATAAGCAATTATATGTGTGTCTAAAAGCAGAAAGTAAAAGTAATTAGGATAAAATACAGCAATATAAATTTTTAAGGAAATATATTTGCTTATATAATTAATAATGTTTAATATAACTATTAAATGCTTGATTTTAATTTATAAAAATACCCATAATTTTAAATATATTAACAAAGTAATATTATTAAGTTGAAAAAGTGAAAATATAAGATTAGAGCATGTTTCTATGTTTCAGCAGTTTAATTCAGAAAGAAAATGTAAATAATCATATTAATGTAAATAATCATCATAATAAAAATTATAAATAATCATATTTATTCTTCAAAATTGAAAATAGAAGAAACTAGACTCAGATATTGAAATATGAATTATAAGAGATTATTTAGTATATATTTCAAAACTAATGATGGTAAATATAAAACTTAAAAACATAATTTTATTTTATAAAAATGCCAGCAGTTTGTAAATTTTAATATTAATTAATTTATCTTTTTAAAATACGAGTTTATATGCTAATTTGCACTCAATGCTCTTATTTGATTTCCTAAAAACACTGACTTAATTTTTATTTTATTCAAATTAAAGGCAAATTTTTAAAAGTATAAGTTTTTCAAGTAGTTTTCTTACATTTAGTAAAAAAAATAACTGAAGATTGTTATTTTTTAAGATTTCTTCTTATGACATAAAGTAAATTATTGGTATTTTCTATTTTATTGAGACATTATGTGTTGTTTGTATAAATTTTAAAAAAAATGTTTAACAAATTATTAACTTATTTTACGCGAACTTATTTACTTTAATCAAATCTTAAAAAATGATATTTTCTATGGTTAATTATATCAAAATAAACAAAATATTATAAAACTAGAGAAACTATTTTATTTTATATTTAAAAAATCTAACCTGTCCTCTCAATAAAATACTGGGATAAAGAGGATAAAATTTGTATTTACGTCTAAGTATAAATTTTTTCTTATTTGACTAATGTTTTCTTATTTACATTATACAAAACTTTTCAGTTTAATTTCATTCTAATCTTGCTTGAATAAAAAACTGAAAAAGTGTTTTATCATATTTGCCATAATATGTATTTGTTTTCTCTTCCAGTTCTCTCATTCACAACGACGCAATTTTTCTCGTTTTAGTAAAAAATAACTAAAATCACCTTAAAGAAAACCAACTTTTGCATCAGCTGTTACTGTCAAGATGTCTATTTTTCGTTTTTGTATTTTTTTCAGATAATGTGTTACCAAGGCTCTTCGGCACTGAATCAATTTTAGTGCTTTATTATTGCTGAATGCTGTATGAATTATATAGGCATTTATCATATTTATATCTAATGAACCTATACAAAATGGCCAGTACCACCATTTCCACCAATTTTAATGGAATAAAGTCTTGCCAACCAGTTCGTGGTGATCAACACCACTTATGTTTGTTGTAAGAATTAATCAAATTTTGGCAACTTTATATTAATTTATCTTTTTGTCCTCTAACTTACTTCTTCACTTCCAGGATTGGTTCTAAAGTGCTGAAATTTGTACCAAAACTAAAAGTGCTATTATTTTATCATAGCACCAGAAAATCTCAGAATTTTCATTCAATGCAAAATCAGATTTAGTCCTTTTTTTCTGATGCACAAACTTATATTTTTAAATGACTTTCGTAACTTATCCATTTTTCTCCTATGTTCCTCGTGACTCTAAAACCCTGTTCTGCAAGATCTTTTTTTAATTGATGCTAGTAAAAAAGTTTATCGAAATATTAACATTTTTACTGGAATCAATTTATGATGAACTTATAATTAAACAACTCACGATATATTACTTGCTTGAGTGTATCACATGCAGTTGATTCAGTCAATGTTTTCCATTTTGCATATTGAGATGATTTACTTTTTATGACTTACTTTTTTAGCTTTGTTTCTGCTTTTTGTTGCGAAAACACTTGAGCCTATGTAGGGTTCAGGGTGGAAACTACTTAAAGTCCCAATATGCAGGGATAAGATAACATCGTTTATAATAATCTCAACAGTATTTATTTCCTTAACATCACACTTCATATTTTAATCATATTTTAATTCATTGGCATCTGGTGGACACACAGCAATTTTGACGACACTTACATCTGAAGCTAATTTACTCATTAACTATTAAAAACTACTTTGATTTTCCTCTAACTTCAGAAATTTTTGCATAAATATAATTAATATAAAAAAATTAAGAGTTGAAACACTTATTTTTTATTTCACTCTTAGTAGTAAAAAGAGAAAGAACGTCTCAATTGCATACTTATCATTCTAATATCCCATTTAGAGAATATTTAAGCAATAATCCGATAAAACATATCTAATAATAATAATATATTCCTAATTAACCACCAAGATGATAGCCGAGTGTCCAAAGTAAACTGAAAATGAATTTTGAAACAACAAAGCGAGCATACAAACCACGCTCACTAATGTGATTAATAAACAAAATGTTAAAGGGAAGGAGAAGGAGGCAAGTTACGTTACTTAAACTCTCAGGAGCTAATACACACACCTGCATGTTTCAGTTGACAAAATATTCGCACTAGTGGAAAGTGGACACCAATTGGACAGTGGAATAAAATGCGTTAATATATTTTACTAATAATAAATTATCAGTTTAATCTTAACTTGAAATAACATCTTAATTTTAAGTAAATTTAATTTTCAAATGGTAATATAAACTTAGATAAATAAAAACATTATTTTTCCAAATTTATTCAGTCTTTTGAAAATGAAATTTATTTGAATTTAAGATGTTATTTCATTAAATTATTTTAATAATATTAAATATGTATTAAAACAATAAAATATATTTTTTCAACTGATTAATTATATCCGTATATGCTTTTTAATATTAAAATAATTCTTTAATGGCAAGTTTTAATCATAATATTTACTTTCAAAGCTCTGGTATTTAGTATATTAAAAATATACATAATCCAGAAACTGTATATATTATATATTGTTATCTCAAAATAATTATTTGCATAGTTAAGAAATTTAATTAAAAAGTAAAATTTGAACTAAAAATAAATTATAATTAAATTTCAGTTTTGTTAATATATAGCTTGTATTTCTTGTGGAAAAGTTCCAATTTTTTTGTTTTCAGATTATAGAGAAATTGTATAAGAAACTGTATATGAAAAACATAAAAATAAGATGAATATTTATATTAATTTAAACTTACAATAGAATAATTCCCTGATAAGAAATTATTTGATTTCAGACTTGCAAAAATGATTTACCAATCATCAAACTAAGGAGCAATGATGAAATCTAAATTAAATTTGGAATTCTTTAAATTATTAGAATAAATGGTTGTTCTATACAGTGGTTAATTTCTAAGCCATTCCTAATCGTGGGATGCATTTTGCGAATTATTGTATTTCATAATTATCGTTAATTTAAATGTACGTAAAAATGTATTTCAAGAATTACCATTAAGTTATTTTTGATGAAACATTATCTTCTAATTGTTTTCACATTATTAATGAGCTTTCATTGCTAATAAATTTTCATTCTAAAATAATTGTTAATAGTCTATCAAACCAACGTGAAAAATTACATTTTATTGCCCTCATTCTCTATTTAAAAAAAACACCTTAAATTTATAACGTTTTACAAAAGTTACTTAAATTGAATTAAAATTTAATATATACGCATAATACTAAATATAAAAATACATAAGAAATAATTTTAGAAACGTTCAACTCAAAAACAAATAATTATATTTGTATTCTCAGATTTATTATTAGCCATTCCAACATTTGCAGTATATATTGTTTTAAAAAGTAATGTTGACTCTTGCAGAAAAATTGTTGATTTCCTAGCTTAAGAGGATGACCTATTGTCTTATAATTACTTAATAAAGTACCTTTTTCATCAATTAAAAGAGTAAGATATAGTTATGTAGATATGCATGAACAAATCCGTATTACATTTATGTTTATAGTAAATCAGTATGTAAAATTAATCAGTATCATTTACTGCCATAAAATTAAATTTGTTTGAAACTGTGGATGAACCTTTATGCTCTATGAAATCTCAAGGAAAATCTAAATAGAAAATTTCGCAAAATTCTAAGCAGTTGTTTATTAGAGTTTAAATTATACTTCTTAGATTAAAAATTATATACTAGAAGGTAAAAGTTTGAAAACAGTCAAGAAGGGGATAATTAAAAAAACAATATGAAAAAAATTTATTTGACAGATTGAAAATCTTTCAAAGTCAATTTTCAAATGATAAAAAGAATAAACTTCATTTTTGTATTAATATTCAAAAGAAATACGTTTATGGATATCTAGAAAAGTGCAAAAAAATTCAGAAAAATTACTTAATTCTCCCAAAATATTAAAATAGCCCGCATGCTGTATTCTCTATTTTCTTGTGTGCAAATTAAGGATTCAAACAAAATATGAAATAAAAATCTATAATAAAACATGTCTGATATTTTGATCTTATGTTATGTCGTAATTATACTGTTGATAAAATTATTGCTCTAAGGTTATATATTTTTAGTGTTTTATTTGACAAAAAGCTTAAAAATGATAATTTTTTTAAATTATTAATAATTCATATTAATTCTATCTTCCAAAATACTTTATCTTAACAAATTTAAAATTTCATTGAATAAGAGGAATTTTATGGTGCATCAAAAATATTTTCTTTTTACATTAATTAATCTTAGAAAACTATAGCTCTAAATATAAAGAGTTAAATTTACTAACTCACAATGCTTTTACTAATGGCTTTTGAAAAGTGTACTATTTAAATGTGGTTGCATAATAACATTCAAGATTTTATGATTAAGAATGATGGGAAAATTGTAAAATTGTATTTATGAAATGTGTAGCAAATAGACTAATCTTCTAAATATATTTTAATAATATACCTTAATTTAGAAACATTTATAAAGGTAGGTTTTTTTAAACTTCTGTTGAAATGATAATGTTTAAAAACTATTCCTAGTCAAAAAATAAATACAGCAAAAACACTTGTTGTCTGGTTGATCCAAAATTTTCTTCAGTAGTTAAAAACTTGGAACTCAGAATTGAAACAAGTATAAATTACTTAATAATCAAATAATTTTTTGCATGAAATTTTTCCTGTATTCTTTGAAAAATATGATAATTTTTAGCAATTAATTTTAAATTATGAACGTTATCTTGAAACATTTCAATTTTTTTTACTTGAACTTCTTTTCCTGGAAGTTAAATAAATCACTAAAATATTTAAAAATCAACTTTTACGAAATGTATGAAAGTATTTAGATTTGTAAAAGATTAATTTTGGGAAAACTGTAACATAAAAAAGTATGCGCTGATTCTTAAAACTGCTAAGAAAGTTTATTTTTTGATTTTACTTATTGGTTTATAAAGCATTAAAAACAGAATTCCACAATGTTAAGGAAATACTTTTAATCAAATAACATAAAAGTGCTTTAGGCAAATTCTCAGATGCTCATTAATAAGAAATTTGTAGGAAAACCAATTATTAAGTAGTCAGGAAAAAATGGTTATAAAATTAAATAAAAACACTGTACAAGGAATTAAGATATATTTATTTCCAACAAATCCAAGCAATTTTGTTTTTGTTTGAATCTTTAAAATGGGATTCCACAGTGTTAAAAAATCAACTATAGTTGGGGAATTTTTGAAAGATATTTTCATACGAGTTTTTATTAAGAACTTTATCATATGTTTGAAATATGTAACAAACTAATGTATCAGTTCAGCATTGCATGATTGTATAAATAAATATAAAACTTATGTGAACTTCCCTATTTAACTTGAAACTTTTGTTAAGTTTTAACCCATTAGATAACGAAATTTATTTTTATTAATTTTCAAGTACTATGATTATTTAAAATAAAACTTCATATTAATCAATTGGGGCTAATTGATCTTTTATCATAACGCTATGGAAGAAGTTTCATAGAAAATTCATTCATTCAAAAAAGAAATAGAAAGCGTTATTATTTACAAAAGTAGTTGGTACCTGAAGCGGATAATTTTCTAAATCCTTATTTTTCTTTTTCAATAAAATAAGCTTATTTTAATTGAATAAAAGTGAAAACCCTTTATTTATGTTTTTATGTAGTTATTATGTAACTATAATGTAGCACTAATGTAGAATTACAACGTGTTATTATGTGTTAAAATGTAATTATTATTAAAATTTAAACATGTTTAGTGTAACCGCAAAATATTCAAACATTTACTTTTATATAAAATATAATACATTTTATAGTATTCATTTCAATAAAAATTATTCATTTCCTTTTTATAAAATGCATTCCAAAACAGATATTCTAAAGTACTACTTAAAAAGAATTTGAGGATAAATTTCAGTATTAATCTCAAATGCTTGTTAGCAAATGAATTCCTGAATTACGCTGAATTATTTGCTGAAATGATATAAAAAGGTTATAATTTAAGAAAAATAAATTTACATTTAAGTGTTAATCATATAAAGTGTTATAGCCTAATGTGTTATAGTCAGAAATAATTGCTACGAAACAATAATTACTATGATATAAGCAATGCATTCATTATAAATATATACTTTTGAGAAGAAAGTAATTTTTTCATAGAGATGCTTTCAATTTGATTGTATCGCAAGCACAAATATCAGAAAAGTTAACTCCTATTAGAATTTTTGTCCTTTAATTTCTTAATGTAGTTTATCAATCCTTTTTAATTTATAAATGTAGCTTATGAATCGTTTTTAATTTTCTAATTTGTATTTATCACTTTTATGTATAACATGTATCTCTGTATGCTTATCAAAAAAAGTATCGCTAGAAAAGATATGAGCTACTGATAAGCAAATAAAATGTGGTTTTGTAAATGAACTCTTCATAAGGAAATAAATAGAGCTAACAATTTTTTATGGAATATAAAAATAACTTCAGTTTACACATTCAACTTAGATTCTATGGAAATATTTTTAAATTTATGTGTCGAATTATAGAATTTAAAAATAAGAATGTAACTACTTAGATACATATTTTTTTATCTAATAAACAAAGCTTAAATACCATTAGAAAAAAATTTTGATATCTACTAAAAAAAATTCAAAGAAATTTCCAAGTCATTTTTCACGTTAATAAAACATTTACATGTAAATACTATAAATAATTCTATACTATATTTCATTAAATTTACTAGTCCAGAGAAATTTAATTATTTTGTTTTTAAACTTATTAACTTCTCATGTATTTCATAAAAATGTCTAATGAGTTTAATTATTAATAATCCAAACTAAACTACTATTTTAGTGTTTGATAAAATAACCGTAGTTTCCGTTGCTAAATATAGATGTGCTAATATGATTTTTATGCTTGAACAATTTCTTTTGAAAATTTATTTTATAAAGATTTAACACATGAAAAATTTAAACTTAATTAAATTTTCAAATTCTTCTTAAGCAATCAAAATACTGTAGAAATCTTTCTAATTAAGAAAGGAAAATGCATCACATCTAACAAATATTTGTTTTACCTGACAAACAAGCGTTTATAAATAAGTATGTAAGAAAAAATAAGAAAATGTTTTTGTGAGGATTTTTTTTTTGTTTTTAATATTTTACATTCTATAAAAAAATATAATTAATTTTATAAATTTATGTTTTATTTTAAGTTTGTATTTCCAGTTCTTAACAAGGTTAATTAAAAGAGGTTTTTAAAATAATTCAAGATAATTTGATAAAAAATATTAAAAGTTAAATTTAATAATTTAATGCAATATATAAAGTTTATAATCAAAAATGTTACTCAGGATGTAATTTATTTGTTTTATCAATTGTTTCAATAGTAAATATTATTGACTTTTAATTTAAATTAATACATTTTTAAAAAGTTATTATTAAAGTTTCACTCATGAGACCAGCTACTATTATGTACTTTTCTTGTTTTTTATCTACATTTTCTCTATAATCAAGATACTATGAACAGATTTTAAAATTTTAAATGTCAAGATCTAAGAATGCATCTTTAGTTTTTCACAGACGGAACAATTAATACAAAGCTTACAACATCCACGTGTGCTATGCTACTTCATTAATGTCTCCTATCATTATAAATCTATAGAAATCTAAATATAAATAACATATATGTAGTAAGACAAATGGCAGCACCCAATCCAAAGCTAGGTACAGGAAAGCATGCTGTCGATCAACTGAAAACATAGCTTGATATTAACATTATAAAAAGTATACATGATCCAAAGTTATAAGGAATGAAAGAGTCTAAATCAGAGAAAATGCTTAGCATAAGTGCGGAATTCATTGTCTCATTTGAAGAAGCCACAATATTGGTAAATATTATCAGAGATGTTTCATTGAACTCGATTTCTGCTTCATAATGAGCTTTGAATTTTAAATCAAAACGATGTTAAATACGTAATATTCTCTTATTTAATTTTATGAAATTTTTGTAGGTATAGTTTTCAAGGTGCATTTATAAGCTGTATTTTGCTGGAAACATGCATAGATCAAAAGTTAAAAATCCCGGCAATTAAAGTTGCAGAAAAAAAACAAACATGATTTATTCATAAGACCACGTATTAAACTTATGAGAAAGAACAAAAGAGATGATATAAATATGAAACTAGGCATACAAAACATGATTTTAGATCCCTGTACCATTTAGACCACATACTGTTTGAACAGTAATTTGTTATTAAGATGGTTAATACACCATTTGTCGCCTATATCAGAAATTACAGTCCATACAGCTCCAAGGCCTGCTGAAAATCACATCATCAACCTGCAATTGAAGCATATAATTTCATTCAGTCAGTAATCTGGTAGTAGTTTCGAGTTGTCATTCGAATACGAGCTGTAGTGATACGACATATATGTCTGCTGACAATTCCATCAGCTGGAGTCGTTGCCACTGGGTAGAGAGGCTACTTTTGGGTGATTCCAAATTGTTCGGCTATAGCTATATTTACATGCCCGCACCCGAGTTGTCAGATAATTGTACCATACATTCTCTGTGTCATAACTATACGGTGCAAGTATTTAGTGCAGTAAGGACCGGTTGTGAACAAAAATCCTTCCTTCACACAGGTCTTTTATAACCATCTCTAATGCTCTCGTCATTGTGGTGGTAATCTCAACACCATCAGGTACTTTTCTACAATATGAATATTATAATTGACTGTGATATTTCTACAATACCTTTGATTTCCATGTGCTTATGGAATATCCTTAATTTTCAAATTAAGGATATTCCTAAAGTGTAAAAGTGTAAAATGTTGAATACAAGCAACATAATTAACTTTTTGAAATTTTTCACGCAAACTAAAAAAATATACTTACTAAGCAATATTCTAAATAATAAATGCAAATGTAGTAAAAATGAGATGACTATAACTCTTAAGCATATAATCGATTATGGAGATAAATACTGATAGGGTTGCATTAATTACTTTTACTATACAATGCGTCACCTGAATCACCCATGATTTTAATAAATAACGATTTAATGACAACAGTACAATAAATTTAATAAAAAATTGCATGTCTTATATGAATTAAATGATACTATGTTGTCTTTGAACAGCTCCCTCCAGAATATTCTAAAACTTTTAATATGAAACTAGAAATTTAAACTAAAGTAACTGAATAGTTTAAATTTACCATAATATTTTCAATAGATTTGATGAATAAGTGTGAATCAGTGTGCACAATGTTAAAAAATAAACTTCTTTAAATTATATTTCCAATTACACATATTTTTTATAATAATTGTAATAGTCATTTCATTTAAAATCATATTAATTTAAATAAAAATATTGATCATTTCCTAAATTTAAGATTTAAATTTATGTAGTTCTTGAAAGAAAATATGTAGTATTCTTGAATATATTTTGAATATTCCTGTCATATTATGCTGTGCATAAAAATGGAGACAGAACATATTACCTTATTTTTATCGCATCGCTGCTTCATTTATGCTGAGAAAGGAAAAAAGCTTTTTTCCAATATTGTATTTTTTCTTTTACAATTTTTGCCTTGCTGTCTCCCAGCACAAATTCCATTCATAGAATGCTTATTGTTCACTGAAAGCCCGGAGTGAAAGCCGATAATACGTCCTTGAAGTTGAGAAACTGAAGATCCTAAAAAATAAAACTTGTATTGTTTGTCCTTATTCTTAAGTACTTTTAAATGCAGCAATTTTTTCTATGTATATAAAGAGATCTAATTGATTTATATTGGATTTCAAACGGATGTTTTAAAAATCAGAATATCCATTTAAAACAAACGATATTTTTCAAAAATAATTTTTAATTCTTTGCTTTATTTAATTAAGAAATATTTAAAATGATTCGTTTTTCCTTATTATTTTTTTATTTTTTTAAAAAACTATATGAAAAATAACATTTACCTTTTCATGCACTTTCTTAAATAATCTGTATTTTACGTTAAAATATAAATATAAATTTACTATATAGCGATGTTACAATGTAAAAACATTTATTAAATGATGTAGTCATTAAAAAATAATTATATTGGGATTCATTTTGTGTTATATATATATATATATATATATATATATATATATATATATATATATATATATATATATATATATATATATATATATATATATATATATATATATATATATATATATATATATACATATATATATATATATATATATATATATATATATATATATATATATATATATATATATATATATATATATATATATATATATATATATATATATATATATATATATATATATATATATATATATATATATATATATAAGAGTCATTAAAAGAAGAACGTTGATATTAAATTATATCAGAAATTGCACCGGCACAATGTTATAGGCAGTACGGAAAAATCATATAAAATCGAACCAATTTAATAAACAGAATGAAATAAAAAAGGAACACTAACAGGCAGGATAATTTGGCCGGATGTTTTGACCATTTGACTAAGTTTGTATGTAGTATGCCCTTTCCATAATGGACGAAAACGAAAATCTAAACTGAGGCTTTATAATAGAAAATCATATTAAATTATAACTAAAGCAACCTAAAGCTCGATTAATCATCCTGTAACATTAAGGTAGAAGGAATTTTAAAGAAAATTACTCAACTTTTCTTTGCAAAATAGTCAACTCGCGTATCTATAAACATCTACATGTCCTAGAAACTTTGCAAGATATCTTCTTTTGGGATGAGTTCAGAAGGCTTGTCACATTTCTTTGGGTGTCAGGAATATCATCAAATATCTTTCCTTTCAAAGCGAGCTTGAGTCGAAATAACAGAAAGAAGTCTAGAAGATTGAGCTCTGGTAAATATGGTATATGTTGAATTTACACTACCTCATTTCTTGCCAGAAATTGGTATTAGAAGGAAAGATATTAGCTGTATAAGCTAATATCATCAAGCAATATGATTGATGATATTAGCTTAATATGCATATTAGAGTGGTACATTGAGCAGACGTTTCATTAAACGGGCCAAAATTTCAATTTACCTTGAAGCCTTCATCGTCGTTCTCTCATTTAGAAATTCCTTGTGGATAATGCCTTATCTTTTAAAGAAAAATGTTCATCGTTTAATACGTAATTTTTCTGCTCTGACTTTTATCCGACGAAGTTATTCAGAAGAACGTCATCCCATTATTTTCTGTTTCATTTCAGGTATGTAGCTAAGGCACCAGGACTCATATTCAATAATAATGCAGTTATAAAAAATGGTGATGCATCCACCATTCCGACAAAATGCTGTGAAGCCTGTAGACATGCCTACTTTTGACAGTCAGTCAAGTTATGTGGCACAAAATGGCAATACGTTTTTTTTTTCATCCTTAAAATATAGGTAATAATTTCACAGAATCAAGGTAAATCTACAATTTATCAGCCATCATAAACACAGTTAATCAAAGATTGTTCGCGATAAATTTCCTCACTTTTTAAGAATTTTCTTCACTGATGGAGGTCACCAGTCTTCCAATACGGTGGTCGTCAAAACACTTTCCCGGCCTTCCCGGAAACGGGCCAACCACATGTACACACACTTCATAGACAATTCGTAATCTTCATAGACACGCATCACACGTAGACCAGCATCGCATTAGTTTCTTTCGGTGTCTTGGTAAGTTTCAAACTAAATTTTGAATTGATCATCTGTTCGTTTTTTCACAGTTCTAAATTAAAGAACCAATGCACTACACAAGCACTGCGTAAGAGTCTTTCACGGAACACAAATGATGCTCAACTGAACAATGGTGAGGGAAGATGGTGAACATCTGTCTCTACTCATGCGCAGCTTGTTACTTCATTAGTGTATACAAATTGGCTTTTATGACTTTCCTCACCGAACTTTATTGTCAACGATCCATAATTATGCACATGGTTTTCTAACCATCACCTGCTGTAACGTATAGTTCTCGTATTGCATGGGAAATATTTCTAATTTAAAATTTGGATTTAAAGCTTGTTACTTTAAATTTTGTTTACACTGAAATAGAAAACATATCACAAGTTTTAAATTCCCTTTGATCTAGTTAAATGTTTTACAGATATTTTACAAAATATCCTATTTAGACTAAAGAAAATATTGCAATAGTTAGATTCTGATATTGTTTAATGAAAAGACATTTATGAGGATCAAAAAATGATTTATTTACTGATCCAGTTAGATATTTCATTCTCTTCTTTATTTTTATATTCGAAATACTCCTAACGAAAGAACATTATTTATTTAAATTAATATCTAAAGATATAGGTTTATGGTTATGTTTAGTAAATATCATGAAATAACTTCTTGTTTAAATTCGAAGTATCCTCAATGGTCTAAACTTGAATCCCACCTTGGGCATGGATGTTTGTAGTGGTTCAGAATTCACTTTAAGCCGTAGGTCCGGGTCTGATTAGCCCTCGTGTGCAAAAAATGACAGTTGAGCGACAAACAAACAAACTAAATTACGGGACTGAATAATATGTTCCTCGTGTATGAAATACATTTGGAAGTTTTTGTCTTTATAAAAGGTTTTGGTACTCCTCGTGTAAGAAGAAGAAATGCATACCAATGTTCCTGGGTTTGAAAGAGGTTGATTTGCAGGCCGGAAGAAATATAATTTATCGTGTATGTACGCTTTTCTTAGAACATGCCTAAATCCGATGACAGCCAGCAGAATACTTAATTGATAGGACCCACATGCGGAACATTTGAGGAATCTGAATTTTAAACGCAACACTATTATTTCTAACACATAAGTTCAAATTATTCCTGTTAAATTGTGCCATAGCAACAATTTGTAACTAATTTTCTATTAAAGTATACGTTCTGGAAAGATTAACTTATGAAACTATTTAAATATTATTTAAATATTACAAATATTTAAATATTAGTAGCAGAAAGATAACACTAAGTTATAAATTAAAGAAGTAAAAGTGATAAATATAGTATTTAAAAACAATAAGAATAAAATAATGTATGTTAATTTTGTTCTCAAATTACTGAGCTGTAATAGAATCCAAAAAATAGATCCCCAGAAGAGATATTTAAAAAATGAACAAATCAATATTGTTTTCGCTATAAATTGAAATTTAAAAATTACTTTATGTGAATCGAAGTAAGTATAAAATACAATAATGATGAAATTAATTTCCTTAGAAGAAGACACGACAAAAATCATCATAGACAACCAATTCTCAGAGAAACATGGTGAAAAATAAAGTTTACAAAGATTTCTTTAAAAAATACTTCGTGATTATCTAAATTAAAAGTAATTTTCTAAAATATAAAAATATTAAATTAACTTACATATAGGAAGTAGCTTGATTTATCACTTATATTTAGATTTTGAGTGTAGCTTGACTTATCATTTAACGTACATATTGCAATAAAGTGTTACTGTTCAATTTGTAAATGACGAAACGTTAAAAGGAAAAAAGTTTCATAATTTTATTTTGAATTACTAAGCACACCAAATGATTTCTTCAGTAAGATAAATTGAGTACAAAACATACTAATTTTTATTCTTTATTGTATTTTTCTTGAAAATAACAAAACCAAATATTGATAAATATTCTATTTAATGGTACTTTTAATAATCTTTTAATTTATCAAAATGTTATTAATTGAAATCATTCCTAATTATGTTAGCAACAGTATTTTCACGAATTCTTTTCTCAGAAAACTTATAAAATTAGTAATAATAAAGAGCAAAATTAGTAATAATAAAGAGCAAGTGAGAGTATGTAATATTTGTTACAAATTCAGTTTCAGTGTTATATTTCTGATCCTTTAATAAAAACATTATGAATTAATTTGTGGATTAAAATTTAGATAAAAAATTTAATTTAAATTTTCTGGAGTAACCACAAGTGTTTCTTGGATTATATAACTATTTTATTACATTGCAAGTATATATCTCAATAAAAAATTTTATACTTAATTTATAAATGAGAATGTTATGTTATTACGTTTGTTGAGTTTACTTAAGAGAATGAGAATGTTATTAAAAAATTGAATAAGAGAACTCAGTACAATTTAATACCATGGTGGTATAATTTTACATAATTTAGGCAGTTTATGTGAAGTTAACATGTGAAACATGTGGAAGACAAATTGCATGGTGAAATTATTGAGATTATAATGAGTGAGAACAAATGAAATTTCACTTATCGAGCAAGAAAAAAGAAATGAAGTAGTGCAGACTTCCTTTAAAACAAGCAGCTAAATGGCTAACAGGATTAGTTTTCTTTGGGTAGGAAACAGCAAAATATTTTGATCTTTTAAAAAATAGAAAAAATAAAGTTTAAAAGTGTAGTTTTTAAACACAGAAAATGATAAAGGATTACTTATCATTTGTCAATTTCTATGTTTGTGACTTTCGTCCTTTTTAGTCAATGAAGTAAATGCACTGTTTTTAAATATAAATCTTGTTTGTATGTGTTTTTAAGTGCATTTTACATAATTTTAACTGTATTTTATTTATAAAAAAGTTATTTGATTAAAGAGACATCTTAATAATCTACTATATGATATTTCTATTTCACAAACTGTTTTTGTTGTCCCTACGATATAGTAAAAAAACATGGAGTACTGTATACGCAGTCATTAAACTGCTGCCAATCTTATCTTTCATCAAATAGGTATTTCACGTATTTCTTTCTTAATCACAAGGCATTAATGTAATGTTCACTTTCAGAGAATATATTGTACCATCATTCTTCGTAAAAACATTAGATCATTTAAAGGAATTGTTCTTAAGCATAAATTACTTTTCTCTATAGAATTACTATACGATATTAAAAGTATTGCTAGTAAAAACAAATTGTTGAGCTAAATCTTATAAAGAATTAATTTATAATATAAAAAGAGATATTGTGTGAGCAAGAATTGAAGAAAATGTTTTATAGAATTCCAGAAGATATTACTATGTATCATATTTTTAAATTTTTATTTTGTACTTCCAAAAATTAAAAAACTTTTTCTCAGCAGTGTCTACAAAATAATTATTAATTTAATATAATTTGTACATATAAATCTAAAAGTAATTATAAGTTTTATCGACACACAGTTTTAAAAATAAGAAATTATAAAAAACAAGCTTAAAAGTTTAAAAATAATTAATAATGTTCTTAAATAATTTTTATTTAATATTATCTTATAGAAAAAATAAATAATTTATTTCTGATTAATATTTTCAAAATTATGTTTTTGTAGAAAACAAAAGACGTAGAGACACGTATCAATATAATGAAAGGTATTCAGGATTAGTATTTAAGGAATATATATATTACTTTTTCAGATATTATTTTTCATTAATATTTATTTTATAAAAATGTATATTAAAAAATAAAGTATTCATGACCGCAAGAAATCTTAAATAATGAGATATTCTTAGTAAAAGATTAGTTAAAATTCTTTTTCAGTCTATCAAGAATGATTAACACCAATATTTTTAATTAGTGATTTAAATGTTTATTTAAATTGTTAATCATATACCATGTTTCATTTTTTTTAATAAAAGAATACATTTAAATACTTTTTTACGAATATGCATTGTTATTGCAGTATAACTTGTACAAAAGCATAAACGCATCAGAAAAGAATAACTATGTATGGAAAAGTTTGGAGAAATTTCCGATTGTGCAAAAAAAGAGCGTTTGTGTTCAAAGCAAAATAGGTTTTTAGTTTTTAATTATTAGGTATCAATACATATTAAAGCAACATATTTTAAAAAATAATTAGTTATGATACAATTTAAGTAGTTATATTATTTTTATTTAAATCCAAATTTTCAAAAAAAATTCTTAGCAAGACTATAAACAATAAACTTGTATTTTTAAATGTATAACAAACCATTAATTTTTTTTATTATTAATGATTCGTAATTGACGGAATCATGATATAAAATAAAATGTATTGTCATGAATGAAAGGAATTAAGGTGCCGAATTGTAAATACATTAATAAAAAGTAGTATCTACGCTATTATCATTTTAATATAAGGCTTTGTTTTAATTATAAGCAATCCTGTAAGAAAAGAAATATGTCAATAATTGTTATTTGAAACATTTAACACTCTATTTCATTTATGAATTCTTCTCATTTATGCCTCTCGCTTAATGAAAGAAATTCATGTGTTTCTCATAACTTGAAAACATTTCATGCTGCAGATTATGTAACATGTAAATTGTGAAACTCGCAAAATTAAATTCCCTTCTATTATAATATATATTTACTCACAGTTACAACCTCGTAAACCAGAACGCTTTAATTTAATATTACTGGAACCAAAACATTTGGAACATTTCTTCGTACATTAAGTACATTTTTGGTTTCACCATGTATAGTATATTTACGTGTTAACTACTGTTTTCATTTAAATATCATTTGAGAATAGAGCAGAAAAAAAAGAAACTACTCCAAATTCCAATCGATAACTGAAAGCCCTAAAAAAATACAGTTTCTTTTATTAGATTACACAGGTTGCGTGCAGCATGCAAGAAATTTGTATTCATATCACGTAGTTGGAGATCATTTTCTAGACATAATTAAGAATACTGCATCTTCCAAACATTCTTGTTCGTGTAAAAATTGTCGAGTGACAGAGCAGAATAGAATATTTGATGTGATTGAAAATTATTTTCAAGTTTAATGTGTGTTAAATATTTCTAAAACCCTTTAAGGTATTAAAGTTGAATATATTTAATTTGATATAAAAAATTAATTTCTCTTATCATAACAAGTTGCTGAAATATGATTGCAAATATTTTCTGCATCCTATTAATAATTTTATATTTATTAAATTTAAGATAAAATTTTAATCATTATTGCTTTTTTACATGCATTTACAAATTATTTTTAAACATGTCACAATATGTCTTTGCAAGTAAGAAAAAGAACTAAAAATCATTATGTTACATTAATATTTTGATACCTTTGGGCATAAATTAATTAGTTTAAATCGTTTTTTTTTTTCATAAATAGATTTTTACTTCTAATGTATATTACTTTCATTGCAACATTAAACTTGAAGATTACAGGGAAAATATTTATAGTGTTATTTGCCTTCTTCTTTCTACTATTATCCTAATAATTCCTTTCTGCATTGTTATTTTAGAAAATGAAATGGTTTTGACGTTTGTTTTGTGCAAAATATATGAATAATTTGCACTAAAATCGGTTGACTATTTTAATCCGTTGGCTATTACTTGCACTATTTTAAATCAAAATTTTATACTGTTTTATTAACTTGTGACTTAAATTGATACCAATTTCTGTAACTGAATAGATTCATTATAAGTTTTGTCTGTATAAAAGCATTTAAATCAAAAGGTAAGCATGAGGGGTAATTTATGAAATTAGATATCACATAATGAGAAAATCTTGCAAAACGCAATATCCATAATGAAGTCAGTGAGAAATAAATGTTGCCAAAAATATGAATATTTATATAAGGCGTAGAAATAACTACGGCGTAATGAATATACGCTTAATGCATATATTAATATTTATGATTCTGTCCGCCATCTCCATGATAGATAAACATTATAAATATTCAGAAAATGAGAACTGGACATTTGCCCATTTAAAGATCAATTTCAGTACCGCTGATAACTCAGTTGTTAAACCTTGTGAGCATGGTTTTTCACTTTTAATTAATGTATTTTTAATTTTAGGAATTTTTTACGTATGTTGCATATATCTTTTTGAAAAACATGTTAAGTATATTACGAGCAAGATTATTTTTCACAATGCATCATTTAAGTAAATATATTATTTGAATTGTTTACAATAAATTTTCATTAAAAAGTTTTATAATTAACGATTTAAAAATATTCATAAAATTGACCACAAAAAACTTCAATTCACTGAGAAAAAAAACAAAATCTCTCATTTAATACAAATAAAGGTTTGTGAGATGGATTTTTAATTTGTTTAAATATTAATTTGAAATTCAAAAGTTTGTAGCAAATTTTAAAAAATAAAATCATAGTTACAAGAAAATTCGCAAATAAACACAAATAAATTAAATTGTCTAAATGAAATTAAATTCCATCGTAATGTTGAATGTATTTAATTTTTTATTTTTTTAAACTATGGCAAAAATTAATTCCTATACTTATTAAATGGAATGCAAAACTTTCTCACTATATATATATATATATATATATATATATATATATATATATATATATATATATATATATATATATATATATATATATATATATATATATATATATATATATATATATATATATATATATATATATATAAGCTGACCCAGCCACGCGTTGCAGTGGCTGAGTTTTTAAAATACATTGAATCAATTTTTTACTAATTCTTGGGTTCAATCAAATTAATATTTTCTAAAAAAATTTAGAATAGGTTCATTCATAGGAGATTAAAAATAAAACGTTTCACCAAAATTTAATAGTAATAGGTAAAGTATCGAAATTTTGAAATTAAGCACAAATCAACATATACTTTCTGAATTTACATTTTATTCATCTTATATTTAATTATAGTTTGTAATCAGTGACTTACTTATAAAATATACTATATAAATTAAAGACATCTAAAAATAAATTGTTATAAATGAGGTAGATAACATTGATAACATTGACATCGAACTATTATTATTTTAATTTTAAATTATATTAAAACTAAAAATTTTTTCCGCGGCATTATACTGAAATAAAAAAATTAAAAGAATTTATCATTTAAATAAATAAATTAGATCAAAATGTTCTACTGAATAAATTAATAATTATCAAATTATAAAATAAAAATAAAAAATAATAAAAGGCTATCAAGAAATACTTACATATTTTCGAGGTGGTATGAAAATTAGTAGAGAAAAACAGTAATAAATACAATTTTATTTTACTATTTATAATATTAAAAATATTCAAACTGAATACTGCACAATAATAACACAATACAAAGTATAATTATGAAAATGATTCACGAAACATTGTTATAGTATCATTATACATCATGAAAATATATGTAAATTCTATATTTAACCACGCGCTTGCGCGCGCACGATAATTTTCTCGAAGATGGTATAATCTAGAAAAATAAACACGTCTCCATCTGCCGAATACCTGTGCAACTTAGATGCTAAACCGCCATCTATTAGGAACTTACAGAACTAACCTAAAAAAATAAAAAAAATTTAGGGTTGTACTACCCCTAACATTTAGGGGGATGAAAAATAGATGTTGGCCGATTCTCATAGATACCGGATAAGCACAAAAAATTTCATCAAAATCGGTCAAGTCGTTTCGGAGGAGTATGGCAACGAAAACTGTGACACGAGAATTTTATATATTATATATATATATATATATATATATATATATATATATATATATATATATATATATATATATATATATATATATATATATATATATATATATATATATATATATATATATATATATATATATATATATACATATATATATATATTTATACATATATATACATATATATACATATATATATACATATATATATATATATATATATATATATATATATATATATATATATATATATATATATATATATATATATATATATATATATATATATATATATATATATATATATATATATATATATATATATATATATATATATATATATATATATATATATATATATATATATATATATATATATATATATATATATATATATATATATACATATTTATGTATATATATATATATATATATATATTTATGTATATATACATATGTTTATACATACATATATAATATATATATATATATATATATATATATATATATATATATATATATATATATATATATATATATATATATATATATATATATATATATATATAATATATATATATATATATATATATATATATATATATATATATATATATATATATATATATATATATATATATATATATATATATATATATATATATATATATATATATATATATATATATATATATATATATATTTCGGCTAAAAGGGTTTATAAAGACCCTCTATAAAAATAGAATTACAAAATTCTTACATATATGTATTGGGTTTCTATTGAAGTTCTGTCTGAACTAAATTATGTAAGGTATTTTGAATTTATCGTTTTCTTCTGTGATATTTATTATTTACATCAACTCTTACATTATAACTTAATCGTGTTTCAGTGTTTTTAATCATATTAGAAAACTAAAATTTATATCTTAACTTAAACTCATTCCCTAATACTTAACTAATTTTTTTGTTACAAAGAGAAATAATTGAAAAGCTTTTTATGTATTTTCATATATTTAGAAGTAATTATTGTTTAGTAAGAACATTGTCAATTGCTTAAATCGAATTAAAGTTCATGTTTATTTAACGAATAATTACAATTTCAAAACAAATATTCTTTAAATTTAGTATACGCAAATAACAGTTGTTGTAACAAATCCAAACGAAAATGTAAAGCAATTTATATAAACTATTATAAAGTAGGTTTCAAAATTGAAAAATTTATCAGCAACTGAATTTTCAAACTAAATGTGATACACTTTTATGCAAAATGATTTCACCAAAAATATTGATAAACTTAACACGAATACAACCTGCTTAGAAATACTGAGATGAATAAAATGCGAGGTCAGTGAGGCAAATGTATGCGAGCAATGCCGATATGATATGTGCAGCTGGGGATGCATAACAGTAGGATCCTCGTTTGATTGAGTTATTGTAACAGATTTTTCGAATTAGATGAAGTGTACTATGACTAGATATTCCTCAGAGACATAATTAACATTTATACAAACAATTGTTTATTTTTGTGAGGGGGAATACAATTTACCATACCTCAGAGACATAATTATCATTTATACAAACAATTGTTTATTTTTGTGAGGGGGAATACAATTTACCATAAAACTAGGTCGTCAAACAGGTGTATCACTACCTTTGACGGAAATAAATGGTAGATGTTCAGTGTTGTCAACAGTATATCGCTGAAGGGATACTGGGATACTATGCAGTCGAGGAGTATCAAAGGGCATGCTAAGAACTTAAATCTAGTTTTCGTGAATCGTAGAATGCTTATATCTTCCACAACTGGCAACAATTGGCCTAACGCCATTTAATAATTTCCAAATATTCAGTATTGTCAAATGAAATTATTTAGTGATGGTTTGCCGACATGAGTTATAAAGATAGGCAACCAATGAAACAAAAATCATTGATTTTATTTTAAAGGTAATATTGACTGGTTTTTTCCCCTTCCGAGAAAACTAGAATGAGAGCAACTGGAGGTACTTAAAAATGAATCCCAATTTATTCAAAATACAAATGACCAGGGCATGCACGTGTGCAAATGGCCACAAAACCGAAATGATGAGGCATTTTTATCTGAAAGTCATTCAATGTTTTCAAAGATGCAACAGTGTGAGAAACAATTTGTTGGGACATACCATCACCTCCATTCACCCTTGAACTGTCTTTAATACAATACAAACAAGCAGATAAGATTTTAACGTCAACTGTATTGCCTATACTGAGTATTCCCACACTGTGCAAAAGAGCAAAATGGTCCTTGTAGTATAGTCTACGTGCACTCACTGCTTTTGCCCAACGTTCATTTTCTCATAAAATGATATGAAAATATTTTTGCTTTTTCAATATTAATGATAAACATAAATATAAATCACCAGGAAAACCATCTCCATTCCCACAGATATAAGCAGAAAGCAACATATACCTGATGTTTTTTTCACCTTGCACCAAGTCTTCTCTATAGTAATTTCTCACAACTGAAAAAAATGAATCAGCCCATTTTCATTCTTGCCGTACTACGAAGGCATTTTTCTGAAATTCGTCTCGGAAAAATCACATTGAAATAACGTTCAATCATTTTTTCGACTTCTTTTTTGATTCATGGTTCTATGTTCATATTTTTATATACAGAATTTCTATATTATTTTTATACATTTCCTTCATTTATACTAAAATCAGATTCCCTCACAAAATCAACGTACCTAAAAGTTTTATTTGGAATGGAAGAATCATATTTCTTCGTAAATTCAACAGATATATGTGTTTGTTTATGTGGAAATAATGTTGCGGTGCTGAAAAAACATAACATTGAATGCCATTTCCAAACAGTTCATACTACTTTTAATGCAAGCTATCTACATAAATCTGCCATTTAAAAAAATAAAATAAAACAGCTAAAATCAAATATTTCGTTTCAATAATCAGTCTTTCACAAGATTTGGTATAAAATCTAAGAAATACCTTTATTGATTCTTTAAAAATTTCTTATGCGCTCACAAAAAAGAAATAGCCCTTTCAGGATGATCAGTTGTTAAAAGAAAAATTTCTTACGGTTTTTGATTGCTAACTGAAGGATTTTATAATAAACGAGTGATCATATCAGCAATACAAGATTTACAGTTATCAGAAAACACTGCTACAAGAAGAACAGGACACATTTTAAAAGATATGCAAACGCAGTTGAAATGTTATTTGGAAATTTGTAAGTAGTTCTCACTACATCTTGAAATATATAGACATAGCAGACACAGCACAGTTAGCAATTATGGTGAGAAAATAATTTATTTATATAACAGTAAAAGACGAGCAATTTAAAATGTAACCCATGAAAGGACTAAAAACAGGTGAGTATATTTATAAAATATTTATAACAAATGCAAGTTAGAAAATATGTCTCTCCAGAAACTTCGATGACAACCTTTGATGGTCATCAAAAATGATAGGAAACGTGAATAGTTTTATTGTTTTCAGTATAAAAGCTGGACCATTTCTAGATTTTATGTTGTATTATCCACCAGGAACTACTGCCATTTTGACAGGTAACGAAAATTATTACCAAAATAAGCTGCTTAATTCTAGCAAATCCTTTGCAACATATATTTTCTAGGTTAAGTTACAAATTCTTGATGATACTGACCTCATTGTACATCTGAAGAACGCTTGCTCAGTAAAGTCAAAGTATTTCATAAATTTATAGATTTAATTGAAGAAATAAAAATTATCTTGCAGCCAAAAATAAAGTATTTTTAAAACAAACGGATAATCTTCGGCTTGTGGATTTATCTTTTGTAACAGATATAATGGGAAAACTAAATAATTTAAAGTTGGAGTTGCAAGGAAAGGACAAACTTATAGCAAGAATGATAGGGGCTATAAACCCGCTCAGATCTAAGCTAATTTAAGGGTATATCAGATCTGAATAAAAGGTCTTGTGCATTTTCCAAGCATGAAAAAAAATAGTAGGCGATACTGAAATTGACTTATCAACATTTGTCGTCTACCTCCATTTGCTTCAAGATCAATTTAACATTGCTTTCAACAATTTAATGACATCAAACTCATTATTACCTTTTTTAAACTACTTTACCAATGAAATAAATGTAATCGAAATAGCAACAGACATGTTAGAAAATTTAGATCTTCCAAATGAGACTATCCTCAAATCTCAGATGATAAAATATCAGATGAGAAATCCTGGAATATAATTGACAGAAATAAATTTCCACACGTAAAACGAGCAGCAAATAAAGTTAAGTTGCTTTTTGGTTCCACTTACTTGTGTGAATCATTGTTTTCTCGACTATAAAAATCACAAAATAAAAATATCTATCACGACTTACAGATGAATACCTTGACAATTGCTTGAGAACATGAATTTCATCGTATTCTCTTCATTATGAAGCACCGGCTAGTGGAATGCAATGCCAAACATTGATTGTATTTTAAATATTTTATAAATCATTTTTATACTTCATATATTTTGCAAGCAATTTAGTAATCATTCATTTTACACGAGAATATTATTACTAATTATTTTCATAAGTTAAATTATTTTTTAAAATTTAACTTTTGTGCATTATATCTATTGTGTATTGTTAAATATGTCCACCGATTATAAATTTATCTTTAAAAATAAATACTGCACGTTATTTGACTGATTTTCTATGATGCACCATTAGGTTCCAAAATATTGGAGAACTTCTAGCTTATGTTATCAAGTTATCCAAGAGAATGTATGAGCAAAACAAATTTCGTCCCCACATTCTTAGAATCACCCAAAAATATTTTTAATGATTGAAACATTACCCTTGTTTTCTAGGTTACCAAATGTTTACCAATGTATAAAGTAAACAAGAAATTTCTTGCCGTTTTCACGTTACCATTGAATGATTTGAGAATAGGTATGTAAATTTGTGCATGACGTGGTTGAAATATCTGTCATCGAGAAAGGGAATATCAAGCCTTATGAAAGTAAATCCGCCACGCACATTTATTAGACTTAACTCATATAGTAGCGAAGATAAATGGAAGCGTTGAAAGAACTGGTTCGGTATTGTTCCTTTTATGACATCAAAATTAGTTTAATAACTGTTGCATTAAGTCGCTAACATGTCAAACGTTTAGATAAAATGCTATGAATGAACGTATGACAAGGTATAGATCTCACATATTTAGGATGGGAGATTTATTTTCTTTGATGAAATTGGTGTTTGGCGAAGACTAACAACAGGTTATATTTTCTATGGGATATGCTCTTTTTGATCATTAAAAATGGCAAGAGCATTCTTGTTTATATTGTAGTACGTCTAAACATGCATGGATGATAACTGCAGCCATCAAGAAATAGTAGTGAATTAAATGTTCAGTTACAAAGTGCATGACCTAATTTTTCACAAATTGTCATTGTTTACCTTACTTCTTCGATACCAAGTTGTGTTTTTGTCTTGGATATCTACAGATAAACAAAGGATAAATAATCCAAAAGAATAAATTGTTTTAATCGATTCTATTGGATAACAAAAATCGTATGTTTATCTTATCGTATGTTTAACTTACGTGATGCGATCCGTGATATTAAATACTTTTCTTCGGGAATACATATTTTTTGTGACAGAATTTATGTGGATAAAATACAGATAAATTATTCTCAATTTTTTTAAATAATGCTTTTATTCCTTTTGCAAATCAATCGATCACACATTCATAAAATAGTTTTTACAAAGAATGTGTTCATTTCTTTCAGCACATAATTATTTATGCCGATGATTTTATTCCTGTACTCCATACCATTTGTTACTCTTTAAGTGAAATCTTGAATTCATAATTTATAATTGAATTTCAGTTTTCCAAATAATTTTGTTAACTGTTAACTTTGTTGTATATATTATTTTGATTATTCTTGGGATTACAATTATTTTCTAAATTGATATACATTTTAAACTTTAAAACTATTATGTTTAAAGTGCAAATGAGTGCTTTAAATTTTTTATATGCAATCAACAGCAGCTTCTGAGTTACGTAGTTGTATTTGTGTGAAAGTTATTTTTTAAAAAATATTGTTGATGACATAATACCTCAACGAAATTCAGGAATACATCGACAGATAAATTTTGAAAAAGCTTATTAAGATTTATTTTAATTCACTTAAAGTATTACAATACATTAATAACTAAAAGTATGTTTCATAAGGATTACGATCTTCTTAGAATAAGGTAAAACTGTTAATTAGATCATTTTATGTTAGCATTCGTTTAAAAGAAAAACATTTTCTTTTTTTGTATATTTAATCACAAACTTGAAAATTTGTGAAATCATTAGATACAAAAAATATGAGTTAGGATATTTTCAAAAATAATTTTACATTTTTAAGAAGGAATATTTGCGAAAATAATTTTACTAAATTAGAAGCCTTTTATTAGCAAAATGCTAATGCTTTTAGCATCAGGCATCAGTTCAAAGAATGTCCTTTCCCAATATCCTTTGATAATATTTTATTAATTTTCAATACATCACCTTTTTTAAGGTTCTATTCTTCTTCTAAATGAATTATCTGAAAGGATTCGCATTGAATAATGTTGATTTTTATAGTTAGAATTACCAACATGAAAAAATTCATAATCATTAATTTATTACTTCAGATATATTTTATATTTTTCCTTAAGTAAGAGTAAAATGTTTGCAATATCTTTATAATTCTTCCTTTTAACTAATCCGTAAATACCAATAATACATAATCCTATTAATCTGATCTGTGATTCCGCTTAAGTGATTCAAAGTATATTAAAATATCATATACTTTTCATGCATCATTAAGTAATTATTGATATTAAGCAATTATTAGAAATAATTGTTTGATTCAAGAGCAAAGATTTTTCATAACACTACGGTTTCTCTCCTGAGTGGTAAGTTAGATTTCAATTTTTTTATAATTCAATATTTTTAATATTAATAGCTTATTTGAAGTTTCCAAGACTGTGAATGAGCAAATTAAATGATTTACTTTTATAGCATTCAAATTTCTAATTTAATAGAATAATAATTTTTATATGTTATTATTATATATAACTATGATTACTGATATGGAATTTTAACATATATCACTAATCAAAGAAAAAAAAAAGAAACATATTTCCAATAAATACTTTTCTAATGTGATGCATTAACACTAATTATATAATAATGAAGATATTCATTTCAATGTAATTAATATTATTAGAACATACTAATTTGCCATTAGAATAATTTATATAAATGCTTTCATACAAAATTACTCAATCATGCTTAAAATGAGAGAAATTGTTGATAAAAATATAAGCGCAAAAGTGAAGCAATTAGGAATATACAAAATATTGCAAATAACAAATAACAGAAAAGTATGAAAAAGAAATATTGAAGCTATAACTTGTTGCAGTCTCATTCATTTTGGATACAAATTGTTTTTGAGAAATAAATATTTTCCTAAAAAAATTTATAATCATAATAAAACCTGGTGTTTAGTTATTTACTTTGCTAAGTAATAAAAAGATAATCTCAAAACGAAATAGATATTTGTGTTTCTAAATATTCCTATATATATCTTGATGGTTACTGTAAGGCAAAAGATTCCGGAAAATCAAATTATACTATAGTTTCCGGAACTATTAGCAGCAATGATAGAATCCCAGTATTTTGACCAGATTCTGGATACTTAATGGATTAACTTTAACCTAGCTATATTTTTGGGTTTGTAATGAGATTTGTCTTTGAATCGGAAATAAAATTAAAATTGTTCTAATTTAATACTAAATTAATTTATCAAATTAATAATGAACAATTTAATTTTCTTAAAATAACTTTAATCCTTTTAGTTACGTATATCAAGTTTTAATTCATATAATTACAGTTTGTTATTTGTAATGTCTTTGTAATAAATAATGAAAATGTGCATCGGATATACGTAAAACAAATTAGTCGTCTGATATATCATCAACGAATACTCTCGTAGAATTTATAATTACTGTAGCGCCTGTCTATCGTAACTCTCACAAGATAGTCTAGCTTTAATAGTCTAGCAATAATTAACCACAGATAAATTGGCAGAAGCTATTCTCGTAATAGTCTAAAAGTAAATATATAATGAGTGTTGAATGATGATTAATATAGTGATTTTATTAAAGGTTAATTTCATGATCTACTTTTAAATAATTTAATAATTATCATAATATCATAATATTTATAAAAATAACAGCCACATAGATTGTATATAAATGTTTATAAAAAAAACTGAATATTAATTTTCAGTGTAATTTTTACTTGTTAAATTCTAAATACAGATCATTAAATTCTTATAAATTATCAAATTCTCATTTCAAAATTCTTCAATTTTAATTTTTTTCTTAATACACTTTAATGTGTTCAAATTAAAATATGCTGACATTTATACATTTATAATGTAGAAAATAGGACACAAATTACAATCCAAGATTTATTAATACTATACAACCAGTTATCTATATTTATTAAAAAAATTTTTTACTAATTATGTTTGGTAGTCATTTCAATTAAAGAAAAGAGATAAGACTACTGCAATAGTTTTATTACGTTAATAAATGTTGAAAAAATTACATCTGTTGCAAATTTAAAATCCGGAACATAAAATTTGGATCATAAAATCATAAAATTTGGAATTTTTGCAAGCATTGAAAACTATTATAAAATACGATTTTAGAAAAACATGTCTCAAAAAATTTATTTTGAAAATTTTTAAACTGCAAGTTAGTTTCCTTAGAGAAATTTAATTTTAATATACTTCATAAATAAGTGACATAAAATGTCACATGTATAAAATATTTCTTAAGTTCAAAAATCTTTGATTTAGATTTTGCCCTGAAATCTAATACACTTTTAAAATATATAAGCTAATTTAAATATTTTCATAGGTACTGATATGTGTTTTTTTTAATTATATTTGAAATTTGTATTCTTGTGGGCTTTTTGTGAAATAATTTTCTTTAAAACAGTGAAATTATTTTCTTTCCAATAGTCAATAAAGTTGTTTACATTTAATTTTAAAGTTGATTCATTTAATTTTTAAAAATTCTTTTTTTAATTTCCGGTTTTAAATTTTTAAGATTAGACTTGTTCTTAATATTAATATTTTTAAAGTATTGTTATAAAACTTCAAGTAGTAAGGAAAATATTAAAATTTTTAAATAATTCAGTGATACTATGTATCAAATAGAATTTGATTCGATTGCTCAAAATTATGGGACACTATAAATATTTTTATTTTACTCAAAAAAAAAGAAAATAATTTTGAATATACAAGTATATTAAAGTAAAATTTATAGAATATGATTTTACAGACATTAAAAAAATCGTATTTAATGTTAATAACTAAATATTTAAAAATAAAAATTTTACACAAGCTTAATTATTTGAATATTTAGCTTTTTAGATGATCCAATAACTTATCTTTGTTGTATATATACGTAATACTCTATATTTAGATAAATGAAATGTGCTTTATTTTAATTGTTTTTGAGAAATCAGTAATTCATTTTGTTAATTCCAATATTATGAGTTCATTGAAATATAATCTATAAAAAAAGAAGGAAATATAAAAAAAATTTAAATAATTTTACAAAAAGAAAACATTATTAATTTCAAAATTATTTCAAGAGGTAAAAATGTCTCTTTTTTAATAACATTCTTTTCAGAACTCGAAGAAGACATATAATGCTTCTTTTACTGCCCCTTTAGTCAACAAATAATCTCAATAGTATTTTGGTAACGCCTTTAGCAAAGTTCAGTGCCCATATAATTCTAGCTATCAAGCAGGTGTGAAATGGTTTTGCTTTAACACAATAAAAATGCAGCAAAGTACATAAGATTTATGACATATATATATAAACTTCTTTCCGCATTTTAATTTTCTTATTTATAAGTTTCAAAACAAACTTTCAGAATAATAATATACAGTTAATTCTATACATGAGCAAAATAAAATATGTATAAGCAAAAATAATTAAAGGAGGCTATTTTTTACACCCAATACATTAATATTTTAATTATATATACATATATATATATATATATATATATATATATATATATATATATATATATATATATATATATATATATATATATATATATATTAAAGTACTAAAATCTATCGTTCTTATGAACAAATATTTATTGAAAAGCCTTATCTGCTTTGTGAGATTTTAATTTTGTGTTGATGTGAAGGACATAATTGTGGAAAGAATAATATCAAATTTATTAAAATTTTTTGCTACATTTTCCTTTTTTATTCATTTAGGGGAAAAATTTAAACAACAATTTTCTACATTTGAGACATTTTTATCTATACAATGCATTTCCTCATAATACCCATCTTAATAAAATTGATAAATAAAATTGGAACTGAAAGCTTAACTTATTTACTCACACAAAGAGGAATACAAAAGTTTTTGAAACACAAATGTATTGAATTTTCTTTTTCGGAATGATTACCATCACATGTGAAACTCTTTTTTTCGTTATAAACGTTTAAACTAGTTTTGCAAAATTTCATCAAGAAGTGAGGTACAGTTTTTTTTATTATAAAATAGTTTCCTCTTGGCTCCATATTTTCATGCGTAAGCAATGCAAAATCACAGAGAACAACATCTAGTTTGTAAAGAGGTTGGTCAAAAAGTGTCACTTCAGTAGTAATCAAATACGCAGATTGGCGCAATGCAATGGGTTATTGTCATAGGAAATCATATGAAACATTGTTATATGATGTCATAGGATCAAGGATCTTGGAATCCTATGACAATGGATTCCAAGATCCTTGATTTTGATCATGGACTTTAAAGAACTGCATGACTTTATACAATCAGAGCTCATTGTACTACTTAGGTGTGACTGTCTATTGTGTGTCTTAAACGATACGCTCAACAATTCTATTTATAGTGTGAATAATTCCTTTCAGTTTTTCAGTAGTAAAATTAACTATATTTGCCTATCATTAGCTATAATATTATCTTGAATTTCTGGTGATTTATCAGTTAATTAGAGATTATTATCTTTATATGTGCCCATTTCATTTGAGTTGTTTTGATATCAATCATAGGTGTCTTTGTCTTTCTGCATTCAGAAGAATTAGAAGTGGCAAAGATGTCATACTCAAAATTTAACTCGTGCATCACTGTCTACTTATGAGGGACTACGGGACAATAACACTGATTCATGTGAGAGAAAAAATAAAAAGTAAAATTCGGAATGATTAGATAACAAGCTGTAACTTATCAAGATGAAGATTAAATAACAAGATGTGATTGTAACACAGTTATTGGTAAATATATAGAGATTTAAAATTCAATAAAAATATCAGTATACAAAAATAAATTACTTTAGATACATTTAATACATTATCGTTACATCACGTGGAGACGGTATGTTGAGATTTAACAAAGAAGCATAGCGTTGAAAATTCCGAGTCCGTAGCTAGATTAGGGCTTTAAATACTGACATTTAAAAAACCAATATTTTTAATTGATTTAAAATAAAATAAGATATTAGAAATGTATGAGATGTATTATTATTATGATGTAATTATAGAGTATCAAGTTTTCCTATCTCTGCTTATTGAAGAAAGTTAGAAAATGTTCGGAAAAATTATTAAATGTTTTAAATTAGAAAATAAAAAAATAAATAAAATTGGAAATAATTTAACTTTCTGGAAGAATGGTTTTTAAAGAGGAATTTGAATTGATTGAAATATAGTCAACTGATTGCAAGTCAGATTTATTTTAACAGGAGTTTGAGCTAAAAATTTATTTAAAAATAATTTATAATTTCAATAATTGGAAGTAACTTATCTTGGTTCAATGTGACTGAATCCAATCTAGGCTGATATAAATAATTTTCTTAGTTGGGAAAGGCCAAAATCTCTAAGAAAATCCTTGTCAAGAATATATTATTGATAAAATAATGTAGACGTGATGAGAGAAGTCGAATAATTCCAAATAATATATAATACGTGCACGTTGGGGCTATTCTAATAAAAATTACATGTTGAGGTTACCAAATTTAAAATTTCAGGAAAATTTGAGGTTCTAATTTTGAGAATAATTAAAAGAGTTAAAATAAATTAACTTAAGGGAAATGAGTTAGTCCTTGTTAATATATTAGATGGAAGAATTAATAATTGGTCTTTTTTAGGTCAAATTTGTAATACACAGTGAAATGAATTTCAAAATCCGTAACAGCCAAATTGCACATTAAAATGGTTATTAAGAAATCAAGGGAACATAAAAATTGTTGGTTATTTACATAAGGAAATTATTATTTACTTAGAAAATTTGCTTACTTCCTTAATATTAATTTACCCAAGAAAAAATATAAAATGGAGATGACACATCATATATTGGCATCATTTCATCAAACATTCTGTATTTAATTATTTCATATATTTTAGAAATATATATCAATATGCAGAAAACAAATAAATGAAATTAAATAAAGGACTAATTAGAAAACAATATACAAATTTATATATGAAATAAATAAACTTTTTTAAGAAATTCATTATTTTCATAATTTCTATGAATTGTGAAATAGTTTTAATTTAGAATTTTTATCTCATAAACTCAACACAATTACTTATTTATGTCATCAAAACTTATGCACCTACTAATATACTTCAATATTTTTTATGAAGTATAAGCTCCACAATACCCTTCAAAAGCATTAAATGTTAACATTTTCACTCAAAAGCATATTTTGTAAATTTTATTGAGAATTAATAAAATACTTAGAAAAGAAATTTTTTTGGGTATAAAATTTGAAAATTTTAACACAGAAGTCTTAAATTTACATAGCAATCTTACATTTTATCGAATTTTACAAATACGTTGAAAAACGCAATCACAATTTTTGTTTTAATTATTATTATGCTATTGTATCAATGTACGTGAATATATATCTTTCCAAATATTTAATTTCGTACATAATATTAAGGACTTATAAATTTCATACATTTCTTTCTTGTTATCCTCAAATAAATAATTACATTGGACAGTTGTTATTTCAAAACTACTATATTTCTCTGTATACTTATAAACAAGTAGAAAAATTGTTTTCCTTTTAAATGCAATAATTAGTATATTTATTTTTCTTTGCGCAATATACTTTACTAGTTTTATTTTTATAAGATATTTTATTTATATAAGAAAATTATAAACATCTCATAGAAAATAAATAAATGATAAATTTTGTATTGTCTAAGAAAAGGATATTTTGAAATATTTTCCAATCTTCTGTAAATTTAAAATGTTATAAGACATCACACTCTGATGAAGTTATTCATTTCATACTCAAAATTTAAGAGTTCATAGTAATTGTTGGAGGAATAATATTCTTTGAAAATATTTTATTTATTGAAAGATACTTTTACGATAAACTGTGTCTAATATTATCTTTTTTTCTGAATAATTCTTGATCCTGAATATAGGAAAACACTCATTAATCAAAGAATCAAGGTATATGATTGTTTTTAAAAACACTTTATGAGAAACTTAATTAATATTACACGAATAAAATATCTATTGCGTTGTTCATCATCAGTCTTACAGTATTTTCAAAATATTCTCAGCAATAAAATGTTGCCTATATCTTTTTAACTGTCTATCTATATCTATCTATCTAAATATGTATATGTGTATATATATATATATATATATATATATATATATATATATATATATATATATATATATATATATATATATATATATATATATATATATATATATATATATATATATATATATATATATATATATATATATATATATATATATATATATATATATATATATATATATATATATATATATATATATATTTGTATTTATTTATATGTGTGTACAAAATTACAAAATTATTAAAATATACAATGCAAATGATAAGAAAAAAGCATAGGGACTACGTCTTGATCAGGAGGGATGGTCAGCTGCGTAAAATAAACACTCTTTTCTGATATAAACGATGGACAAATGTCTATAAATCTTCAAGCAAATCCCCCGAAAAGTGCTCGTATTAAAAAAAATCATGAATAAACTCAGTTCAAAAATTAAAGTGTATATATATATATGTATATATATATATATCAGGTCTCTCTCTTCAATTGCTCCTAGCAGTAATGGGTCTGTTTATCTCTGTCAAATGGCAATTAATTCTCTACTGAAAGGAGGACGTCAAATTGTACTGCAATGGATAACCAGCCACTGTGGTATCGCGGGAAATGACGCAGCTGACAAATTGGCAAAGGCTGGCTCAGATTTACAACAGCCTTCTCCAGCCTTGGAGTACCATACTGTTAAAAGGTTTATTAAGTCAAATTTAGCCTCCTATCGTAGAAATGTTTACAAGATGTGCCTAAAGGAGAAAGCATGGGCTTCCTTACTAACAAAGCCTATTCCTTGTAACCTCCACAGAGCTGTGGGAGTGCCTAATTTTTGCCTTAAAACTGGCATGATTACCTGCAAAAACACCTTCACCGTTTGGGTTTGAAGGACTCTCCGATTTGCCCTTTTTGTGGACTAGAGGACATGACTGGTGACCATCTTTACACTTGCCCTGGACTTTTGGACGTCGCAGTTAGAAATTCTGCGGAAGATGACTTTTCATTCACCTCAAGATTGTATTGTGCTGCCCGACAGAGACTGATGTTTGGAAAACCAAGGTCGGGCGTAGGATAAAAATATATATATGCTGGAAAGTAAACACTCTAACAATAGATAAAACATACACAGAGTAGAAAAAACATATAATACCAAAGTTAGAAAATCAGATTGAATATAAATATTCGAATAAAGGTTGAGTTGCCAAAGATAAATTTGAAATTGGAATAAGGAAATAGTTGACAAGAATAATTAAAATCAAAAAGTTAAAGTTGCTTAGAAATATGCAGTAAATTTGAAATTAAAATGTCTCAAAATGTGTTAAAGAGGATTTAAGTTTAAATTATGTTTAAAATGATTAAATAAAAGAAAGTGAGTAAACGTAGGTGTTTTCAGGATTCACGTAAGAACTTCAGTGCTTGGGTGGCCCTACTGTAGTTATAAAAACAACGCATTAATTCAATCTTACTAGCGATTCCCTACTTCCTACATATTGTAAAATAAAATTACTTGAAACAGCATTATTTTTGAGGTGATCTACGAGGCATTTAATTTTATTTTTAGTATACTGATGACTTCTACAAAACAAATCAATTTAATTTTAAGTTTAATATACTGGACTATTAGGTTGATATACTGGAATTCAAATACTTCTTTTAAAATATATAGTGTAATGTCTCACCGTCGGCACTTCAGATTTTAAGAGCCTCTGTTGAAAATCGTATTCAAAATATTTTGGGAATTCAATAATATTATACCTGACAACACTACAGTAGTATTTAATGAACGATGCATTTTTATTTGTAATAAATTTATTTACATTATTAATTCATTACAAATAAGAATGCTAATATTGAATTGCTAATATATGGTGAAATATTTGTGGAACAGACTTTTTAATTTACAGAAGGAATAGAAAATCTAGCAAGAGCAATGTCTATTAGATTTTTTGTACATATAATATAGAGATTTGCTTTATGCTTATTAATACTAATTCTTAAAAATCCTTATAGATAAAAAGGATTATGTTAATCCTTAAGGCAAATGCAAAGCTCTGAGTATGTGGGAAACATCAATAACATTTTTATTTTAAATTTTTAAAAGTAAATCAATTTTGAATGATATATCTGAACAGCAAATTATAAAATGGTAATTAAAAGTTTAAAATTTTTTAAAAAGCAATACACGTACTTTAGAAACTCTACTAATCAATTAAAAATCTGGTAAAGTGCAACCCTTGATTTTGTTGGAGAAATATTTTAATAATTATTATCAATATAGAGTTAAGTGTAATTAGATAAAAAACATGTTTAAATATGTGAATTTAAGATTCATCATTTTTTAAAAAATATAGTAAATGAAAGGAATACAATTATACACATTAAACCCCTGATCTCTTTGCTTAATTAACTGAAGATTATTGCTGTCTTATTCAACTATAGTAAATGAAATTCATACTTTTATATAAAAAACTGTTCAGCTGACCATTACTTCATGTGTATACGTTTTTAAAAGTATTCTTGTTCTAAGAATGAGTATCATTTTAAAAATAAAGAGCTGTGATTCTTAACACAATAAATAAATGTTAATTTTTAGTTTATTTATAAGATAAGAAAAAGTAGTTGTATTTTACTATAGTATACTCTTATTTTTACCCTCTTTCATGTATATGATTGTGACTTAAAATACGTATTTATATTTTTTAAATTCAGCACACAATTCCATCGAATATATAATGTTAAACTTTTAAATAAGAATAATATATGTCGTGGTAAATTAAAAGAGTAATTAACCCAAGGGTAGAGTTTTTATGATGTATTCTATTTTCATTGACGATTTTTATGGATGCTTTTAATAAACCAAAATAAGAGGTATATTTAAAATGTCTAATCTGTCATATTTTTGTTCTATAAGTATACTCTCAAACTAAAGCACGTATTGACTCTTTTATACACCCTTTATTTTAAACATGCATGATTCTAATAATGAACATGGATCGCAGTTAAAGTTTAGTATTTTTGAAAAATTTAAATAAATTAAAAATAAATATTATTTAATATTTGAATTCAGAGTGACTAATATTAACATTGCATAACAGTTCTGAAACAATATTGTAAACAAATGCATATATAAATATATTTTTCATTTTATATTTATTTTATTAGTTTTATACTTGCAGCTTCCACAATTTTAAGACATAATTTTATTTTAAGGGAAAAAATCTATTTGAGAAAATTTTTGTAAAATACTGGCTCAAATAATTACACTCTTAAGTGAATTGTTATTTTCCAATCAATTTTTTCAATCAATCGAAACAATTTAACTTAAACAATAATGAAAGTCTTAACATTCTAATGCCACATTCCGATACACAAAAAAGAACAGTTTAATTATTTTAATTGCAATTTTAACGCGCAGAATATTTTTGTATTATAAAACTGAAAATAGAAATGATGTAAGTAAATTTTAGAACATAATCAAAGGACTTGCAGACATGAGCTTTTGAATATTTATTTATAATTGCTCTCACACTTAAATAACGCTTTTCTCATAAAAAATATAAACGCCTGATTAATAAATATTCTATCACTCCTTTATTACGATGTTAGAGGAATTGGCTTCAACAGTTCCTTCGAAAGAATTACTGAAAGCTGATTGGTTGTACCATTAAGAAAATTACTCTATATTGGATTTACCTAATATAATTTCAAGTAATATTTTATTTCCACTTACTCTAATTTGTACAAAGGGTGATAATAATCTGACTATATATATATATATATATATATATATATATATATATATATATATATATATATATATATATATATATATATATATATATATATATATATATATATATATATCGGTACGTGTGTGTAAAGGATTCAAATTTGCAGATAATATATATATTTAATAATATAATTTGCATATAATAATCCTATAATTTTAACTACAGCTTTTTGTGCTCAAGCAAAACACGAGAAATAATATGATTATAATATCAGTAGTTATAGTGGAGATATGGATAGTTATAATATAAGTTATTACAAACTCAGTAGTATTAAGTGGCTATAATGCCACATGTCTCATTGTAGAATTAAAAAGCCTTTGGTTTCAAATTTAAATATAGCAGTTTATATGGCTTTCACAGAATGCGGTGTATCAAGGTATATTTGTAGTGGAAACATGTTTTTTTTAAACTCCATGGTTTTGAAGAAACCACGGATGAAATTCAATCTAATTGAGAAAAATAGGATCTCTTGGACACTGGGAGCCTTGCTTAGCCATGCATTATTCTGATGAAATATGACTTTTGAAAGTATGGGGAGAATACAAGCACCAACATATCAGTGTTGTATAACTGGATGTTCAATATTTTGAAAATACTTACAACAGTGATAAGAGAGTTAAATTAAAAACTATCCAGAACCTTGATATATTGTGCAGGTCAAGTGTTGTGATGCATAACATAGTTTCCTAAGTCTCATAACATGGTGTTTTTAAACTGAAAGGCAACCACTATGGTACAGCAGGCAGAAGTTAGAGTTGATTTTAAAAACTGTCATAACTGCCCTTTATCCATATTCGTTTACCAATTTTTGCGCTAACCCATGTATTTTTCAGTCAGTGGTAAACAAAGGACAGGACTACATTCTTCAGAACATAACGTTAACACAAGCAGCAATTAAATTTAAAATGAATTATGAAATATTTAAAATGATACAAGCAAGCAGTAAATAGCACATTGCAAACCGAATATGCTGTTTTATGGTTCAAAATGTGCATGATAAATTCAACATTTTTCAAGTTGCCTGACATTATGAGAGGTTTTTCAAATGAATAAAATTATCAATTTCGTCAGTCTTCTGTTCCCTTCCTTATTCAACGATTAAAATACGCTTTATAGTTGATTAGTTTTATATGATACGATCATAGTTTTTTTTCTGAATGATAATCCACAAACCATATAGGTTACTATATTTCTTCGTACAAATTAAAATATTTCTTCAAAATACGTTAAAAGGCTTACTCATAAACATATTATTAAATAGCTCATACGACCAAACAATTGCTATTTTTCGAATCGGCAATATATCTTTAAATAACAGTTAATGGAGAGAAATAATGTCACTTGTTATTGCCGTATGCACAGCAATGGTCCTGATTTGAATTTTCTTTTGCCGCAAAAGCGCGATGTAAATTTCATATCAATTACTAAATGCCCTACAGTTTTTTGCGTACATATGATCACGTTGTGGACTCCCTATGACATTTGTAGAAGAGGACACTCAACCACCAATCATGATAGATGATTAACTGACGGCAGAATCGCAATATACATCTCCTCTTGTTCAACACTAACTGAAATCGTACCTGTTATCATCTGCTCTACAGAGTGTTACCTCATCATTAGGCCATAATGAGCCCATGGACATTAGCTTACTTATAAACATAAAATCTTCCTTTTATCATATTTAGGCAAGTTCATACTTTAGCCTTTTATAAATAATTTGTTCAGTCGTATCAATTACATTACGTAATTATCATATTGAGGTTTTAATCGATGTACAATGTATGTAAATATAACATGAAATAAAATGGTTGATGATTTGGAAATTCTGAAATCACGTTATAGCCACATCATTTTAAGTGATTAACTAAAAACCGGAAATAATCAAAGTTTCTTACAAGAGAAAAATATAACACATTTTTGTCAAAAATTAAATTAAACAGCTATATTGTTAAAATGTCATAAAATTATGAATGAGCTTTATTTAATATATACATGATTGATAGTGTTAATTTCTATTATTTTTCCTATGAGGATCACAATTATTTTCTTACTTTTTTAAAATATTCAAATAACGCTAGAGTTATTTTATAATCGATTATATGCCCAAAAGGACTGATGAGACTTATTAAGATATTATAGGAAAAATATATTATAAACCACGCTAATTATTTATTTAATTTATTCTAAATCTTGTGAAAAAAATTTATTTCTTAAGTAAATGTTTAAATCCTAAAATTAATAAATAGGACTAAAATTAAATTCTATTTTATTTTTGTAATTTAATGACATGTAGCCACCAGACATCTGTTAATTTAAATTTTAAAGCATTCGTTAAGGATATCTAAAAATTGAATAAATGAAGTAATTTTTTGCCCACATTATGTATGTATATAAAAACTCACTTTAAAAAATGCTTGTTAAATTGGTATATATATATATATATATATATATATATATATATATACCAATTGAACAAGTATTTTACAAAGTGAGTTTTTTACGAAAACTTGATGTTACTTATAAATCTCTGAAATAAACTTACTCTGCTCATGGAAAAACAAAGAATATCTCACAGGTTCATTTAGTTTAACACGCAGAAGAATTGCTATAAAGAATAAAAATATTTCTATTCAAAAGAAAAATTGAGCTAATTTTATCTGTTTAGTTTTGCAACACTTTAAACGCTTAATTTTTCTGAGTAGAAATTCAATAACTAAAAGAAAGAAAAACATTCAATAAATTATTTGAAATAATGCAATATCTGGTCGTAAAACAAAAGTAGCTTCAGGAATGTATTTTATAACATTGATGTCTCTATTATAAGTTCTTAATGATTCTCTTATGAATTAATTTGATTCTTATAATAAATAACTTAAAAACTGAGATTAGTTCTAAGGCTTTCGTCACCCACTTTGTTTAATGTTTAGTGAAGAATTTTTAATATAGATAGTGGGCATAAAAACCCTAGTGGGCATAGATAGTGGGCATAATATAGATAGTACACATAAAAAAACAGTGAAATTAGAAGGATTTTTAAGCACAGCACTGACAGTTATGCTTAAAATAATCAAAATTCAAATATTAATCTCTTATTGTTCAGCAAATATTGAATTTGAATATGTATACTCCTACTTTGTAGTAAGTGGTGCTACCTTCAGACAGTGATCATGAGCTTCTAGTATTATGACTTTATTAGCAATTATTTCATGAACCACGGAGAATGAAATAGGCACATAAAAACACAGAACCTCTTTACCAAAGTTTAATATGAATTTCTGCTTAAAGATCTAGGTGTAAATAAAATGTAATCAATACTGATTACGCCCTATTAAAAAAACTCTAATTTAAATTTTTTTATTTACTTGTTTAAAATTAGATTAACAAATAATAAGAGATTTGTCTCGATATAATTATTAAATATATTATTCTAATACGAATTTCTTTGTAAATTGATATATAAGAGAGAAATATACCTTATTTTCACCAAATGACATTTAAAGAGATAAATTATTCAATTTAAGGAGAAATAGAAGATAAACATAGTTTGAATATTTCATAACATGTATAATAATTAAATCAATGATGCTAAATTTGACTCCATATTATTGAGAATAAATACATTTTAATGTAAGTATATATAGCAAAATACCGTGAACTTTGCTACAATTTAATAATTAAATACAAACAGCTTTTCAAACAAATATGCATTTGTGAGCATTGAAAAGAGGGTATTATTTGTTATTGTTCCTCCAATTGATATTTTTATCTATTATGTCCATTCTTTGTTCTTTCAATTGATATTTAAAACTAGCAGTGTATTATATAAACTAAATATAAGTAAATGTCATCATAACAAAGACGAAAATTTTCACATTATTTAGTAAATATGACAATTTTCAATTAATGTAAATTATAGTTGGAAGGAAAAAAATTAAATATGTTAATAAGATATCATTAATTACTATGTTTACGTGTATTCTTATATAAGTGCTATTGTTTAAACTTCACGTGAAATGTGATCTATACAAAGTCATATTAATGCACAAATTTGCATTCATGCATTAAATTTGCATTAATTAACATTCATGGTCGATATTTTTAATTTGAAGGAGAAATGAATAATAAAAGTTAATTTTTAACGCTTTTAATTACTATGCAATTATTAAATTTTAAAAATATCATATAATTAAAGTGTATTATATATTATTTTTGCATCCTAATATTATTTCACCTAATGAACATTTTATCAAAAGTATTTTATTTTAAGGCAGAATTATTTGATCATTATATTAAATAGTTAACATTAAATTAAAAATGATATTATTTTCAATATGTCAACATATTGCTTAGAAATATAGCTATAAAAATAAAAATAATTAATTGAAATTCTAGTTGAAATGTCTGATGGAAATTTAGCCAGCATAAAACATTTCCTTGTGTTTTTCATTTTGACAACTATACAACGACTAATTTGATTTAATTCTCGTATTTAACTTATGAATTCATGTTTTCAAAATCTCGCACGTGTAACTTACAGAAATGCAAAACAAGATGTTACAAAATATTGCGTAGATTTTACATGACAATCACATTATAAAAAAATTACGAAATGTTAAATTTACATATTTGTGTTTCATCAATGAAATGTTGAATTTTGAAATGCAGCTCTACATGAAAAATATTCTTATTTGTTTTTAATGACTTCAGTTTGTACAATGATTCTCATATTTCTTCAAATTTTAACATAAAAAAGTTGATAAAAATATGGAGAATTTTTTATATTTAATAAAAATGCATATATAAAGGGTTTCTCAAAGGTAAATAATAATTTACATGAAAATACTTATGTATTGATTCCTTTCACAAGTATTTGAAGAGGAACTCTTCTTAGAAGAAAGAACAGTCATCTTTTTTCTGGAAACTGAGAGGTAAAGCATATGAAGAGGTGCATCAGCAGTACTAGTTAAAATACAAAAACAATAAACAAACAATTAATAATATTAGGCTACTTCTTAGGTATTTCATGGAAACTGGTAGCTTGTAAAATGGAAGCTGGTAGCTTGACGGATGAAAAACTTTCTTGGCCGAATATCAAGCTCATTCCTAAAGCAGTTAAATAAGCCCACAATTTTTTTTGTCGTCGGCTGAACCATGATATGGATATTCTTCAAATCCCTGTTGGATGTATTCTTCATTTTATTCTGATAAAACAGTCATGTCACGTGCAGCTACATTGCATCACCTAGAGGATGAAGATTATACAGCATTATAATTATGATTATATACCTGTGTAATGATTTTCGGATGATTTGTTAAACAGTATTCTATGAGCAGAGGAGATTATATTTTACATGTGTAGAATACTGAATCGTTGTAACTGTAAGACATTTGACGGTATAAATCCTCATAAAGTATGGAAATTGGAAAGAGGTACCCAAAGTTTAACGTCCAGTTATGGATGACCAAGACAACGGCTTATTGTCCATTCATGTTTGTAGAAGAAGTTGTGGTACTTTTCCATTATATTCCCCCGCTTTTGAGGGGAAAGAAAACAATTATAAATTGTTATCATAAACATTCCATTTTCATCATGTATTGTTTAAAAATGTTAACGTTTTAAGAGAATGCTAAAAATTAATACAAACGTTTTATTTACATTTTATAAACTAAACAGTTATTATTTATTGATACAACTTATTGAAACGCCAGTGTTTATTTCTAGCTGAAATTATTTGGCAATTACATTGGTGATCAATTGTGTGGTTATAATGTAATAATACCTTTTTTCAATGAGACAAAAGTAAATTTTGTTTCATTTAGTTATCTTTTGCCTGGTGATTTGTAACCACAATGTTTGTTTTAATAGACAACAATATCACCAAGCAATCTTTTGGAATAACTACATAGCTTCAGTTTTGTTTAGCATTTAGGCTGTTTACCATTGTTTATAACTTTTTAGTAACATTTTGAAACAAAAAAGATTTAATATGTATTAAATTTAAATAAAATCTTGATATAGTAAATCATCGTTTTTACTTTATATTATTTTCTCCGTAAAAATTGTGCTAATTATTTAGGATCAAAAGGTACCATGGAAAAGTACCGAAGAGGAAAGTAGTACAAATTACCTTATTATGCTTGCATTTTATTCGAAACTACAATTGGACTCAGTTGAAATGTTGAATACCATTGTGTACCAGTATGATGTGGCTCTGCCCCACTTTGCTGCCATCGTTCTTGATTACCTGAATTGCACGTTCCTGGAACGATGTACCTGTAGAGAATTATAGATTATGTAGGTACCGAGGTTTCCTAGATGTAATGATGTATGGGAGGGGTGGACAACCTGAGGCTAGCGAGCCACATGCGGCTCTTTGAATGATTATTTGCGGCTGCCGATAAATATACCCAAGTTCCCTTTTCATTTTTGTGTTATTATATTTTAAAAAATGATTATCATTCTGTATGTGTTTCAAAATATCTTTTAAGTTTTTGGCAACAAATATGAAAGATTAAGTGCAACGTTGTAACAAATTTCATTTTCGTCCAAGTTAAGAATGATAGGACTTATCGAAAATTGCGTAAACGAACATAGACAGTGGCTTATCTATCCGACTCCAGACCAATTTTGAGTTTGTAAACTTTCATTGCAACAGACAGTTGACATTGTGCTCTGGAGGAAACAATTTGTATCACTCTTGCTATGGATATAATTTGTTATCTGGAATTTTTGGTAAGTTAACTGTAAATTTTTTTCGTAGTATGTAATACTACGAATATATATGTATATATATTTATATATATGTATATATGTATATTATTTTTTTACTTACATAAGAATTCATTACAGTTAAATGATAAAATATCAGATATCATTATATTATTTTAAATATTTACACCCTTCCTACCAAAATAATTTTTATGAAAAATTACTATGAAATTTAAGAACTTGTTTGTGATTTGGAAAGTAACATATAATTTAATAAAAATATGATGTTTTTTAAGTATCAAGCTCATTTAAATACCAAAAGTGCATTGTGCTATCCGGGAATTTAAATATCATGAAATTATTTTGCGCACACAATGTAAACTCTCATTCATACAGAACTATGTCCTTTTTCTCTTAGTCCTTTAAAATTAGTCTAGACAAGTTGTCTGTGTCTAAATTACTTGAATATATTGACTTTAAAAAATAAAAACGAGAGTATTACTTAATTTGAATAAAATTTTGTGAGTAAACGTTAAAAATAAAGCCTATTTTGTGACAAAATAAAGTTCATTGATGAATAAATAAAGTTATAAAAATTAATGGTCTTAAATTTTGTTATGAAGAATTAAATATTTTCATTTAATGCAAATATATATTTAAAGTTAATAAATATTTAAAATATGTTAAAATATCTTATTAAAGAATAAAAGTAGTTTCATGCATATTAAAAATTCCCATAGTGTTTTCCTGGCTGGTTGTTTCTGTATAATTCAATGTTATAACACTATAGTCTATCGTTTTATTTGTAAAGTTAAAAAAACTAAAGGTTTGATGCTATTACAAAAATTCTGTAAGTGTAAAATTAATTTGAATTTTATATACAAGTAAAATATATTATGTGATTATTTAGCATTAAAATTGTTTAAGATTGGATAGAATGCTTAGTAAAAATTATTTAAAATGATAAAGTATTCATACGGATTTATTAATGATTTTTTTATTAAATATTTTATTAAATATATAGGTTATATTTTATTATAAAATTATATTTTATTAAATAAAATAGGGTTTTTATGAATGCTAAACATACAAATGAATTGATTGAAAAATAATTTTGAAAATGGACAGAAGATATATTTTTAAATTTGTAATCATATGAAATACATTTCCCGAGTTATTCGAAAATATAAAAGAAAATAAATATAAAACATTATTCAGATTTTACAAACTTGATATCAAATGTATTTCAATCATCCAGTATGAAAATTGTATTAATAACTATAAAAGAGGAGCATAATCCAAATAAGTATTCCCCATATAGTAGTATAAAATATTATTTTATCTATTGTGCCTACTCTATACTATGTTTCTTTATAAAACGGAATTGCCCTGGGTATCATTTTCTTATCATTGTCAATGGCCACATTGAAATCTGATAAATTTATTGTCAGTACATTATTTATTCACTGATATAATGAGTTTGTGATGTTCTTGCCCGCCTTAATAATGAGTTTGTTTCCCGGTTTTAGCCCATGGTGTCACTCTTTGTGAATTTCTCGAAGTCTTCTATAAAAGTTTTCTAAGTCGAGATTCAGTTTTTCACACAGTATTGTCTTTGTAAATTTCTACAATGTGCATTAACAGCTAGATTTCCATTTGATTTGTTACATGCTGTCCTAATTTCCTTCAATGAGTATGATTAACGCCGATGCCAGTGTAACATTATCTGCCTTCAATCATGAAAATGTTCTGGTTTTCAAATCAAAAGAAAAAAATCGAATATGTTTAAAACGATCTCTTTATAAAGAGTGTTGAAAGAGTGCCAATGCTTAAATTGATGACCATAATGTGTAATAACTGAAAAATTATTTGCCTCATAAAATGTAATGCTTAAATCCATACAATAATACAAAACATAGAATACTATTTTCCTAATGTTATAATTCATGCATCGCTTAGAAATTTACGATGAATCTCTGCCTTAATACAATTTTTTATGTGATACAACATTTTTCACTATATTTTAACTGTATTATTTTGTAATATTATTTGTTAGTAGATGACTGAATTTATATAAGGGATGAACATGGATTGAAATTTGAATGAACATGGAATATTACAAGCATGAAACGCTTGCAAATTCTAGAGAGTCAGGGCGTTAAGTAATATTAATTTGACTCTTTCCGTATTTCTTAGTGCATGTTTTGAAACGATAATAATATGGTAGCTACGAAATTTTATTTCAGTTTTAGCAACACTAATTCAAGTAACGGAACATTATGCGATATTGAAATACGATATAGGATTCAAAAGTTCCCGGTCTGATGACGTAAAGCATATTAGGAATTAAACTGCGGAAACACATCCTTCTTAAAAGCACTTCCGCTTTATGACAATTGTGCAGCAACACATTTTAATTAATGTGCCTGTAAAGTTCTTTGAATAATGACTGAAATTCATTTTTGGCCATTTCCTTTAACTTACAGCCTACAATGTACAATTGACTTGCTCTAAAGTTTGAAATTGATGACCCTGCAAAGTCTTGTCAGTTTAGGAAAATAGGAAGAAATCACGTGATGCGAGATCAGGTGTGTAAGTGGGATGAGTCAAAATTTGATAAAGTAAAACTTATCCTTTTTATAAATGTTCACAAAGCGAGTTGTATATATGCTAATGATTCATCGTAGTATATACTTATGCAGCAAAACGTTTGCCAAGAAATCTACTGAAAGTCTTAGCACCTTGGCTTTTAAGTCATTCATTATATATTTTTCAAAGAAAAAGTAAAAAATAAGTTTAAAAACCAATTAATTTACTCATATGTAAAAGCATAAAATATTTGAGACTATAAAGTTTATGAAATCATTGTAATTTTGTGATTTATTAAATATTGCACAATTATATTTTTATTAAAATGACTAATATCTCAATATATTTTTATAATAAATATTTTAAAAAGAAAGAAATTACCTAATTTAAAAAAATTATTATTCAACAATACCTAGTATTATTATTTTAATTGTATTTGAGAAAGTTTCTTTATATTTCAATACATTTCTCTCAGAATACTACTTTATCTCCTTTCCATCTAGCAAATATTTCTAGTTTTTCGCTGCTTAAGTTTGACTTTTATTCGACACAATTTTTTATTAATTCAGACATCTTTTGTCAGTTGAAATCAAGAATATTAGCTGAACAATGACGCCTCATAAGCTAACTTTTCTAATTGAAGCCATTTCCTATGAATATGTAAATAATAATACAAAACCGCATGAAATTGCAACAGTGTAAGCATTCATGCATCAAATTTAATTTTTTTTAAATATTATTTGTAAATATTTGTTACGTTTCATTCCAACAAAACTACGTTTAACATTTTTTGATTCAAATAATTCATTATTGACTCTTTCACTTCAATAAGTTTGCAACAGAAATTAAAATAGAAAAATTTAAAAAAAATAAAATAAAATAAATAAAAAATATTAAAAAAAACTCTTTAATGGGCAAAATTAGAGCACTCCATGTTCAAAGAGCTTCCGATAAACATAACAATATCAATTAAAATGCATGAAAAATGTTTTGCTCAATGTTTTACATCCAGTAATAATATGTAGACAGTATTTTTTTTATGAAGAGTTGTTATAAAAGTTATTTTATTTGGTTAATAAACTGATGAGGGCAAAATAAACTTTCCAATTTTTTTTCCGATATAGAATAGGAAATAGTCAATGAAACATCATCCTTTACTTTTTATGCTGAATCTGCTGTTTGCAATTTTCAAATATTTTACATATTAATACTTTCTTGTTCTTATTTCCTTGGATATGTATGGATAATATGTTCTTTTAATTTTCAGCTTTTATTCACAGTTGAATATTTAAGAACTGTGAATTTTCAAACATGCAATTTACCAATTATCAGTGATCCACCAGAAACATTTATTAATTTTTATTTTAATATATATATATATATATATATATATATATATATATATATATATATATATATATATATATATATATATATATATATATATATATATATATATATATATATATATATATATATATATATATATATATATATATATATATATATGTATATGTATATGTATATATATGTGTGTGTGTGTGTGTGGCTCGACCTTGGAAATGTAAAACCAATAAGGAGTTTCCAGGAAGTGACAAACTTGGCAAACAAAGAGAGACAGCAACGAACATTAAGTGATCTATATTTCGAAATGATTATACAGAACGAGAACAGAGTTGATAAGTAGGATGTAGGGCTTACATGGATGGCAATACACGAAGAAACAATTGTAGGCACAGAGTCAAGGAGAGTACGAATGGCGTCCTGAGGAAAAGAAAGAAATTACCTAAGTTAAAAAAATTATATTCAACAATACCTTATAATTTTATCTGTATTTAATTATTTTATTTGGCTTCCTGAGAAAAAGAAAGAAACTGAAGAAATAGATGCATGACTCATTACCGAAGAAAATCCTGCTGTAACTTGGCACCATTACAGATGATGGCGTCTATCCTGTGTGTTTAATGGGGCGTAAGACATGACGCCATGAGGACAGGCCACTAGCAACCATTTGACGGCAAATAGTTCTACTTGATATGGGAGCATCCAGAATGTCTTGCACATGCTGCAGTATTTCATAAACGTACTTTGCGGGACCATCACAAACTCCCTTCAGTCAGGAGAAACTCGCGAAGCGGACTGGGAGATGTCTGTGTATCTCTGACTGTGGTTCTAATTCCAATTTAATATCGCGTTTAGAAGTTGATCTAACTAGAATTTTTACAATTGTGTTGTGGGCTAACGCTTTGTTCATCTTGCCAAAAAATGGTATCAATAACTGCCAAAACAGCGAAGATATAAGCATTATTGTGAATATTTCACAAAAAATTCACAATATGGCGATTCCCCCATCCTAACAAAGCAGGGCATAGCAACCAAAGGCGTACCCCCAACAACGAAGGATAATTTATGTTCACACTTCATTATTTCGGCTGCTACTTCTTTCTTCATTAAATTTCAATCGTAGGCCTATCCAAAACCATCTGAACTACCTAGGTGTAAATTTATGTGCAATTTGGATAACTTATCTTCATTCCCTGACAATCCTAACCCAGAACTTCTGATTTTTCTTCAAGCATTTTTCTCTACATGCTACACGTTAACAACATCATGAGTGGCTAATTAATTAGGTAAGTGCCCAGATGTTATCTTCTTTCGTTCCGCGTGATAGTTCTGCGCATTTTGATGCATAGATTATGTAGATAGAATAATTGGGATAGAAGATGTAAACATTTTAATGAATAAAAAAATTCATTTTTTTCGGCACTTTTTCGGAATTTTTTTTTACCTCAATAATTATTCAATAATAATTTCGGCTCTAATTGTTCTATCATCTTTAAATTAATTTTAGATTAGAGTGGACATTCTCACGTTTCTGGAAATGTTTGTATTTTTGTTCTTCGAATAACAGTTAATTTTCTATAAATTTTTAAAAACTATTTTTGTTGTTAAATTTCCGTTTTATTTTATAAATTTTGTTGGTCACTTTCATTTTAATGTTGCCATAACTTTTTAATTTTTAGTAAATCCACTCCAATCTTTCTATTTTTACTCGGAGCAGATTCTTGTGACTCAAAATTTGTTTTACAGTTCAAAAAATAATCATTAGTTAACGAGATATAGTTTAATTACTGTGATTGAAAATTGAATATTTTTCTTATTTTTCACCCAATGGTTCTTCGTTCCTCCCTTATGTATATGCATTGACTCTGAATATTTTCTAAATCTCGTTTCTTGCTGCTTTCCATGTCCCCCTGTTCAATTTTGTCTTAACCCTTTGAGCACCAATATCCCGCGCCTAATTAACTAAATTATTTTAATATTAATCAGCGTTTTTCTCGGCTCCTAATTGTCGCAGAGACCTGTGACTACTTTCTAAATTCCTTTTATTAAATGTGCTTCCAATGAGCCAGCTTAGAAATTATATATTCTTAAAAAAATCTAAGCTACTTAAGATTAAAAAAAATTTCTAAGCTAGCTAAGATTAAATCCAAGACTTAAACCTTTTCCCTCATTCTCTCTCGGACTTTAACCTTTAGGCTACAATAGCTAAACATAAATTTGTTGTATTTAATATAAAAAAATAATAAAATAAAAATATAAAAAATTGTCCCAGCTGTTCTACATTTTATTCTAATAACTCTTAATTTTAAGTTTATTTCTTTTATTATTTCTCCTGATCAATTTTAAATTTACAGCGTTCTTAACTAAGAATTTAAAGTTTTCTAAAGTCAAATTCTAAACTATATTGACAATAATATAATTAAATTATCCATTTAAATTTTATTTCAATACACAATCTAACATTTTACTTTAATGTATAACTCCCAATACATTTTAATTAATCTAGTTCCCATGCAAGGGATAATATTGGGGTTAAAATGGCCTTGAGGAGGATGTAAGACCAAAGGACCATATTACATTAAATAAATAATAATCTACTAAATTCTCCAGTTTCTCAATACAACTAGCTACTTGGTCCATCTCTCCTTATGTGAATGTATATGAGTGTATTTATATTTATTTAAGAATCTGCCCCGATCTATGCAGTGAATGCCGGGATAGTTGTATGGGACGGGATGGCGATGGCATCTGGGTCATTTCTATTCACTTATGATTTAAATTCCAAACCTTAACAATAATAAATAGATTTCTGAATCTACTTCTGATTTTATTTTCCCCCTATTGTTTCCACCAGTAGCATTTCTACGATTTTGTATTTCACTCCCACCTAACAAACCATTCCATTACTCTTTTGGACACCAAACTCCCAAATAATGGATAAAAAAACAACTCAAGAAATCAATCTAGCTTATCAATCTTAAGATCATTATAGTATCACAAAATCTACCTGCAAATCATCTAAACTCCGGAACAATGGAAGAGGAAGAGGACAAATTACACGAAAGATTAACCAATAGCTCAACTACAGTGGAAGCAAGCAAGATTATCCCATTAAATCAACACTCAGAAGAATCTAGAAATACTGAACCTTCTCCAGTCCACCTAATTGTATCCAAGGAATTATTTTGTTAAAGACCAGAGGGAAGTACCATCTACCTTGGTCCAAAAGAAAGCATGAGATGGAACTGCTTGATAAACTGAAAACATTACTCCCTCCATCATCCACCGCTTCCAAACATGACGATGGGTCATCTCTAAAACAGCAAATGGATCAACTCAACAACAACATTCAGAAAATCAAAGAGCTTCAAGAAGAAATCAAATCACTTCTAACTGCTCCAAGCAACAAATTTTTCCACCTAAACCCACCTATATTGACATATTAAAGAGAAGAACAGAGGCTGTCATAGAAACATCAATCATCATCAAACCTGCTGAAAACGAAAACCTTACAACCCTAAAATCAAATCTCCTAAAACTAAATAGTGATGTTTGCCCCAAAAAATTAGCATGGGGGAAACACGTAGCAAAGGTAAAGGGCTGTTCAACTGCAACAGAAGAAAAGCTGAAAAAACAACTGGAAAAGAAACGCTTTAATATTCTAGAGCCCTCCCAATTAGTTAGAAATGTAATATTTCTAAATATGCCAGCTACATTTAATGATGACAACATAACCCAAATAATATTGAATAACTTTCCTGAAATGGACAGAGACACGCATATTAAAATAACAGAAATAAATTAATTTAGGTACAATGCAAACCTACAACATATAGTAATAGAAGCAAACAGCATAGCAGCTAAGATACTCGCTGCACGGAGGCAGATACGCATTGGTTTTCAGACTACATATATACGCAACCATAAAATCATAATCCGATGTTACAATTGCTAAGATTTTGGACACATTAGCAGGGACTGTAAATCTCAAAAAGTATGGGGTAGATTTGGATGTGGACATTCAGAAAATGATTGTCAGTCTCAATATCAAAATTGATCAACCACCACATTGCCAACAAAAAGGAGCGAATTTCCCCTCAAAATATGAAGCTTACTCTGCAAATTGTCCCATCTACAGGTCTCTACTTAATTCGAACATCAACTAAATATGTCAAGCAACATTTACCCAACCTGCAACAAAGTCCCACAAACAAATAATCTTCAACCACAAGTGAGCAGCAACATGCCCATAACAAAGATAAACCTTATGAAGGTCAAGTGCCCCAACTGACTTATTGCAAATAGTTGCCTACAGTCTTAATGTGCAAGTCTTTGTGGTACAAGAACCACATATAAACAAAGATCATCAGATACTGGAATTTCCAAGCACCTGGAAATACTGGCTCTCGGGTAATGGAAAGGCTGGAGTAATCACCACAGTTGATATAAGCGCAATCATAGTTGAACTTAAAGAAAACGCGGTAGCAGTTAAAATTGCAATTAATGCTGGCCCACTGACAATTATCTCTGCATATAGTGCCCCACCAAATCACAGACATACTAGGAGCGAGTCTGGCCGAGCGAGAATCAGTGAAGCACTGCAGGATATTGATAGCTTCCTACAAAATTTAAGAAACGAAAGATCATAATCGGTGCAGACCTTAATGCCCATCACATCATGTGGGGATATAAAGACAACAACAAACGAGGTGAAGCACTCTTGGATTACCTCATTGGTAATAATTTACATCTTCTAAACACAATGGGTGCTCCTCCAACTTTTAACTCCTCAACCAATGAAGGATGGTCGGACGTGACTTTAACTCCTAATGTCGACATTGAAATAGAAAGTACATAAGAGGTCCTAGACACTGAAACACTCAGTGACCATAAATATATCCACATTGACAGCACACCAGATACGACACAAATTACCAGATTCAAGACTAAATATGGAAACCATCATAAGTTCATCAAAAATCTATATCCACACGTAAGCAATATATTACAACTGTTAGAAGATAGTCAAACAACTGATCAACTTGACAATGCAGCCGCAATCATGCAAAGACAACTGATTGAGTGTTGTCAAATTTCCTAAAAGAAAATGAAGCCGCGCCGAATTTAATGCCAAACTGGTGGACGCAGTCTTTGAATCTCAGGAAAAAAGAATTAAATGCCAAAAGGCGAAAAATGCAAAATTTAAGTAATCCAGACAAAACTAAACTCAGAATTGATTACAAAAGGCTGAAGGCGGCATATATTAAAAATTTACGAAGTGCAAAGCGCATATGCTGGCGAGAACTGTGTACTTCAGCAACAAATCCTTATGGAAAATTTATAAAGCCACCTCTAGAAAATCCTCTCCACCATCAACCCTATTCTGCACGAATTTACATGAAGGTAACGCTATTAACATCACCAGCAGAATCTTAGAAGAGCTGTTTCCTACACAACCTACCACTCTGTTTCAGCGATCTCTCACCAATGACAGTTATGATCCAGAACTCAGCAAGGAAGAGATAGACAGAGCTATCACCTCACTCCCCAATGGAAAAGCACCAGTACTTGATGGAATTGACAACATAATACTTAAAACAGTGGACCGTCACTATCCAGAGCTTCTCAGAACCCGAGTAAAAAATGCTGGAAATTGTGCTATTTCCCAAAGTGCTTCAAAATTGGCTTAATCATTCTTTTCCATGAGGAAGGAAAAGACAAACTGCAAGTTAAATCATACAGGTCAATCATCCTCTTACCAACGATGGCAAAATTACTGGAGAAAATTGTGACTACAAGATTGACTTTCTTCTTAGAGAGCCATGGTCTTCTTCACCAAAATCAATTTGGTTTCCGTCAAGGCAGGTCAGTGGACGATGCTCTTCTACTCCTGAAAAGACAAATCGAGATTGCAAAAGCCTCAGCAATACATTGCGCAATAATTTCTCTGGATATTAAAGGAGCTTTCGACTCTGCACCACATCCAGCTATCAAACAAGCACTCGAAAATAAAGGATGCCCAGAAATAATCAAAAACATTCTCCTCAGCAACCTGGAAGATCGAGAGGTTGTCCTCAATACTAATATGGGCATTGTGAAGAAAACGTAAGCCATTGGATGGCCACAAGGCTCCTGCACTGGACCCGTCCTATGGAATCTGCTTGCTGATGAGCCGCTACAATTTGACTGGACCACAGTTGGTAAAGATATTGATCCTAAAGCAACAGTTGCTCTTTAGGCCATTGCTGACGACTTCACCTTCGTAGTGTCAATTGATAGTGAAAGGAAGCTTGAACGCGTCGCAACAGAAGTCCTTAAGAGTTTTAGCAACTGGACCCATAAGCATAACCTTGGAATTTCAATTGAAAAATCAAATTACCTCCTATTCATGAGACTGCAATGTGGACCACAAATATTTTTAAATAACTTAAGAATAAGGAGAAGCAAGAGTATTATACTTCTGGTTGTACTCCTGGATGAAAAGTTGAATTGGTCAGCACATATCAAACAGCAAGGTGCCAAAGCCTTTCGCATTCACCAGAAATTAATTAGAATAGCTGGATCAACCTAAGGATTATCCCAAAAAACAGCGCATTGTACAAAACAAAACAGTGTCAGAAAGAATTCTAGCTCATGGTGCAACACTCTGGGGAACCAATCTTCGGGTCAAAAATCAACTACTACTAGACAAAATACAGAGAAAGTTTCTGGTTAATATAACTGGGGCCTACGAAACAACATCGACGGCAGCTTAACAAGTCATTACTGGCATATCCCCCTTCATCTCACCATCAATACTGAGGCACAAATAAAGCAAGAAATTAGGATCCCAAGCAGTAACAGTATGGAGGCAAGAGTTACTACACTTTCAAAACATCCAGGAATATTCAGAGTTGATACGATTGTCAACCCTAACACGGAGTACGACTCTATCCTGAATAAGCGGGTCTGCCATATTTTCACTGACGGCTCCAAGATGGATGGAGGTTTAGGAGCCGCGTTTGTCACAACACTGAAGGATATCATAATCCACAATGAAAGTTAAAAACTGAATGCCAATTGCTTAGTCTTCCAGACTGAGCTCTTCGCAATTAAGTAGGCTATTGAGTGAGCCAGAAACCAAGAACAGAATTGCCTCGTCTGGTCAGATAGTAAAGCAAGTCTTTATGCGCTTTGCAATCCGAAAGCCATCTGTCCTTTAGCCAGGCAAATTCAAGAGTTACTTAACAACCAACAAAACATCTCCCTCTGTTGGATAAAGGCTAATGTAGTATTTGAAGGGAACGAAATGGCAGACCGCCTAACAAAAACTGCTGCTTCTTCAGATGAATTGGAAATCTATCTTCCTCTTCCTCAGTCTCACTTCAAAAGGATCATAAAAATTGCATTAATTCAGGATTGGCAAACTCTGTGGAATCAGAATACCACCTGAAGCCCAGTATACTCCATCCTACAAAAAGTGAATTTGAACCAATAGTGCTGGCTAAGACAAATTACGATTTTTGTAACGGGACATGGCCCATTTTCAAGTTATCTGCATAGAATAGGAGTACAACCCACTGCGAGCTGTGCATGTGGAGAAGCAGGTACTCCAACTCATTACGCTACAACATGCCCCATCACGAGTTCCTGGCACTTTACTACGCCCAGTGACAATTTGAAAAGTGTCTGACTCAAAAACATCACCATCAACAAGGCTGCAAAGTGAAAAATTATTAACCTTATAAACTTTCTCCTTAAATATAGGGACTTAAGAATTCCAGAGGAATAGGAGGATAATGATGCCCGTGACGGTGATAGACTTCACCTTTAAGAAGATGAGCCGTAAAATCCGCATACTCCATCTCTCTCATGTTCTACATTTAGACATTTCCCTTTCTACCTGTAACATTTCGCCTGTTTTTCATCTCCTTGTATATAGTTCATTATTATTTGTTTGCTATTTTCTCACCATTATTCAAGCACTCTCACTTAATTACTGAATTACAATTATTGTCATCATGTTGTATTGACTTATCTTAATGCATTATGTATAACCTATCGAAAATGTTTGTATATATAGCTTAGAATTTCCTATGACCTAACTTACTTTGAGCCGATACACCCAACTATCAAATCCATGTTAAATGCATTAATTATTCATTAATCATTATTACGTCATTAATTTGCAGTAAGTGCAGGTATATGTATTCAATTCTGTTTTATCATTTTAATTTCCTTTTTGTTTTTCCATTTATTTTCTTTATTTCTTATATGCATGCAATTTGATATGTATTGCATATGCCTGTCTTACCACATCCTGCCATGTATTTTGTCTGATACCTATTTTGAATATTTCTTACGTGTCCATGTGTTAACTTTCAATTGCAACCTAATCTGTGTTAAATAGTGTACTTTACAAATCCTCTTTAATGTGTAAAAGTAATAATTTATAGTGTCTCCATATGATTGCAAGCATAATTGTATTGTCTTGTATGTACTGTGTTCCGTTTTCTTTTCTCTCCAGCGGGTACATCAAATCTGGTAAAACCCTTTCAGGGTTAGGTACAGGGACCTCTCTGCTGGTATTTACTTTACTTTACTCCCTTCAATCACGTCCATCCATCCGTGCTGACTCTGGCAGCACTAGTACCCCGCATTTGTTCCACAGTTCCTTGTTCCAACTATCTTCGTCAAAGCCAGTGTACTGTGGACAACCAGGATTCTCTCAGCCGAGTTTTGCCGTAAAGACCAATCTGCCCTTTCCAGACCGATCCCCATATCCCTTGTAAACTCGTCTCTCTGCTGGAGCTGACTCCGTCAATGATGACCTGCTATTCTTACAAGAGTTCTTGGCGACAAGAATTAATTTCACCATTTTTCCTTAGTAGCAATAAAGGAGCTGATATTGCTCACTCTACTGATTCCTCACCTAATAGCTTATCCAATTTTTCTGGGTGCTTCTTTTTGGTGTTGCATTTCAGCAAATAAAAATTGCGAACGCTGTATCATTATAACTCACGAAACAAACACAAAAGTATATATATATATATATATATATATATATATATATATATATATATATATATATATATATATATATATATATATATATATATATATATATATATATATATATATATATATATATATATATATATATATATATATATATATATATATATATATATATATATATATATATATATATATATATATATATATATATATATTTGCATTAGAACTGTTATAACTTCATGTGGTTGTTTCGTGAGCTATTTTTATACAGTATTCAACATTTTTATTTGTTTACAATTATTCAATGAAAGTAAAAATATTTAAATTATTGTAAATAATGTTCATATTACTTTATCTTGCAAAATAAAAGATTTCTGTCAATTAGAGACATATCTTTATACAATTTAAAAGCATAAGCATTTTCATATGCATAACAATTATTTTTAAATCATATTTGCAACGTACTGAATATTTTATTCAGAATAAATATTTTGAGTCAATAAATAAAAATATGGACAGTAATTGTTGAAAATGTCTGCTCAAATTATTGCATTTTAAATTTGCTGAAAAATAAGACATTTAATGAAAGATTACATTATTTTAGTGAATAGAATTTAAATTGAACTTAGATGTGTATTTAACGTAACTAGAATAACCCTTTAAAATATTGCTGCGTTTGTTAGAAATTAAATTACGGAATTTCAAAGCATGGATATTTTGTAATTTCTTTTTAAGTATTCATTTACAAATCCAATTTGAATAATATTTATTATCTGTGTCTGTATATTTCATTCTTGAAGTAGTAAAAGTTTTATCCCAATTAGGAACTCTAATCATGCTTGACGCGTTGAGAAATAAGTTTTAAATATTCTAAATATATATTTGTAATTTTCTTCAATTATCTCCTGATGTTTGACGTAAAATAAATATCATAATCTTCAAATTACAAAGGCGAATTTAATTTGTTTTTACATTTACGTCATTGCAGTATAATTTGTGATGTTAAGAATATAAAAGGGAAATGATTTACTTCATATTCCTTTGTATTTTTTTTCATTTAGAATTTGAAACGTATTTGTTTTGATTTCTAAAATGCATTAAAATTGACATTTAAATTGAACTCAATTATATTTTATTTTCAGTATTGAAATAAAATACAACAATTTTAAATACGGCTACAGCAATTTAATGATATCATAAAGATTAATAAGACTTATTAGGAAACATTTAAAGACTGTTCTAGATTATTGGGGATTTTGAAAAAAAACATAATTCTCATAGTTGGAAAGAAGTACATAATATTATTAAAGACTAAAAATGAAACTGTAAAAATAAACAAAGTCACAATGATTATTTCACATTAAATATTCGAGATATATGATCTGATATATTAAATGTGTTGATGTTATTTTTTTATGTTAATGACTTAACTAAGAACTGATTCTAAAATGATATTATAATAATAAAAGCTTAAATCATTGTAATTAAATTTATCTAATTTTTTTCTGATTGAAACAGAAAGAAAGCTGCTAATCTTGAAAAAAAGTTAATTTCGGGTAACACGAGATCTCACAGATTCATGAAAGAAATATCCATATAAAAAAACTGGGCTATTTAAAAAAATTATCTGTTATAAATGATAAGTAGTAATGTTTAGAAAAACTATTGTTGTTCTCAAAATTACAAGTTATATAGAAAACTAATTTGCAAATATCCTCTTTTCAAATTAACCTAATGTCAAAATGTTGATGTTCAGAAAGGTATTTAACACTTGTAATAATTGTGTAACAAAATATGACATGTAGTTAGTAAGCTTCAGTTTGAGATATTTGACAACTCAGTTTGATAAGAATTTTTAAGATGTTAAGAATCATTCCATGAATATTTAGTAATGAAGTTTCAAATTTCTGAGAATTATTAAAAAATCTCAAGTGATTATTTTTGTAAAAATAGCAGTAAATAAATTTTAACGTAATTATATTTTATGAAAATCTCTTATTTTTGTTATAGGACTTGCAACAATAGCTTTTTTGTAATAAAACATTTAAAGGACTTAATCATGTTCTTTAAATTAATAAAATAGTTTTTCACATAAAAAAAACTTAATTTAAATAATTTATTAATACATTTGCGATAATTTAGCAAAATATATAATGATAAATATTTTAAATTTTGAAAATTAAATGTAAAATATGTATTACTATTAAAACAAATTTTAATGTATAAAAATAAACTTTATATAATGCTAACTTAAAATCCAGTCATGAAAATATCTAAATACGTTATTTTAAAATGAAATAGAAAATGTATTCTTATTTACAAAGACTTCCAATTAAACTTATGCAAACACACAAAAAAGATGTATTCCCAGAGTTCTTTTCAAAAGAATTTATTTTCCCCTTTAATCTTCAAAAACTTTATCTTCATTGAAAACAGTTTTAAGACATCTGAAAGTTATTTTTACTTTATTTCATACAGAAAAAATTCAATGATTTTTTGAGTAAATCATGATTGTACATTTACACAATACCTTTTGAAATGTCATGATCTTAAAGAGTATATATCAAATATATTTTTGATTGAAATTTAGTGTTTAGAACCAATAAAATAAATGCATTTTCAGTAACAAAAAGTATAAATATATATTTTGTTATTAAAATAATTAGGAAGTACTTAATTTGTACTTGTTTTACTTGAGACATTTGGGTTGATATTTTAATTTCATAATTTAAATTGCGTATAAGGAAAATGCATGCGTTATTTTGCATAATTCATATAATTTCCTTGTATCAAATATTTATAACATAAGAAAATATATTTATATTTTCTTGAAGAAAATGTATGCTAAAACGTAAGAATTATAGTTTTCTAACATTATTGGCAATGAGGATTAATATAACAATGTACTTCAAAGAACAATAATTTGAAAGACATTTTAGAATATTTATTTTACTTTGTTCTAGATTGTGCATAATTTATCAATAGCGATTTCGACATCTCAATGTATTTAAAAAGAAAGGATTTTATTTTGATAATATTAATGGAGTTAAAATAGTCATCAAGAAATTAATTGCAAGTACCTAAAACAGTTGTTGTCATAAAGTTGAGAAAAGTCTCCAAATAATATACCTAAATTTTTACATCTAATTTAAATGCATAGAAAGTAATAAATAAGGTAGTTACAATTACACATGTTGAAAAAGTAGGTTAACATTAGTATTCTTTGCATTTAAATTAGTATTCCATACAGGACTAATTTATTCGTTGTTTCAATGAAAATAAAAAATAAGAAAAAAAGAAATATTTTAATTTACATGTTTGTTGTATTAATTTACTGAAATATACACTTACTGTAAATTAAATGTATTAATTTACTTAAAATATAAAGTTTGAGGAATTATGGGAAGAACAGGGGGTGGAATACAATATTTTTTCACTTTTAATATGAATTAATTCCATTTAATACCTAAACATAGAATATTTTTCTCGTCTATACATTATGCATTCGTTTTTACAAAATTATTGAACCAACAATGATAATTTTACATACCAGTGGCTACTCCTTAAAATGGCCTTACAGAAGCAATGGAAGTTTTAATGCCTATTTATGAGCTATAATTTTGAAATGTCTCTTTTTTGACAATTTATTTTCATGAAAATCCCTTTTGCTTTTATTTTTATCGTCTGACTGTTTTTATTTCGTCTTCTTTTTGTGGTTGAGCAAATTTTTTATTAGAATACCTCATACCCTCCGAATTATGGATATCTAACTGTAATGCTGAGGCTTATTTTACGGATATTTTTCAGCAGTTCATGTGAAATTCATGCAAAAATACAATTTCACAGCACATGCATCAAAGTATAATCAACAGTTTCTAATGTAAGTTTCGTAAGGTGTGTATTTCTGAAACGAAGATTAAGTACTTAGAATCACTTTATGAAATTTACCTTCTAAGCATAATACACTTGTCGATCTACATTTGGAATGACGTTGCAAATCTAATGATATCTAGGTTGTTTTTACATGTAAAATTCATTAAGAAAATCTCCGTAACTGAAAGCAAACATTTACCTGGAGACTGGAGGGTAAATGAGTTATTCATACATAAACTTTCATAAACGCATAGCAGCCATAAAATTTCAATAAAGGCTTTCTATCAGTAAACTCATATAATTTTTGTTTCATTTATTGGATTATTAAAGGACTGAGAATATAATGGCTGTAAGTGAAAATGGAGTGTAGTAAAAATGGAAGTGAAATAGCGAATGAAAAAAGAACGCTGTGCGGTGACCATCTGTAAAATAGAAATGAGTAACAAACAAGATTGAATTACTTTTTTAAGAATATCAATAGTGAAATGCTTTTCTAAACCGGAAAAAAATTGTAAAATGCATCAGCTTTCAAATAGATAGAATAAATGATTACTTTTCTAGACTTTTTTTATGAAAACGAGAAATATTTTTATTTATAAATTTATTTTGCATGTTTTATTTAAATAGTACATATAAAATATTTTTTCCTAATAAATATTTATTTATGAAATAAGAATTTTGTGTTAAAATAGTTTTAAGATCTAACACTTTTTTCCCATTTTACAAAATTTCAATTTTAAGACTTGTTTCACTTGTTACTACGAGTTTGTAAAAGCGAATGTCTACTGTGTCAGGAAATCAAACAATGAATTATCTGGAAATTGTTTCCTATAACTCATGATAATGGAAAAAATAGGCTTTCCACAGTTTATTTTCTCCTTCATTTAACATTTAATCTAATATAATTATAATAGGAAATATGTATATAAATAAATGAACATCATATATTTTACGATATTAGTTATTCTTTCAGAGATACAGATATTCTCTCAGTTATCATTAGCGTATCACATAATACTTCTATAAATATTAAGATTAATAAATATTTTATAAATAAATATTTCTCTATATGTATGCTCTTTTACTCTCATCATTTAAGAAAAATAGTTTATACTTCAAGAGAACACAAGAAAAATGTTGTTCGTTTGATATTTTAAGTTTATAATTAAGTAATGTATGGTGCCATAGAAGAAAACATTTTGAGGGCAATTCTTATTAATAATAAATTTAGTATTTATTTTACTTTCCTGGTATCGAAAAATATAGAAAATGTTATATTACGCTTCATGTGATGTCTTATATGATTTATGTTATAACTAGTATATCCCTGAAACAATTGTTTATTTCCCTTAGAAAATATCAGAATCGTAAAATTTCTATTAATATCTTTTCAGAAAGTGCTTACCTTAAAAACTAATTTCATTCCCTATACTTTTCTCGATATTTATTGTTGGTATAAATAAGATATAATAAAATAGGATTTTTCTCACGTGTCATCTGAAAATCTAAAGCAGTGTGTGCCATGTGTGTTATCAATATCAGACGAAATCCGTCTCTCGTAAATATTTGTTTCAACAATATGACCTTCTTTCATAACATTTGTTCGGAAATTGGATATCAATACTTTTAATGCATTTTATGTCGTTCAATAACGTAGGGAGTATATGATATGATGTTTGGAGTTAAATATTTCTTCAAAACTATAGACTTAATTTTTTTCAGGAAGTGACACTAAAACTAACAGTTGAAATTTTATAACATGCAACAATAAAAATTATCAAAACACAATTCAATATATTTTTCTTATATTATACGTGTCCCCTAATTAATAACTAAATAATACATTAATATAATGTGAATTTCATTTAAATTAATAATTTTTAATTATTTAAACAATTTTTCAATATTGTGTATATTTACTTCCTCATCAGTGAATAAAACAGAACATTTATTTTCAGAAAAGTTTATTAACCACTTTATTCAATGGCATGTGTTAAACTAGACACACAAAAGCTAGAAAAGCACACAAATCACTTTCTTGCAGCTTCTTGAGTGCTGTCGTAGCTTCTAAAGTACATTCGAAATTAGTTCTCCTTATATTGAAAAAAAAAACTGCTGTAAATGGAAAATAATGTAAATTGAACCTTACCCGTTAAAAGTAATACGCTAATTTTATTCAAAGTTCAAAAGCGTTTTTGTCGATTTTCGTATAAACGTTTGAGTAATAAGAAATGATAAAATTTTAAGAGTAAAATAAAATTCATTATTCTGTAGCTCCATTATGACATCGTATGCTAACTAGATTGAAGTAATGCAAACATCACTTTAATATTTAAGATATTCGTATCTTAAATATTGTAATATATATATATATATATATATATATATATATATATATATATATATATATATATATATATATATATATATATATATATATATATATATATATATATATATATATATATATATATATATATATATATTTCATCAATGAATCAGTGTTTAATATTATTGAAATAAAATAAGGTTAAGTTAAATTAAAAATGTCAACATTTGATTTATATTATGTGAAGGAAAAAAATGCTTACACAACAGAATATATACATATAGTTTCCCATTTATAAAATTGCGATCTCATATGTATTTAAAACATATTAAATTAAAAATTTTAATATAGTTCAAAAAACAAAATATAGTGTAATTCCCTATCAACCAAACAATTTTAGTTTTCAGTCAGTTATTTATATATGGTTATTAATTATAAAGAACTATTATCAAATTCCAAATTATGCAACCATTACTTCATTACAACTATTGTTTTCTTAAATACTACACTGAATTATATCCATTCTTTCATAACCCTTATTTTAGATTTTAGTTAAAAGCCCCATCATAGTTAACAATATATTCAAATTTATATTTCAAATTTACCTTTCCCGCTTTATATATTGTTTTTTAAACTAGTTGCTTAATCTAAGATTTCCCTGTAATTTTCTTTGCTGTTCTGCAAAATAATAAGATAAGTTTGAAATTTATTTTTAAGTCAAATCATATTTATCATCTCATCCAGTGTTAAATAAGTCTTTTTAGATAGTCTTATATGAAAGAGAATATTGAAATATTCAAAATAGTTTCTCTATTATAAAATAAAACATGAAACAAACTCTGTTCTTTTTTACCGTTTGTAGGTAACCTAAGAGGTAATTCCAACAAAACAGAAAATTAAATCAGCTCACTTTGAAATCCAGTATAATTCTCTACATACAGAAACTTCTAATTTAAATTAGCAATCATATGAATACTTTGATCATTAGCATTAAATTAGTCTTCAGCTTCAAATTGTTTAAGAATAATATAAATAATGTGGAGTTACTTATTGTGTTGGATACATTTTTATGAATTAAACAAAATAATTTTTTATATAAATTATGCTATATGACCCTTAAAACTGTTTCAACTAACGTTCATAAGTAAATCCCACTTAAATTAAAACACCATTATATATGTTGTGGTTTTGTATAAAATGACATGTAAACGTAAATTTGAATGTATGTTGCAGAAATTTAGGAAAGTTACATGATTTATAAATATAAAAATTTTAAAACTGGATCAGAATAAATGATTTTTAATTTCCATTTTTTAAATATTAGTTAATTATAAGTATTTTTTAGCATTTTAAAACTTGTTTTCGAAATGAATTTTACAGTTTGTATTCAATTCGTCAAAATTAATTTGCAAAAAACATTGATATATTTTCTTATATATTGTCACGAAGATTTAAGTGAACACACCGTTGGATTTAAACAAACAAGTTTATTGAAGGAAAGTAGCGACTTGTAACCTTACAAGTTCGAGAAGTTGCCCACGACTAGTGGGTATAAGCTTTTATACAGTAATAGAATATTCGAGAAACAACTAATTAACATAACAAAGAAAGGTCTAGAATGTTGGAGAACATAAGGAAACAATAATTAAAGAAACAAACAAAAAATCCATACTTTGGATACAACAGCCGTAGCTAGTATCGAACCCGCAACCTCCGGGTTTGGATCGCGTGCTTTGACCACTTGGCCACTGAGCTCGTTGGAATTTCAACTACTGGAAGTTATTTTATCAGCGAAAAACTACGAATATTAACTATTTTCTAAATATGGCGGACAATTCAGTCTTATAAGCGAGAAAGAAGAAACGTTGTTCCGCCGTCAGTGTGACTGTTTCGCAAACTTGTGGATTTAATTTCTGGAGCCCCAACCCAGGATCTATCTCGCCGATCTGATTGAATCCTTTGTCTTTAGAAAGATAATTTTTTGGACTTCCGCCACCACTCTGAAAAATCTGTGACAGACAGAAGTTGAGACAATTTTCCCAAAACTTTGATACTTCTACACTTTACTGATGGAATTACACACTATTGCTGACTTCAACAACAAGATGGCTGGCTAAATCACAAAGTAAGTGCCCAGATGCCTTATTACTTCGTTTCGCATGTTGATTCTGAGCATTCTGACATATAGATTGTGTCTATGGGATGATTGGATAAAAGGTTGTTAAGCTTTTAATAAATGTAAATATTCCATGTTTTTCGGCAGTTTTGCGCTGATATTTCTCCTCCATTTTTAATTAATCAATAATAGTTTTTGCTCTAATTATCCTATCGACCGGGAATGAATTTTAAATAGGAGTGGATAATCTAACGTTTCCAAAAATATATATTTTGTATTTGTAAGTACAATGGTTCTTTTTCTTTAATTTTTCGAAATTTGTATTTTGATGACTTTTTTCTTGAATATTTGCATATTATTGTATCTAATTTCATTAAAATACTGCCGTAACTTTTTAAAATTTAATCAATCCACTCCAAGTTTTTTATACTTACTCGGAGCAGATTTCTGTGGTTTAAAATATGTTTTTCAATTGGAAAATTAATTAATAGTTTCAGAGATACAACTTAATTAGTGTTTAAAAAACGGTATTTTTCTCCATTTTCCCCCAATGGTTCTTCAGTCCTCCGCTATGTATGTGCATTGCTCTATATATACTGTATTAGCTTCGAAGTCCATCTTTTTGCAATTGAGCACGTTCCCCTGTTAAATTCCCTCTTTACCCTTTGGTTACTTAATTCTCACCCTAAAATTGCTTTTAATTACTCTAGCATATTTATTCTTTTTTAAATTTTACTGTGTGTGTATAACTAATGTTTGTAAATTAATGTCTCGGATTCGATTATAGTGGTGATATAAGGCATTCATTTTAAGGAAGGAATAACCATAATTTAATTCTCAGAATTATTCCTGAATTTTTTATGTTTTTCACCCCAAATGAACCTTGATTCGGTTGTGTCCCATTGTTATCGATATGTTAACTTAACATTCAGTAAGAAAATGGGTGTTAAAAAAAGTGTTTCACCTTTCTTTAAGAAAAAAAGGAAAAAAAAAAGTTTCATATATTAAGTGTCGGACATGCAGTTCTTAGCATTATGCTCAGTTGTTAGCCCTTTTTTTATTAATTAACTTTTTCTCCCTAATTGTTTTATGCAATTCTTATAATATTATCAACCTAGTGATATGCTTAATTATAAACCTATGTTTAAATTTCTTCTTATCAACCACCAGTGGCTTTACACCTATTGGATATGCCAATAAGCATTGTCATAGGGACAGACTCACTTCCCGCTGTCTTTTGACACATCAAACTAATTAAATTTTTCTTTTTGAATTTTAATTAATCATTTTTATCTCATCCTTTTTTTATCACAGAGATCTGCTTTTTTCCCCAATATTAATCTGTATGTCGGGTGCGTGGGTTGATGTGCGGGTGGGTTGGTTTGGCATCTGGATCACTTCAGTCTGATAACTGTATTTTTAACAATTTACAACCTTTACTGGTAACAATCATATCATTTACATTCAGCAGCAACGTGCAGCTTCTCCATTCTCTGCCATTATGGATAATACTTATAATCTAACATCTCCAAACAGACAATACCACTCATCACCAAACTTGCCATCCCATGATTCTAATAATTGTTACATAACTTCCAATCTAAATACCTCCAACCGTGGCTCTATCGATGATGACTCAGGGACCATTCTTACTCGTCAAGTTGTAGACACAGACTCAAACGCAACAACGGGTCTCACAGCGAATTCTCCAAATAACCTAACGCATTCAGATCGTGCTATAGATATACAGGACACTGTTTCCAGCTTCTGGGACAAGCTGCATAGCAATATTTGCGCGGAAAACAGGCCCTAGATAATATCTACCAGCGCATTTACGCCAGGCAGCAGATACCCTAATTCAGGCCCTTAAGGTAAATGAAACACATTCTACTACTCGTGCATCAGCAACCACTAACATGATTTACATAGCAAATCAGCTAACTGTAATGAATAACAACCTGAAGCAGATAAAGCATCTGCAGATAGCCACTACAGACCTTGTCCGGGAAACTGCGACAGCTACAACTTGCATTTCAAACCCATCGTACAGCGCAATCTTACAAAAAAGCACGGAAGACTTGGAAACAGCAATTATTGTAAAACCCACAAAAGATAACAATGTCATATCATTAAAAGAAAAATTATGCACTCTTGCTTGTGATGTTTGCCTGAAAAAAATTAAATGGGGGAAATCAGCGTCCAAAATCCATTGTAGTTCTAAACTTTCCAAAAATAAGTTGATTAAGAAACTTAGGGAAGAAAAATTCGATCTAGAAGAACCAACGATCCCCAAAAAGAAAATCATTGTTCTAAACGCCCCTACAACTATTACGGGCGACAACATCTTGCACAAAATAATGGACCACTTCCCTGAGGTGAATTCCAACTGCGAGATAAAGATCACGGAAATTAAATCTCACCGCACTCTAACTAATCTTCAACACATAGTGCTAGAAGTCGACCTTCCTCTTGCAAAAAGTTACTGGCTAATAGGCACATTTACTTCGGCTTTCAAAAAGCCTTTATTCGCATATACAAAATAATACGACGGTGCTTTAATTGTCAAGAATTTGGCCATACTAGTTTGATTTGCAAAGTAAGGAAATACTGCGCAAAATGCACTCGCAATCATCAAGAGGATACTTGCAAATCAACCAGTCCTAAATGCGTTAACTGCATCATTGCCAACAACAAGGGAGATAATCTAGCTATTGATCACGAGGCATATTCACCACTCTGTCCTACATACAGATATTTGATTAACTTAACAGCCTAATTTAATTTTATCCCTCTTGTACAAATAACTTCGAATTTTACACGTAACCCAGCTACTTTCTGACTTCTATTTCGCCCTCGACTTCAAATCTAGCTACTCTCCAACTCCCTAAGCTTCAACTACTTCAGATAAATTTGCAAAAGAGCAGATCGCCATTAACTCAATTTGTCTCCTTTTTCAATTCCAATGGCCATGATATTGCCTGCCTCCAAGAACCCTATGCAAGCTCTGACAGCATTAATGGAATTCCTCTTACATGGAAATTGTATTCATCATCATCTAGGAAAAATCCAAGAACAGCTATTGTCCTCAAAGCACATCTCAACCCCATTATATTGAAAAGGCATGAAGATTTCATTGCAATTCAAATTGACTCAACCTCACAATCGCTTATTATTATCTCCTTATACGCTTCCCCCTATGAATCCCTCCAAACCCTCTTAACCTTGCTACAAGATACCCTGAATAAAAATAAAAACACACCCACAATTATCTGCAGAGATTTTAACGCACATAATTTGATTTGGGGCTATTCCTCGAATAACAGCAGAGGTACTTTACTAGAAGATTTTATTTCCAGCAACTCCCTTAATATTATAAATGGCAATAACAGTTCACCAACATTCTAAGGCCCTGTGGGTATTGGCTGGCCAGATCTCACGCTTGCCACTGACAACATACTACATTTTGTACAAGAATGGGCAGTAAGTTCAGAGATAAGCTGTTCCGACCATAATTATATTACGTTCTGTCTCAACCAACCAATCTCTGTTGCTTTTAACCGCAGATTCAAATCCTTAAGCAATCAAAAGAAATTTTTGGACGCCATCAAACCTCAGTTAAACAGCTTACAACCCATGCTTCAAAACGCTCGAACCCAACATGACATTCACAATCTCACCCGGGACTTCATTAAAACAGTTCAACAAACTGCAGAGAACGTTTTTAAGCAACGAAGCCCTGATAAAACCTACAATATTCAATGGTGGTCGCCTGCTTTGAAAGTACTTAGAAGCAAAACCAGAGCTCTTCGAAGACGGATCAAGGCCAGTATCACTTCAACAGATAAACAGAAATGGCACAAAGCCTACAAATCTCATCTCGCTTGTAAAAAAGACAAATTTTAAAGGCTAAATCAACCAGCTGGATGGATTTCTGTAGTTCAAACAATACCGAATTTGGTATACTGCAGAAAATTGCAACGGACAAAGTTTTCATTCCAACGCAATTCGAGCCATTAAATCAGACCACAACTCATCAAACAGCAGCGACCATACTGCAAGACCTCTTAAACACCAACTTTCCACAAGACGATCAAAGCACTGACACAGCATATCACCAGAGTATCAGAACCACCGTTCTTCTGCCAACAAGTGCCACCGATCCACCGTTTACACCCCAAGAGCTCCAGCATGTTGTTCAGAATTTGGTCAACTCAAAGACACCTGGTAATGATGGCCTGGATAATGTTATTGTTAAGTTGGTTTTTCGCTGCAACCGTTCGTTCCTGCTTGATTTTTACAACACTTGCTTAGAACATGCTCATTTCCCTACACCCTTCAAAGAAGGGCAGGTGATTTTCTTCAGAAAGAAAAACAAAGACCCACAACTAGCGACATCATACCGGCCAATTTGTCTTCTGCCCACATTTGGTAAAGTCCTAGAGAAGCTTTTGATTAACCGCCTCAAGCACTCACTCTTACAGGCAAACTTTCTTCACGACAGGCAATTTGGCTTCCGGTCAAATAGATCAACAAACCAGGCCGTCTCCAAAGCAATTGACCTTATCAAACTGAATCAGGACAATGATATATTTACCGCCCTTATCAGTCTGGATATACAGCAGGCATTTGATTCTTTGTTGTGGCCTGGCTTCATGCATGCTCTTACAAAACTGGTGCCCCACCTAACATTATAAACTGTCTTTTTAGTTTCTTAAAACAACGTAAACTTCAGGCACTTAGCGATTCAGGATTAGTCAGCATAGAGCAAACAAGAGGATGTCCCCAGGGATCCATTGGTGGTCCGATTCTGTGGAACATCTATTACAACGAAATCCTTACTACAAAATGGCCCACCCACACTGAAATTGTTGCCTTTGCTGATGACACTCTGTTTGTCATTAATGGTAAATCAAAAGAATTAATTAAAAAGAATTGTAATGAATCATTACAATTGTTCTCTTCAATGTGTCAACAGCTTAAACTTACTGTCTCTTCACCCAAATCTAGAGTTATGATCATCGGTACAAAGAATAAAAGACTTAAATCCAATCCCAAAATTACTTTTAACGGTGAAAGCCTGAAGCATACCCGCTGTCTCAAACACCTCGGTGTGGACATTGATTTTAAGCTCTCATTCCTTCCGTATCTGTGAGCTATTAAAACTAAAGTTATTTTGATCGCCCAAAGACTGAAAGCAATGATTAGATTGCAAAGGGGACTTAAAGGAAGAATCACTAAGGTAATTTACCTCACCATAGTAGAAAAAATGATTACGTATGGTTGCTCCGCCAGGGCATTTCCAATGACTAGCAGGAAAATCAAGCTCCTCAACAACATCCAAAGGTTCTTCCTTCTCCTTATCACCAGGGCCTTTAAGACTACCTCGACAGCAGCCTTAGCCACCATCGCAGGTCTCCCACCACTTCACTTGATAGTTGAAAAAGAAGCACTCAAAACTCAAATTCTGCAGCTTCGCAAGAATGTTGCAATTAACGGGCAGTGGTTTACACCCACTAATTTTGAGATGCCTGTTCACAAAGACACAGTTCACCCAGTCAATAGGCTAAAAAATACTAGAATTATCAACTTGCCGAACATCCCCTCATGCCAGCATCCTATCGTTCACACAGCTGAAGAACTGCATTACTACACTGATCGTTCCAAGCATGACGCTGCAGTGGGAGCTGCCTTTGTTGTTCTCCAAGGAGACACAGAGGTACACTCAACACAGTTAAAATTGCTAAAAGACAACTCGGTCTTTCAGGCTGAAGCACTGAACTTATTATCGGCCTTAAACCATGTACTGGATGCCTCTCATTCACCAGCCACCATTTGGACAGACAGCTTGTCTGTCTTAATGGCACTCCGCAATCCAACTCACACTTCCCCTCTTATCAATGCCATACAATGCAAACTCCACCAACAATCGTCTATTCAAATCCGTCTCTCCTGGTTAAAAGCACATGCTGGAAATGTGGGAAACGAGCTGTCAGATCAAAGAGCAAAGGAAGCAGCAGTGAATGAGAACTTATTACAAATCGACCTACCACTTCCACGAACCCACCTTCTGCAGTTCCTTAAGCAAAGACTCAAACATCAATGGCAAACCAGCTGGGATGACTCTTTAACTGGGCGCCTCACACACAGTATTATATCCCATGTTACAACGGATAGGCTCATCTCCAATCCAATGATCATCTTTCTTATAACAAATCATGGACCCTTCCCAGTGTACTTTCACCGATTCGGTAAAGCCTCAACCCCACTTTGCAGCTGCACGAACGGCAGTGAAGGTAATGCTTTGCATTATGTGGAACACTGTAGCTATACGGTAGGCCTCCACCTAATTCGCCATTCCACACAATCTGACATCGCTTTCATCAAGTTTTTTATTGGTGATAAATTTAGAGTTAAAAGAGTGATGAATATTATGTCCATGCTGGTTACAAAAGGACTGGACTTATGCGCCACGCCAGTACAAACCACATCACAAACACAAAATGACTCTGAACTTAACCTCTCAGATTATGATTAAAGCAAGGACAATTGCAGCACACTTCCTTAATTTTGTAAATTTTTGCTTTAATTTTTCATATTGTATGTTACACATCTTACTGTATTTAGCCTAGAATTTTGTTTTTCATGTTTTTTCTCTTATAAGTAAGAATCATTATATCTTTTTTAAGCTGGATTTCTCAAATTAACGAGACTTATTATGTCAATTCTGTACTTGTTAAACTTTTATGATTGATTCACTCTATCACTAGCATATATAACTATTTCGTCGCCTACTCTATCTTTTTTCTTTAATGTTTACCTTTGCCGATTTTCTTTTCCATGGAATTATTGTATCTTATTCCTGTAATATGTGACCAATTGTTTTTTTATTTTAAATTTTTCACTTTAATGCAAATTTGTTAACCAAATTTAAACTTAAATAGATGCTGTGGTTAATAGTAATCTCAACCACCTTTTATACTTATTTAATCTTTTCTGCTTTAATTTACAAATTACTTATGTTTTCATTTTTAATTTTAAATTTTTCCTCTCTTATGTACTGAAATGTAATTTGTTTCAATGAGCCTCTTTCTATGACATGTGTCACAGATATAGGCTTGAAAGTCCAACATTGTTTTCATTTTTAGTCCTCAACTACGTAGTCAAGTTCTGGATCTCAGCGGGCGCCTGGCACTTCATGCGAGGTGTTTGTTCCTCTAATTTGAAGAGGGGGTGGAACCTGATAACCGATAGGTACAGACCAGGGCCTCATCTTCTCGTTGTTGTTGTTGTTGTTGCAATGCCCCTATTGTAGGGAAATGGTTAAAGACAATTCGTCAGATCATATTAGTTTCTTCCTCATATTAATTGACCAAATTTTGCCAGAGTGATACCATTGTAAATGACGCTTGTCATTAATATCTGGGACAAGTGGCTTAACAATTGCTGCTCAACCGTAAGTAAGTGTTCTGTTTATGAAGGTGCATACTAATTGCAATCATTGATAATGGAAAATGTAGATGCTGATAAGGCCTTTGCATTAATTGTTCCCTTTTTAGAATTAAAATTGATCTTAAATTAACCATTGGCCTATTTTACTGGGGTTCTTTTTCCAGCCGTACCTTTTCTTTACTGATCTTGTGTATACTTTCATAACTGTAAGCACGATGTCCTTTATAAACCTTTAAAATTTGGGATAAATCGTTCACACACTTTCTTCAGTTTTATGAGTTCCTACAATGGGGAATCTTTGGAAACCTAACATGTCCGACATTTTATGATTCTGATACAAGTTTAAGATTTAGAGATTTTAAATAATGCTTGCATATACTAACAGCATATATACATTTGTATTTAGAAAAATGATAGTTTTTTATTGTATTTTAATGTGTATGATGCACGTTAAAAATGTTATTTGTATTGAAAGAGGTGTTCATATCTTTGATAACCACCCGTATAAATTCAAAAAATATTTCTTTTGCATTAGATTGTTTTACACAATTCTGTGTTTGAAGGTTATTCTGTCATTCAGGATCATGTTTATGGATCTTAAAGTTAAACCAATTTGAATAGCTCCCTTATTCTACAAGTTATTTTAATGAAAAATGTTAGCATAATGAATCGTAAAAAAGTTGAGTTAGATAGAGTCAATTTGCTCTATTTCACACATATTACAGGCATTGGTATACGACATTTATATAAACATTTTATATAACCTGGTTATATCTTAATAACAGTTAAGACATGGCATATCATGTGTATACTTCATTTTCATAAATAGAACAATGTAAACTCATCAACCCGGCAAATTCACAGTGCGAATACTATATGAGATGATCTCAAAATGTTTTAAATCCCATTTAACCTGAAATGAATTAAGTTGTATTTTAATATTATAAAAAAGATGTGAATCTTATTCTCCATTTTTATTTCATTGTTATACTTTAATCAATAAAATGATTTTTCCTCTCTCTCTCTCTCTCTTTGTTTCATTTCAAATTTATATAAATCACTGAAAATTTTCAGCAACAATATATGCAATAACTAATTTAAGTAAATAAGCATAAAATAATACAAAATTTTTAAATGTTTACATTTATTAAAATCTTACATTGTAACCATATTACAAAAAATTACAAAAGTACACACATTTAATCAAGTAACATATTTTATTGAAAATAAATAAAAGGTGAATTAAAGTAATTTATTTTATCTATGTTAAATATATTGGAAAAACACACAAGGAGCTTAGACAAAAATATAAACTCAATGAATGTGTTCTTCAAACATTTTTCATAAAGAATTCCATTTTAAATATCCATTTTAATTAATATAATATAACAGTGACTAAATGCTATATATTTATACATTCTTTTTAAATCTTTTGAAAAAAAAGCATAATATTAAACATAAAAAAAAACTTCTCATAATTTTGAGACAACATGCTTATAACTTTAGTTTGTACATATATTTATATATATATATATATATATATATATATATATATATATATATATATATATATATATATATATATACGTCTCTGTGAGAAATGATTAAATCTTGCTGAACCCATGAGTAATGGTTAACTTTATCATTTTTAATATTTGTTCTGTATTCACTCCATAATTATTAAGTTAAACATGTTTCAAAAATTATTGTCTTTTTTATATATAATTTAATAAATTATGAATGACATCAGTGGAGCTTTTTCTTACCTATTTAACTTGTTATTTATTTGTAAAAATAAGCAAAATGAATTTGAGTTGCTTTTTATGTCTATTTAGAGAACTAATAAATATTATTTCATGCCAGAATTAATATTATTATTTAAGTTTATTTAAAAGTTGGAGTTCTTATTTCTTTTATTTGAAAAATAAAATATTTATGGTGTCACCACACATCTTTTTATTTTGAATTATTAAACTATACTGCTTTTCATCAGTAAACTTCTCATTTTGAAATTTTAACGGGAATAATAGTACTCTGGAATTGAAATAAGATTTATTCTCATGCTTCATAATATGTACATAAATAAGGTAAACTTACTAATGTAGATATCTCTATTTTTTTGCAGTTTTTATTTCTATCTTACTTTCCACATTTACCTATGACTGCATTGTAGCATCTGCATGAAAATTCACACGTTATCAGCAATGTACAAGTTTCTTTCATCGCTCTTTGAAATTACAATACCCTTTTAGGTGGCATTTGTAATAGTTTAAACTTTTTTATTGCAATTAAAACTGTTTTTGACAAAAACAATTTGAAAGATTTTTTTGTCAAACTAACTGCAAAATAAATGCTCCTCCTAACACATCAAACTCTATTATTTTCTTGCATTGCTTTTCTTTCAGTTTCATTGCTTATCAAATGGGTGCGAACAGTACCAGTAGTCGGAAATGAGAAATCAGAAATGCTGTACTAAATGAACTTTCACTACACTTGGAGATCTAATGAGCTTATTATTTACTAATAACATTCTCACAATGCATGCAATCTATTTTCTGGGGGATACCCTGGTCCTAATAAAAACAACCTCTTTTCTTAATCAAAAGTTGTGAGTTTGATGCATGATCAAATCAAGGAATCATTGTCAAGAGAATTTATGATTTTGGACTATTTCATAATGTTCCATATTTCCTTTCTTTGGACGATATATTCAATGTGAAAGTATCAGCGTAGGTCTTTTGAGTATGATTCAAAATTACCACGCTTTTATACGTGGAGAAAATTTCGTATCGTATCGTTGTATCCCAATATGAACTTAGTTCAGCATTCTGGTATATAGTAGAGAATTTTTTTAGATGCTGATATAAAAATTTTTAATTTTATTTTATCTTGTTGATCTCACAGAAAAATATATTTTATTTTAACCAATGATCATATAGATTCACCATGACCAAGTAGTACAGTCATGGTTTTATGAGTAAAACGTTTCGTGTTCAACAGAGAACCCTATTAAGCTATGCCTATAATGGGCTGTTTTCAGAGGTCTGTTTTCTGATATTTTTCATGCATGTTTACTATGGGTTGTTTTTTAGTTTTTCTAGTGTTTTCATTTACAAAATAGGTATTCGTTCCACGATCTAATTATAGGTCTCCCGTATGCCAAAAGAGATGATGGATGTTCGTTGAAGTTAGATCTTCGTGTATATATATATATATATATATATATATATATATATATATATATATATATATATATATATATATAATCATCAGTATTTACTTTGTAAGTGATATTTTAATTTAGACAAATGCAGCCTGTACTGAAACAGAAAACTTTTCTGTCTAGAACACAAGATTGAACTACAAATGAAGGATGTCAAATTGAATTACATACACATTTCAATAGAAGTGGTTTAATAGTAGCTTTTCAAATATTAAATGTAATTTTTATTCTTTTCTGTTGTAGCTCAATAATAAAATTTTTTGGAATGGGGAACAATTAAGATCGGAAAAGACTGGAATAGTTTTCAGATACGAAAAGTATAGAATATATTTAAATATATTTTTTATTTATTATTTTAAAAATAATAATTATATCAATACATATCAAGAAAGCTATCCTTAATCAATAAGATTTAATTTTTCTATTTGTTGTTTCAGAAATATTTGATCAAACGAAGATAATATTTTTAATTAACTTTTTAGACTGAGGGAAGAAGTTTTAATCAATAAAATTGTTTGAATAGGGTTATTAGCTTTGAATACAGTATTTTAAATAATATTTCATAAAAACTTCATAAAATGTATCATTCAATTTTTCCTTGAATATTTTTTACATTTCACAACAAAAAATTACGATAACTTTCTTTATTAAAACGTATTCAATTGAAGATGAATCAAATTCATTCAAAATATACATTAAAATTTATTTTAAGCTTAATTATTTCAGAACTCTTTTTTTAAATTATCTGTTTAAAAATTTGCATTAATGGAAAAAAATGGACTATATGCATTTATTCAAAAAGTAATAATTTTATTTAAAAAACGAATTTCATTATTAGTTTTTGAAGAAGTTTTTATTAGGAAAAAATGCCTTGATAGAATTAAAATGGAATTTAAATTTCATGCATCATTTTAATGTATAAATTGTAATGTTTTGGTTACTTAAAATAGGCTGACAAGAATTTTTCAACTTATTCACGATTAATGACATGTTTGCTGAGTATTTCAAAATACATTTTTAGAAAATATTTTGCAAGGTTTCTTTATTTAATACTAAATGTATATGTATTTAATTAGAAGACAATAATAAAAGTAAACATTATTTTAAAATTAATTAAAAAATCCTTTCCTTAAATCTTAGACACATTCTTTTAATAATTATGAATATTTTATTAAAAATTCATTCAAATGTTATTAGACTAAGTTAGGACTCAAGCAATAAGATATCATCTTGAAAGGAATCATTATTTATGCTTTGATAGAATATTGATTGGAAAAAAAAGCTGTAATCGGATGAGAAATGATAAGAATGTTATAAGTCAAGGTCCTAATTAATCGTACTCGAAGTTAGAAAGCTGACCTACAGAAATAACCTCAAATTCACTACTCATAGATTTTCTTACTGCATCCAAGAGAGTTATATAAACCAAAAATTATACTTCCCAGTGTGGATTCCTAACAGCTACCAAATTACCTTCTCTAACTTGATGGAAGATATTTAGATTGTGTTTTTTATCATTTCTATGAACATATTAATGAGATTTGTATAATGAACCAGTATATAAAATAAAACAAATATCTGAATTCTAATCACAGTTGAAAAAATTAAACGATTCAAGAGTAGAAATATTTAAACAAATATTTCCCAAATACTTTCCATTAATTAATAATTATTAATAAAACTAGATAAAAATTGAACAAAAAATATGATATTGTATACAAGTATACATTTTAATATATTTTAACAATATATAAGCAATATGCAAATACTGATTTGATAAATTCAGTGTGAATCTTATAAATTTTGTATTTCCAATCAAGTAACTTTATTAAAACTTAATTTATTTTTAATAAAAACAAAAATGAAAGTTTATTTATTAACTAGTTTGTTTTTATAGGCAATAAAAATAATTTTTAAAAATAATAAATACTGAGTTAAACATTAAATGTTTTATTATTACTGATATTCTTTTAAATATTAAATATTTTATAATTGTTCGATAATCATTTAAAATGATTTTAAAACTAAATAGTATTTAAAAAAATCATTTTATATAAACTATTAAAATGTCTTATGTAATTCCATTCAACCGTAGTAAATTTCCATTTTTTTACTACTTAAAACTCAACTGTATTTAAAAAAAATGTCAAATTATTACAGTTTTACATTCAAAAAGAAAGATAAATATATTAGAAAATGTAAAACAAATTGTTTTCATATTAAAAATATGAAGAATTATCACTTCTTACATTTTAAGTGATATTTCTCGTTGTTTTAGTTGATTTCTTTTTATTTTAGGATGATGCATTTTTAATTTCTTGCTTGATTTTTTTTTTGCCATATTTATACTCTTATTTTGAAGGATTGAATTCATTTTAAAATTGATTTATTTAAAGAAATATTTTATGAAGTACAATGATCTACTTTAAGATTATTATCTACATTGATTATACACACACATACACATACACACACACGCATACACACACATATATATGTGTGTGTGTATATATATATATATATATATATATATATATATATATATATATATATATATATATATATATATATATATATATATATATATATATATATATATATATATATATATATATATATATTTATAATAATTATATATGCGTAGTGTAAATGTAGTTTATAAAGAGGCAATAGAAAAAGGTTTTAAATTCAATATTAAATTATTTTAGCAAAAATTAATGTAAATTTCTATTTTAAGTGATTTTTTTCATGTTTGTTTCCATTTCTGGTTTTATAAAATTATCAATCAATATTTTATTCAAAATTTCAATTAGCATCTATGGCGTATATTAAGTTAACTTTTTTTTATAATTTTAGAAATATTTTTTTAAATGATTGTTTGATTTTAAGCTGTAACTAGATTTAACTTTTTAAACATTTCTTAAAAAGACAGCAGAGAAAACAATTTGCTGATGCTCCTAAGCCCATCTTGCAGAAGAATGTTTAGCTTCTTGACCTGTTTTTATGGGTTCGATTCCCATCTTGGATAATGATGTTTGTAAAGGTTTGTAATGCATTTAAATTGAAGATCCCGGTCTCGTTTGCCTTTCCTTTGAAAGAATGGCCAAACATACTGATCCTCATTGATTATAGAAAAATATAACATTAATTTATGAACAATCTTTTTTAACATTTTGCTTTCATTAAAAGCATTTAATGAAGTTAAGAATTTTAGTTTTTAAACACACATAATTTTAAGTGGAAACAATAGATTTTTAACTAAGTTATTGAATTGACTTTAATTCATTGCGCAGTCTTCTCAGTATAACACAATTTGTGTTTTTTTATTTGTGTAAGTGCCATAACCATGCATTTTTTTCTAAAATTAAGTATTTTTAATTGTTATTTTGTTAAAATAAATATTTTAGCAATCTAGTTTTGATTTCAAAACTCATTATTCTGAGAATCCCTTAAATGCTTTTCATAATATATGAACTATCAGAAATTACATGTAAACAAATATTTATTTTCTGGGTATATCTTTAAACAGTTTCGCAAGCTATATTTTTCCCTTATAATATATGAAATTTAATTTCATATATAATTACAGCCGTTCTACAATATTTATGTATCATGATGATACTGAAAAATTTCCATTTTGTTTGTTTGCGACAGCTAAAACTGAAGGCTTTTCGAAATATCTCTAGAAATTTCACTCGCCATGCTGTGTGAAAAGAATTCCCCATCTAATAATGCATTGTGTCATTTCATCAATCAAGGATTCAATCGCATCAGGAAACTTTAGACAACTTATATTAAATACTTATATTAATACAACAGAATATTAAATGTATTTTTAAGGGAGAAAACATTGCTTTTTCTTTTAATTTTTCATAGTATATTAAAATAATAGCAATTTTAAAAAATATACATTTTATTCATATGCTCATAATTTTTGAAAGATATTTATCATGGTTTGTATATATATATATATATATATATATATATATATATATATATATATATATATATATATATATATATATATATATATATATATATATATATATATATATATATATATATATATATATATATATATATATATATATATATATATATATATATATATATATATATATATATATATATATATATATATATATATATATATATATATATGCCACATAAAGAAAGCTTACCAACGAGCTCAGTGGCCGAGTGGTCAAAGCACGCGATCCAAACCCAGAGGTTGCGGGTTCGATGCTAGCCACAGCTGTTGTATCCAAAGTATGGATTTTTTGTTTGTTTCCTTAATTATTGTTTCCTTATGTTCTCCAACATTCTAGACCTTTCTTTGTTATGTTAATTATTTGTTTCTCGAATATTCTATTACTGTATAAAAGCTTATACCCACTAGTCGTGGGCAACTTCTCGAAATTGTAAGTCGCAACTTTCCTTCAATAAACTTGTTTGCTTAAAACCAACGGTGTGTTCACTTAAATCTTCGTGACAAATTTGGTGGAGGCGCCGGGTACCAATTTCACCATTGTGGATAATTCTGAAAGTATTCGCAGAAGTCTTCGTTTAAGAGGATTGCTTCCGGAATTTGGTCTCTACGTTCCAGAACGAGGGAAGAAGCAGATAATGGCCGAAGATACGAAGCCTGTCGTGGTAACTCCTACCCACCAGCTACTAAGGAGCCCATCAACCTTCCGTGGAGAGTTTGGAGATGACCCCCGAAATGGCTTACAGAATACGATCGGGTGGCCAAGTTCAACAAATGGGATGAAATGATGTGCCTTGCGAACGTCTATTTTTTCCTAGACGGTACGGCCAAACAGTGGTGCATAAATAATGAAGATGCCTTGGACTTTTGGGACGCATTCAAGAAAGGCTTAAATGAACTTTTTGGCGATCGTCAGAAGTACACAAAGAAGGCCGAAGAGCAACTGAAATATAGGGCACCAAAGGCAGGAGAGGCTATGCAGTCCTACATTCAAAGTGTATTAGGGCTTTGTGACGAGGTCAACCCTTCGATGTCTGACGACGAAAAAGTGTCGCACTAAATGAAAGGCGTTGCTGAAGATATTTACCAGGTGCTTTTAATGAAAGAAGCTAAGACTACGGCCGACTTCATCAAGTGGTGCAACTACATTGAAGACATGAAACAGAAAAGGGTTGGTCCAAGAAGATTTCAAAGACTACCAAATGTCATACCAGTAGCAGCCATGGAGGACGAGCCAGACTTGGTGTCCCTTATCCGCAGAATTGTACAAGAAGAGGTTGATCGAATAGTTAATCGACCCGACGAGTTTCCGGAATCCTAATCCCAGCCGCTACAGTCCGTCATCCATGACCAAGTCGAAAGAGTTTTGGCACCAGTTGTCGCAAAGTCTGCAGGCACCCAACGACGTCAACTTATACAGCCACTGTGACGAGGGAACCTAGGATCCCTGTCCAGAAATCAGCAACGCAGCCAAGGAAAACTGACCTTTGGATAACGGCCGACAACAGACCAGTTTGTTTTCACTGTGGACGCCCTGGACACGTCGTACGCTATTGCCGTGAGAGGAAAGCCGTTTTTGACAATTATCGAGCCCGCTGACGGAATTTCGACGACGCTGACGCTGAAGAAGAGTTGCACCGACCAAGCCTCGTACACCGTTCTTCACCTAGTCCTGTTAGAGGCCGATCACCAACCCGTCGTTTCCGATCACCGTCGCCATATCGTCGATCAAGTCGGTCTCCGAGCCGTAGAAACGAGGAAAACTGAGCACAGTGACCTTTCGGGAAGGTGATGCGCATGTAACGAAAATCCTCCATCAGTCGCAAAGATGACAGGTAACCACCTCGACGTCATGGTAAATAATCAGCCGATCCGTGCCCTAGTGGATTTGGGAGCTTCATTTTCTGTCATCTCCGATAAGTTTCGTCGATCCTTAAAGAAAGTTATGTTTACTGACACCAAGAACACTATACTGAAAGTCGCTAATGGCAGTTTTGTTAGGCCAGTATGAAAATGCGTTTTGCGTGTCGTTATAAGCGGACGAGAGCTGCTGTTTGAATTCATCGTTCTACGACATTGTAGTCACGGATGTAATCCTCGGATGGGATTTCTTGAAAGCTTCTCAAGCCATGATAGACTGTGGCCGGAGTGAACTGTTGTTCACTCCGAAGATATTGACCTAGAAACCACTGCGCAAGACGCTTGGAAGCTGTATGCCACGAAGGACTACAAGCTTCAGCCACGCACATTGACGAGAATAGCCGTATCAGGACTAGATGTCGGAAGAAACATAAGCGTAATCGTAGACAGCAATAGACATTTGCTGCTTGAAAGAAACCTTGCTGTACCATCCATGGTATCCTTGTACCATAATGGACTAAGAGAAATTTTGGTTGCCAACAATCAGGCCGAAGATCAAGTTATTCCTAAAGGGATGTATGTAGGTGAAGCTGAGCTCCTGAATGACAGACATGTATGCGAGATTGCTGATATAACAAAAAGTAAAAGTACACTGCAGGAGCCGACGAATTCAAGTATAGATTATACCATAATGATTTCCCCTGATTTGAGCAGCGAGAGAAAACGCAAATTAGCTGAACTCTTACAAGCCTTTTCTGGAATCTTTACAAAATCCAACAAGTCGTCAGCCACAAAGACAAATGTGAAACATAGGATCAATACTGGTGATCATGCTCCAATCTACCAAAGGGCTTACCGAGTCTCACCGACTGAAAGACGTATAATTCGGGAAGACGTTGAGAAATTGCTTGACCAAGGTATTATCCAGCCATCTGAGAGTCCCTGGTCATCCCCCGTCGTACTAGTGAGAAAAAAAGATAAAAGCTGGCGTTTTTGCGTAGACTACCGAAAACTGAATAGCATTACAAGGAAGGATGTTTATCCTCTACCCCGCATCGATGACACCCTAGACTGTTTAAAAGGTGCCAAGTTCTTTTCTTCCATGGACCTCCGATCTGGTTACTGGCAGATAGAAGTGAATGAAGCGGATCGTGAAAAGACGGCATTTATTACCCCAGAAGGCTTTTACGAATTTAAAGTCAGGTCGTTTGGACTCTGCAATGCACCGTCGACTTTTGAAAGAATGATGGATAATTTGCTACGCCATCTCAAATGGACTATGTGCCTGTTTTACCTGGACGACATAATAGTTTTCTCAGAAACTTTTGAAGACCATCTTATCCGGTTAAAAACAGTTCTGGAAAGCATCCAAGAAGCTGGACTCATACTTAACCCCAAGAAGTGCCTTTTTGCTGCTCAAGAAGCGTAAATACTAGGCCATCTCATATCCAGTAACGGTGTCCGTCCAGATCCTGACAAAGTGAAAGCCGTGAGCAACTTTCCTACTCCACAGAACGTACATGACGTACGAAGCTTTCTTGGACTTTGCTCGTACTTCCGAAGGTTTATTGAGGGCTTTTGCTTTCTCGCCGAGCCCTTGCAATTGCTGTTAAAAGGCGATGCGAAATTTCATTGGGGTCCTAAAGAGGTAAAGGCTTTTGAAAACCTGAAGGAGGCGCTTACATCTGATCCAGTATTCGGGATATTCGACGAAAGATGCCTTACAGAAATTCATACCTACCCCAGCGGATATGGTATTGGAGCAGTTCTGGTTCAAATTGAGAATGAAGTCGAAAGAGTCATAGCATACGCCCCTAGAACCCTGACAAAGGCCGAAAGGAATTATTCTACTTCAGAATGAGAATGCCTTGCCGTCGTATGGGCTATTAATAAATTCCGGCCATACCTGTTCGGAAGACATTTTACCGTTGTTCACGGACCATCATCATTCACTCTGTTGGCTTATGAATCTAAAAGATTCCTTCAGGCAGGCTGGCGAGATGGGCTCTTCGGCTCCAGGAACACGATTTTTCGGTAAAATACAAATCTGGGAGGAAGCATAATGATGCGGACGCTCTCTCGAGAAATCCAGTGGATGAAGCGACTGAGACGCAAGATCAATTTTTAGCTGTAGCCACGAGTATAAACCTCGCTATTGAACAGAAGAAATATCCAGACATGGCAAAAATAATCTTTCCGAAGATCTGCCCCTCTACCGAGGAGAAGAAATTTCAGTTAATTGACGGAGTCCTATGCAGAAAGAATTTTGATCCAGCGGGGAAGCCATGGTTGCCTGTCATTCCCAAGCATCTACGAGCGGACATACTTAAACATTTCCACGACGCTCCTACCGCAGGGCATCTTGGCTTTGCGAAAACGTACGACAGAATCAGGAAAAGATTTTATTGCCGAGGATGCCGAGGTACCGGAATGCTGTTCGGTACGTCATGCATTGTCGAGAATGCCAACGGAGGAAATCAGTTCCGCAACCACCACCTGGACGCCTGGTTTCCATCCCTCCTACTGTCACACCTTTCCACCGCATAGGGATTGATCTGCTTGGGAGTCTCTAAGTCTGCCCGTGAAAATAAATGGATCGTGGTCTGCACAGATTACTGTACACGCTATGCAGTAACCAGAGCCTTACCAACTGCTGAAGCCGAAGAAGTCGCCAAGTTTCTGCTCGAAGAGATTCTTCTGAGACATTGAGCTCCTCGAGTCATTATTACAGATCGTGGTGCCATTTTCCAGTCCAGACTTGTATCCGCACTAGTCGAATTGTGCCATATCGATCATCGAATGACGACGGCGTATCATCCCCAAACGAATGGATTGACGGAGCGCTTTAACAAAACTCTAGCTGGTATGTTGTCCATGTACGTTGATATCAAACAGAAAAACTGGGACGAAATTTTGACATTTGCGACGTTTGCTTATAACACCGCTAAGCAGGAGACAACAGGATTTACGCCGTTCTACCTGCTCCATGGACGTGAAGCCGAAACGACGCTGGATACAATGTTCCCATTCTTGCCTGATGATGCAAGGGACGATTACCTAGCCAAGACTATTTCCAGGGCAGAAGAGTCGAGACAATTGGCCAGAACGCATACTCTGAGAGCGCAAGATAAGGACCGTCGACACTATGATTCAAAACACCGAATGGTGTCCTATAGTCCTGGAGACCTCGTATGGGTTTATACCCCAGTCCGAAAGGTCGGTCTTTCCGAGAAGCTCTTAAGGAGGTATTTTCGGCCCTATCAAGTGCTGCGCCTTTTATCCGACGTCAACTACGAAGTGCAAGATTTTGATCCTGCCTCCCGGAAAAGGAAACTAAAAGATGTTGTCCGTGTTTTGCGTATGAAGCCGTACCATGATCCGGGGAAGCAGACCGACATTGAAGACGGACGGTGTCGTTCTTCCGGAAAAGAAGGCAGAAGCTTACAAATGACCTTTAACACGCTCAAGATCCAAATAGCAGCGAGACGATGTCTTTTTGAGAGAGGAACAATGCCACATAGAGAAAGCTTACCAACGAGCTCAGTGGCCGAGTGGTCAAAGCACGCGATCCAAACCCAGAGGCAACCTCTGGAACAATGGGTTCGATACTAGCCACGGCTGTTGTATCCAAAATATGGATTTTTTGTTTGTTTTCTTAATTATTGTTTCCTTATGATCTCCAACATTCTAGACCTTTCTTTGTTATGTTAATTAGTTGTTTCTCGAATATTCTATTACTGTATAAAAGCTTATACCCATAGGTATAAGCTTTCACTAGTCGTAGGCAACTTCTCGAACTTGTAATGTTACAAGTCGCTACTTTCCTTCAATAAACTTGTTTGTTTAAAACCAACGGTTGTTCACTTAAATCTTCGTGACAATATATATATATATATATATATATATATATATATATATATATATATTTGTTCTAAATATGCATATTTATTGTTTTCAAAAACCATATTTCTAAATATTTTTAAGAGTAAAAAAATTCTGCGAACCTACCTAAATATTATATATTATCAACCAAATATTCTTACATATGGAAAAAGCTTTGGTTTTTCTGTTACCACAGATTAATGATAATTTCGTTAACATGATTTAAACATAATGACATCCCAGATTGACTTTAACTTTAATGTTGGGGATGATATTTTCTTTAACCTATTTTTTCATTTTTCCCCCTCCAGGTTATATTGGTACCTACTTTGAATATGAAGTTATAGCGATATGCACAGCTTTGAAACAACTATCTGCTGTTTATTGCAATTTTTCTTGAACAGTTATCTTTTCTGACTCTCAGGAAGCCTTCCATTAAATCTCTACACCCATGAATGATTGAAATTCAGCAATGTCAAGAATTACTGAGATCTCTTGCTTTGAAAGGGAGCAAATTGTCTTTCAGTGGTTGTCTGGTTCACTGTGACTTATGTTGCAATAAGCAAGCAGACATCCTTACAAAGAAATGTGCCGGCCATCTACAACATCCATCCATACCCCTCTCGTATTGGAAGATTAAACTTTTTAAAAATCATCTATTTGCTCCTAATGCCTCATGAGACCTACAGACTAGTATAATTCAAAAGCATTCCAGTAATTTAGGTCCTTCCCTTATTCCTGATTTACCAAGACGTAATGCAGTTGCCGCCTTTCGTCTAACAACAGAGCGTGACTGCCTAGCTTCTCAATTGAAGTTCTTGTGTGTCCTTACTGTAGCTAGTAGTCCATTCTGTGGCTTTGGAGAAGAAATGGTCAGGGACTTTTTGTGGGGCTCTTTGCTGCTCAACGGTTGAAGTGAGATATTTGGAAGCAAGATCTCTCCTTAGGCAAATGACTTCGGTCTATTTTCTGTTGTTTACTTTTTATAATCTTTAGTTCTTTGTATTTTTGACGGGCCATTGGAAATTAAAAAAAATAATAGCACCACACAGTTGATACGCATGTAAAACTAAGCATTTTATTGATATATTTGTACTTTTAAGAATCTAATTGTATTCATGATACGACAGATACTAATTCCATGGAATATATCCAAAGAATTTCCCTATAAGAAAACATGTAATAAGGGTAAATATTTTTCTAAAACACCCTGAGTAATATTTTAAAAATTTTATACTGTAAAATTTAAAAATATGTAATGATGATTTTATTATCACGAGAATACGTAGAAAATATAAAATAATTTTTGCAAAGCAACTTTAAATATCCAGTATTTAACATTCATAAATATTTTTGAACAAAATTACACATGCAAAATAGTTCGAACCCTAAGTTATTCCTTGAGTCAAGTAAATGTTACAAAAACTAATAATTCATATATTGAGCGGTTTAAAAAATTATATAACTTGTTTGCAAAGGAGACGTTATTACTTTACATTTAAGAAAGTTGAGTAAGTTAAAAAGAAATATTATTACATTTAAAATATTTCAATTACAATAGCCAATGTATTATTTTCATGAATACTACTTGAATATCCATATAATTATATTCCACTTAATACCACATTTTGTCTAACGAATAAACTATACATTCTCGCACAGTGTATTTTGCTTAATTTCACAAAATGGTATAAAACTTTTGTTCATTTAGCCAGTTTTACTTACCTTATCTCAGAAAATTATTTTTATTTATCACTGCAATGAATATTAAAATTTTATAAATAAATGGATGATAAAATAAAGAACATTCTTTCAAATTTCATATTGCAAACGGCTTGTGAAAATTATATTCAAATAAACGTACCATTTATTTACACATATTTTTCATATGTTGTTATTTCAAGTAACGGAATAAAATTACTTATTCGATAGTGATAGAAAATTTGGAAAATATTGCCAACCACAAAATATAAACAAAGTTTGTCATAATCTCTCAATGACATTTTGTATTATTTAATATAAATATTTTCATTTATAACCATTTTAGAAACAATTGACTTGCAAATAAAGATTAATATTTATGTAATACTTTTATGCACACAGACGCAAATTATTATTTATCTAGTTAATTACATTAAATTATTCAAAAAAATCTTCATTTTTCCTACAAAGAAAACGAAAGCCTCTAGATAACATGGTTTAAAATAATAGATTTTTAAAAAAAACAATTCAATAAAAAATAAAATATTTTCCAGCTGCCTCTATTTCGATAATATTCAATAGAAAAAAGCAGACAGAGTATCGGCGCCTTCTATATTTATCGCATCACTGCGTTATTTGTGATAGGTTAGATAAAACCTGTCATCAGTTTTTTATACCTTTCTCCTTATACATGACGTTCAACCTTCCGTGTTTTATGTACGGGGAGCTTACATACAACTGCTCTCATTGATGTCCATCTTTTCCTCGTGGAACGTTGGAAGTAGCCGATGTTATGAGATCGAAAATTGGAATACCGCATTTTTATTGGCTGAAGAAGAAAGACTTCTATCACAATATTTTTAAGGTAAGCATTTTCTTCATTCAGATTTTCTCGAATAACTTATAAAAATGGTTAATTACTATATATGGAGAAAAAGGTGAGAAATAGTAACTACATTACGTTGTTTTTATTTCTTCGATATTGTATATGGTTGGTATATTAAATTCATACTTTTTGAAAAAAGTATAAAGAAAGATGAACTTTACAATCAATTTACCTCAAAAGAAGTTATTATTTTACTGTTCGAGAAAGAAAAAACATTTTAAAAAATTATTGTAATATTCTACGTGTGTTGTTAGGAAAAATATTTATGTTAAAAATGATGAAATGATGCTACTCTTTCACATTCCTTATTTTATTCCTTCACATTTCTTCTTAAAATACATATAGTAAATTATATTCACTATTTGTATTTTAACAAATATTTATAATATAGTTATTTGAATTTGTCTGAATGCATTAATATTTCTGATTTAAATTAAAAGCATATGCAAAAATAGATATTATTGAGGCATATATGATGAATATATTTTGTATACATTCTACGACTGGTACAAATAAACATGTTAATAATAATAGTTTCTCAGAAATGTATTATATCGTTATTAGCTGCACTCTGTTTATTATATTTCACAATATTTTAAATTGTATATAATTTTAAGTATAATACTAAAAATTATTTCAAAATGCTACGTTAATTAGAACTGTCTCTACATTAAAAATTATAATATTATTATACTAATTTTAAAAGATCAAGCTATTTTCATTCATAATGTATTTTAATATCGAGAACAGAAGATACTGCTCCTTTCATTTAAAGTAAGAATTGGAAAATTTTGTTAAAATAACTAATAAACTTGCCAAGCACTAGAAATATTTTATGTGTAATGATAAGTAAAATAATGTAAAAATTTGTTTTTGAAAGTGAATGAATATCTAGTATTTTATTTAATTTAATTAGAGTAACAATAAATATTTTTAAAATCACACTTAATAAATCATTAATGAATTTGATTTTATTTTTAATTTGAGCCTTAATTAAAAAATGTTACCTAAAATATCATAATTTTAAAAACTGTACACTTTTAATTTAATTTTTAAATCTAAGCACTAAATATTGCTTTTGAAAAATGCATGATAATAACTAGAATAATTACTGTGAAAGGAATAATTTGATAATTTTTTTAAATACAAATGTGAGAAATAAATAATATATTTGGTGGTAAACGTGAAACATAATATTCCAAAAAAGTTTAAATAAAATATACGAATAAATTAAATTAAGCAAATAATAAAAAATAAATTAAGTGAGAAACATTTAAAAAATTCTGCAGTAAATGATGACAATTTTTTCCAATAAAATTTCAAGAATAAATATCATACCTGATAGAAAATTGTGTAGATTAAATTTAAAAAAAACAAATTAGGTAAAACATATACATTATGTATATGAAATAAATCATAAAATGCAATTGAAACAGTAAAATGAACGGATTATTCTTCAAATTAAAAGTAATGAGAAATTATATCAGAACTATTTGGAGAATATTTAAAAAAAAAACATTCTATTTAAAGAATAAAAATGTATAAATATATACATATAATTTTATTATTTAAATTTACATATATTTGTATCATGATATTAGTTAAAAACGAGAAAAAAGTGTGATTTTCATTGATTTTTAAAGATTAATTAAAATTATTTTTCCTAGTTATTAGTTAATAATCATTTTTTACTTTTAATTTAAAGTACATTATTTACGACTACAGTTTTATTAAACTAAAAACGCTTATAATTATTTCACTAAATAAAGTAACAGCAAATAATTTCTTTTATTTATTAAACTGTGCGTTGATTACTTTTCAGATAAATTCACCATTACATGTTCAGTAGAAATATATAAGTACTTTCTTAAAACTTTTAAAATACTTTCTTTTAAAAATTCACAATTTGTATTTTAACATGTCCCAAAGGGAATTAGGCAAACGTGATTGATTTCCCATATCTGTAAAAAAAATTTGGTATAGGCTTTACGGGCTTTATTTGTAAAAGAGTGAGGTACAGATTGTTTTCAGGCACATTCATGTCCATTTCCTCCGGTATCCGATGCATTATACTAAAGAAAGTAAACTGAAAATAAGAACCCCTTTTGCAATAAAAAAAGAAAAGAAAAAAATACTGTACTTTCTTTTCTCTAAAGTGAAGGGGAGAAAAATTTGTTCGCCCTCAACGTTTTTTTCTTCCCATTCTACCATTAGAAGAATTGTTTATCTTTTATTTTGTTTATTCTGCTTAAAACTTCAGGAGGGAACTAAGTGTCCGGGAAAGTTTTACAAAAGTAATACAATTGGGAAAATGTTTTTCCCTTTTTTGAAATATTCAAAATGAATCTGACAAAGAATCTGGATTGGCTATAAATTCAACAATGAAGGTTTCAAATGTTGCGTTTATGTAATCAGAATGCTTATTCGGAAAAAAATTTTTCCTGCTATATTGCAAAATTTAATGACTACTGAATTTATTTTTTATAAGGTTAACAATTTCATTTGTCACCACAGTTTAAGTTATGTAATCAAGTAAATGTACTTGTTATTGGTTAAAATTAAAATAAATCAAATTAGATTGTGTTAGCAAATGTATTATTCTATTGCATATTTTTCTCAATATTCTTCACATAAGCGTAACTGTATTCCACATCATTTAAAAAATAAACTGCCTAAGTAATGTTGAATAAACTATATTTATTGCGATACATTAGGCACATATTTATTGTAAACGTCTTTTTTAATTACAATATGTATTCCTTCTAAATTTTTTATAAAATATAAAATGGGAATATAAATTTTTTATGCATAAATTTTTAATTTGTTAATGTCATAACAAAAATTTTTCTTGGTTAAAAACCCTCCAAATTTTTATATTAATGAAAATTTTGATCATAAATGATAAAAGATTTAAAACAAGGATTTTTAAACTTAGATAAACAAAATAAAATCATTTTTTAAAATTTGTTTAAAATACGTTTTTCATGATTTTGAGAAACATGCCTATTTGAATGATTTCTCCACAGTCATCGCGATTCTGGTGGTGGCCCCGCAAAGCACATCTTTCGAAATTCTGCAGCATGTGCAAGGCATTCTAGATGCTCCATATCCAGCAGAACTTTTTGTCATCAATTGGTTACCTGTGGCCTGCGCTCAGGGATTCTGTTAAGAAGACTGCCATTGACCTCATAACATAGACACCAAAGTCTGGTGTAGTGCCGGATTAGAGCAATTTGGACGATGGAGTAGCATAGGGTAGCCATCTTAGATGAGTCACACTTCTGTTTTTCACACACTGTTTTTTTAGTGATAGTCACCGAGTACGACTGTGGCATCAATGCAGAGACAGATCTAAATCCGCAGCAATTATGGAACGGCCCGCAGTATGGTAACGCGGGATCATTGTTTGGAGTGTTATTGATTACGATTCCAGGTCACCTCTAGTTCGTATTCATGGCACTATAACAGCCCAACCTTGGATCATGTGATGCGGCCGACGACATTCCTCTAATTTCAAGATTTCAAGGGGTGCCCAATGTCCTTTATCAACAGGATCACGCCGACCACATATTGACCACGTCAATCAACATGCCCTGACATGTGTACCTGAATGAATTCAGTGGCTTCTCAGACCACCGTGCTAGCCAAATTGAACAGGCAGGGGTTATGATTGGATACCATTTGCAGACTCTGCCACTAATTCCGTCAGAAGATGCACTTTGCCAAATGGTTGACAAGACTCCATCCGTAATTTCATTGACTCTGTGCCAAAATATGTTGCGACGTGTATGTCTGTCCACAGTGTTCTTACAACATATTGACAATACCTTGTTATCACTCAATATAATGCATTTCATTTCGAAATACAGATAATTTTTTTCTCATTGCTGTCTCTCTCTGTTTATCGATTTTTTTCTTTTTCTGGAACCTCCTTCTTAGTGTTGCATACGCTTATGTCCTACTTATGTTCGTTAGTGAAATGATGTAAGACTATAATTTTATTTTAAGTAATCTGATATTATATTGTTCTCTGTTAATGAATTTGAAGAAATTTACCTGTCTAACTCAATGAAAAAATATTTAAATATTGTTTTAAGTTTTAAAACTAAAATATGCATATAAAAGTAAAAAACTATAATATGCATATAATATGCATATAAAAGTTAATTTTTCCCTTAGATATAGATAATTGTGGAAAATACTATCATTATGAAATATTACATTCATCTTCATGATATATAATAAATAAAATATGTAGTTAAAGTAACTAAAGTATGTTTTATTACAATTAAATTCAATTTTAATGCAGAAAATACTAATTGTAAGTGAATAAATAAAATCATATTCTAGAATTGTACATTGGAGATTATCAATATTGGACTAAATTGAAATAAGAGGTATTATAAAACTTTTAAAGAAGACTAGAACAAAGATAGTATCTAAGGAGTTAGATTTAATTTTTAAGAATACTGACTGACAGATAGATGACGTGGAAGAATTTTACGTTACCAAGAGAAATTTCATTAATTTAGATCTGACAGACACAAATATTGAAAAATATTAATCTGCTATCTCTGAATAGTAATTTAATATGAATTTTTATGTAAAATGTTATTTATTATAACAATGTGTCTAATAAATTTAACATTTCATGCATAATAACAATTAATATTAAAAGATATAATGGATTTGTTTCGACGAAATGAGCAAAATGAATAATAGGTTGACATATTGAAACAGAATATGTTATAAAATACAACTTATATCTTAAAAAAATGCTTAGATAAAATTTGATTATTGAATAATTAAAATTAATAGATATTAAAAATAAATTTAAAAACATGTTTATTTAAATATTTTATATAATCGAAGTGTTTACTTAATTATTGTCACCAAATATATACTATTATAAGTTAAAATTATGGTATATATTATTTTTTTAAATGATGGAAAAATAATTTCACATAAAAATTTTTTAATAATGATGAATATTACTGTTGTTTTCTTTCTACAGTGAAAAGAGATTTTTTTTATATAAAAAATGAAGATTTTTCAGATGACAAGAACTTTTTAAGCAGGGTGTACAAAATGCATCGAGTAATGTTGTCAGATTTATCCAGTGAAGAATATCGATTTTCTAACTGAATCTAATTTACAGCTGCCAAATTCTGGATTCTTCGAACTAGTATGCATATTGCCGGCTTCAGGGTGAGTCAAAGTTAGAAAGCCGTATTCTTATTCAAATGCAAATAATTCTATGTCAAATGCAAATTTAAGATCTGTCTTGAAATTTTAGTCTTGCATGAACTCAGTCGACAAATCAAAGATTTTCCCAATATTTACAAAGTTTTATTCAACTATTACTTAGCTGGCATTATATATTCTGTAAAAATTTTATATCAAATATCACATTTCCCTTTTATAATTAACTATAACTTAATGAATTATTTTTTATCAAAGTCTCTTTAACAAATCTGTAAACAATTTTATGAATTGTTTTAAATTGGAATATTTGATTTTTATTTTTAAATATTTCGGATACATCCATTTGTTATAGTTAAATTACTATTTTTAGCAATGTTAGGAATATTTTCTGAATATGATTGAATAAATCCTATAAATAGTCTGATGTACATTACTCTAAATAATATGCTGTTCTGATGTACTTTACTAAGTACTTTACTATAAAAATTTAGAGTAAAGTACTTGAAAGAAACATTTTTTGGGAATATTTTAATACATATCAACTTAATAAGAGTGCTAGGTTGTATTAATTTTTTCTAACATTAGCTGCAATGAAAATTCCATATTTTAAGTAGTTTTCAACTGTAAATATGTATAAAAGACATTCTTAAAATTTTCAAAGATTTTATTTTATTTGAATTAATTATTTGCAAATATTACTTTCCTTATTCATATAGCTAAATACCTAATTAATACTTTGAATAATCAATGCGCGAATATTTTTCACTGTAATATAAATATGTTATAACTATTGAATATTTCTGTTTGTCACTTTAAATTAACTAAAATTTATCTTTTATAGTTTTATATATTTAGAGTTAAGAGAATTAACAGTGAAATAAAATGAGATATGAATAATATAACTTTCTTAGTCTTGATACACATAATATTCATTTTTAAATAAGATTTACATTACTTTAAGTATAATGTTTCCGATAAGTAATACATATCAAAACCTTTTGTCATAAATGTGAATGTTCTGTCACAGTTGTTTTATTTTATAAGATTTTTACAAACCCAAAAAAATTTCTCATAAGCATATTTTTCTTCCAGTTTTGATATGCATATTTTTCATTTTTAAATATTTTAATTTACAACTGCTTAAAAAGCAATATATATGATCATGATCAATTTATATATAAATATAAACATGTATATAATATTGAAAATTTAAGAATTTTTGTATCATATGTGTATGAGCTCACACATGTGCTACATTTGATAATATCTTTTAGTAATAACAAACATTAATTTCTAATTTATAAATAATTCTAATAAATAATTTTTCATATAGCAGTAAAAAAAATTCGTTTCTTTAAGTATCACTTAAATTTCTGTTGCAAATTTTCCAAAAGTCCAACACAAACTTAAAATATTATCAAAACTTTATATATATAATTTATATAAGATTGAACATCAAAACAATTAAGTTTAGATATATTTTTTGAAAATTCCCAGATTTCTAAGGTAGAACCTTTGAATATAAATCCATTATAGATGTTACAAATAATATATTTTCATAAATGTTCTTTATAATAGTTATAAAAATGTATAAAATTTTTGCATAACTTTAAATCTATTGTAAATATGAAAATAAAAATTTGATAACTTGTAATTTAACACCAAATATAACTCTGCGTAAATAATATTTATTTGTTGGATAATGAATCCATATTTACACATGTTATATGCATTTTTGTTTCTTTTTCAGAAGTACTGTTAATCAGTGATTCGAAGAGAAGTCGATAAACTTAGAGGCTCTTGTAACAGGAGATAAGCCTACAACACCACGAAGCACAAACCAATCAAGAACAGGAAATAATGACTATTCGGTCTTAGTTATTGGTTGTTTATTGGGGTTTTGATGACGATAAATATATTCCTTGATAAGCTTTTCTTACCCATTAGATTCCTGAATATTTTTACAAAACTTTTTATCATTTGTAACATTTATAAATGTCAAATCAGATTATTGTATTATATCTTCAAACGTAGTTTACATTATATAACTAAATTTTTGAATATTATTAAAATAGTAATTTTCTATTAAACAGAACTAAAACTAAATGTGCTTATAATTATTATTTATCTTTTGACACATATGTTTTTTAATTATAGTAATTTTTAGTAACAGTAATGTGATTAGGGATAAAGTTGTTTGTTATCCTAAATATAATAAATTTGTCGATTCTTTCTTTGATGATGTAATTAAAGGCAATACTGATATTACTTTAAATACTACATTAAGAAATGTTATATGTGAAGGTACTTTAACATCACCTATACAATATTTTTATAAGAAACAAATAAAAAAACTTTGTTACTATCGATAAATTTATTTTTAAAATTTCTAATACACAATAGAATTTTTATTACAATCAAATTAGTACTTTAACGCTATATTAAATAATATAACGAAAACATATTAAATTTTAAATGATTAAATAAAAGATATTTTAAAAATTTTACAAAAGACTTTATGACTTATTTAATTGCTCCATAAACGTTTTATAATTTCATCAGTACATCAAGCTTTAAGCAATTATGCATTTTCTTGTAAAATGAATCATCTACACTTTTAGTTAAAGTATAATCACGCACACAAAATTTCTAAAATGTGGAAAATTATTTTAAAAACATTCTTACCTTTTTTAAGAGGTACAAATTAAAAATAATAAATTCACTATGCTTGTTACAACAGTCAATCCAAAAGTTCATAAAGCTCCAATGAAGTTCTAATTCATTACATATAGTTTTAATTCTTACATGTATAAAAATTTGGTAAAATATTTTACTATTATGTAAAGAATTTATATATATTAAATAGAAAAATACTTGAATGATTAATAATAATAATAATAAACCCCCCTCTAGTAATGTAGGCTGCCTCAACGTGGCGATGGGTTTCACTGGGAGGAATAGGCGAAGTACGTCGGGGGTGTTTACTCCTGGTAGGGCCACCCAAGACGTGAAGGCTATTCCATTTTACCCAGCTAAAGCCCATCGGCATCAAATGTAAGTCAGTCCTCTACCTTTGGTGCTTGGGTCTCACGACTTACATAGGCTGCCCTTTTCCTCCACCCATGAGTCATGAAGCTTTCTAATGAAATTCATACTGCCTCGTCAGTCGTGCAGGTTCAATAGGGGCGGGCGCGTTCGAGGTTTAGGAAGAGGACCTCGTCCGAAAAAAAATCTACAGTCTCCTAGATTACGAACCCTTAAAATAATCCAATGTAATATTAATTGTATTTCAACATTGTCAGCGAAATCTAAACCTGACCAAATCCTGAAGTTGTCTGAAGACCAAGGAGGTTAAAGTATCGTTCTACAGGAAACTAAACTGAAAGAGAATTCTCAACTAAGAGTTCAGGGATACAACATCATCCTATTAGACAGACATGAGAAAGGAGGTGGTGGCCTCGTTTTCCTTATCAGAGATATTAATTATTTTTCCACTAATTACTCTGTCCACTGGTTCAGATTTAGAGTTGCAAGGCATCACTGTTATGTAGGGGGTGAACCACTATACATCTTTAATATATATCACCCACTTAACAATGGTGATCTGCCAGGAATATTTGATAATCTTTTATTGGAAATGCTCTATTTCTGGGTGACTTGAATGCTAAACATCCAGCGTGGGGATGTTCTTCCCAGAATCAGAGAGGAATTGGTCTTCTTCATTCTGTAGATGACTCAGATTTCATGATCTTAAATGATGGTACTCCAACACACGCACTATTCATACAACTATAACACGTCTGAAGCCTCCGACCTATCCATAGTAAGCCTAACTATTTTTCCAATTTGCACTTGGACAGTTATGAAGAACATTGGGCGCGACCATTCTACAATTTTAAATGAAATAAAGAAGAAACAGTGTACTTTCCACAATTGCAGAAATTATTGGAATTTTGCTACGGCTGGCTAGAAATCTTTTGGTGGTCTCGATGACAGTCTGGCTGAATCTGGAATTCACTCAAGTGACTTTGATACTAGCTGGATTTCCTTTTAAGCACATACCCTTCAAGGCAGCTAAATGAATTATACCCAGAGGAAAAGTAAAGCTTTTTAATCCTTACTTTACTCACTTTCGCCACTTTTACTGCCATTTCTCCAAAAGAGAGAGAACCTGCGACTCGAATTGAAAAACAATAATTCTGAACAAAACAAGATAGAGATGAACAGGGACAATGCAGAAATAAAACAAACTTACGTGCTACTCAAGAGGAAAAACTGGCTGGATACATGTGAGAGGCTTGATGATAGCTCATCTGACGCGAGACTGCGAAAATTGATCAAATATCTGCAGTGAACAACCTCAGATAAAGAGGTGTAATACTATTTTAGATTCGGTTGGCGACATCCGCATAGACGAAAAAGCTGCGGCTGATCTCCTCGGGGCACATTAGCAAATTATTAATGAGCTGACTTTTACAAAAGTTGATAGGAAAGTGAAAAAAAGATTTAGAGAACTTGCACATGATTTCCATAGTTCTGTCTCGGGCAATCCCCTTTTCTTTAAATTGTTCCATGCAGGAATTGGAGATGGTTGTCGAGGATCTTGATTTGGCCTAAACTTCCGGACCTGGTGGCATACATGTCCAGATGAACGGGCATCTTGGCATTCATACGAGAAATAAATTTATGTATATTGTAAATCAGTCTTGTAGTCTTGGACGCCTTCCTAAGGAGTGGAAAAGAGCCTTAATCATACCTGTTAGGAAACCTGGTCAAGCCGATGGATTTTCTGGGAGTTTCAGACCTATTGTTCTAACCAGCCTTGCATGTAAAGTCATGGAAAAATGATCGAGGAGAGTTTGCTCTTCCACCTGGACATCCATTGCCTCTTACAAAGAGAACAATATGGTTTCAGAAGAGGTCATAACACCACTGATCAATTAATTTTTCTCTGTCAGAAGATTAGAGATGTCCAGAACATGCGACCTACTAACCATACTGTTGCTGTTTTTCTAGACTTATCAAAGGCATTTGACCGTGTATGGAAACATAAACTAATTGTTAAACTCTATGAAGTCTTTTGCATCAGAGGTAAAGCCTTAACCTGGATCGCAGATTTCTTGAGAAATAAACTGATAAAATTAAAGCTTAATTCCACTAAGTCTAACACCTTTAACCCTTTGACGCGCGCAATATTTTTTTTTAAATTTTAAACTAAAGAATTATAAAAATTGAATGTTATGATCCCACAGACAAATAATATATGAATTTAATAAAATCTACATCTACCCATTTATCTGTGGGTGGTGGTCGCATAGCGCGACCAGCGCGCGTCTAGGACCTTGATACTTACTGAGTTAGCAGGGGAAAAAACTTACCTTGTTTCGTACGCGCTTTCAATAAATGATGATTATTGCAAACTTCTTAGATAGTTTGTATTTAAAATGCAGTATATTATGTTTTTTACAATATTTCACAAAGTAAAGAGTAGTAAAAGTGAAAAATTAAACATTTATATAATTTAGTTGCTATAAAAACACGTCGATACTGAATTTAGAATCCTCATTTAGCAGATACAGTTTTTTTAAATGTCGATTAGAAAAAAGTTATTTCTTGTGAAACTGTTCAAAGCATCTTTTATCTTTTTGATACATGCATAAACCAACATTGCAAGTTTCACACATGTATCTTGTTCTGTGAAGTTTCTCCTTTGTGCTACAAAATGCACACCGCCGTGGTTTGCATTTTATTGGCATGTGTTCAGCATTCTTTAATCTTTTTTGTTCTGGAACATGAGGTTTGTGGCTTTTTATACATGCGGAGCTTGATATTTTTATTTTGGGAACAGATCCTTTATTTCCCATTGAAATCAAACTACTGATGATGTCCATTCTGAATAACTTTAGTACTTTTAAGTTTGGATCACTTTCTGGAAGCATTCGATATATAATAAAGGAATTTACAATAGTGACATCAATAAAATGGAAGAAATTCGATGCCACCATTTTTTACTTTTCCGATCAATTTCATATAAGCTTTTCAATTGATCAAAATAGTCCATATACCCCATATTTTGATTGTAATCCTTTTCTTCAAATAAAGCCAATGCCTCAGCTATTCCAAGCCCTTTGCGACGCATTTTAAATTTGAACAGTAGAAGAAAATATTTACACACAGTTAAAATATATTGCTATTAATTATTTTAAATTTAAATAAAACTTTTACGTAAATACTATTTTCGATAAAATATATATGTATATATATATATATACATATATATATATATATATATATATATATATATATATATATATATATATATATATATATATATATATATATATATATATATATATATATATATATATATTTACATTAAATTTAAAACACACAAAATACTATTAAATAAAAATTTCCGTACTAGCCTGGGAGCAAACGCAACATTCAACGCAAAGAAAAATGTGCAACAGAAATAGCGAAAGCACATGTTCACTGGGGATATAAATGCCACATGTTGTTTACAAGTAAAATGACCCTATGATTTATAGCCACATGTTGTTTACAAGTAAAATGACCAGGTGATTCAAATCCCCCTTCCCCACACTCCTAAACACTCTAATTCCCAATCATAATATGCCGGCCATGTTTATGTAGTCTGCTGTTCACGTAAGTCATGTGTTCTAGCTGCGCGGTGGTTGCGGGGTGCAACCACCAGGAATTTCCCTCAAAAAAGGAAAGTTTTTTACGTATCTAGTTCAAACTACTGCTGCATTTATATTGTTTAGGACAGACATGACGGGATAGGAAGAAAAAATTTCTGATATTTATTATTATTTATATTAAAAAAGTACGTTATTTTGTGTTGTTAAAAATGAACATTAAATAACGACATATTGGAAGGAGTCCGACCTGAAATTAATTCGGTGCTGTCATCTGTTAGTGTTATTTAAAAGTAAAAGATATAAAATCTATAAAATTTAAGTGAAAAATCGTGAAAAAGAATTAAGAAAAAATATTGAAAATTGGTGGTTTCATAGCGCGACCACCGCGCGTTAAAGGGTTAAACTGAGCCAAGACGTCCCTCAGGGTTCTAAGTTAAGCCCAATTCTCTTCTGTCAGTATTTGGCTGGAATTGAGAAAATTATATCAAACAGATGTGAGGTTGGTCTCTTCGCAGATGATAATGCCCTTTGGAACTTAGGCCCAGATGTGAGTTCACTGAGACTAACATTGATTTTACTCTTGAAGAAATGTGGAAATTCTCGAAAGACCACAAACAAAGTTTTAATCCAACTAAATCTATTGATAGTTTTTTTACCACCAATAAGAAGATTTATAATTATCAGTCAAAGGTATTTATGAATAATGTACCTCTTACGTATGACAAATATCCCAGATATTTGGGCTTCGTTCTCGATCCAGAGATCACTAGAAACAAACATGTGAATGCACTAATTTTTAAGGGAAGAAAACGACTTAACCTTTCAAAATATATCTCGGGCAGTTTTGGGGACCCGATGCTTTCATTTTGAGAACTACTTATTTAGCTATCATACGACCTATCTTGGAATACTGTTTCCCCGTTTTCTGTTGTGCATCCTCCACCTATCTCTAGAAACTGGAAAGAGTTCAACTTAGCGCTTCTCGCATTACAGCTGGATTGCGCAGCAGTAGCCCGAATAATTTGTGTTTTATGAAGCAGTTCTTCAACCCCTTATTCTAAAAAGAAATGCAAGCCTTGTGAAATATTATAATAAACTTTTCAGTTGTGTCACCCAAAATAGAACTTCAGAATTTTTGCAGTATTGGAGTAATAACCAAAGACTTAAGAAAAATATCCCACTTAGTCAAATTGAGTATGTTAGTATAATTGACCGTAATGTTGAAAAATATTCCTTGAAAAAATGTTTATATCCGTCTGAGGGAATCCCTAGAGTCGGGTTTGATACGGAACTTTAGTCTTGAGTTTCCAAGAAAAAAAATATTCAGACTCTTTTACGATAATCTGTCATGGAAACTATACACGCTAAAAAGATGGGGGAAATCACCTGTGTGAAAAACATATAGGGAAGTCAGTTGCAATGAAACGTATTGTTGTTTATCACATCGCTGCATTTGAAAAAACTACAGTGTGTAGAATTTTACGGTGATGGCGACTCAAAGGGATATGAAACCGTTAAAGATATATACGGCAAAAATACTGTCACAAAGTATGAGTGTATAGGCCATATACAGAAACGTGTTGGCTCCAGGCTCCAAAAATTAAAAACTAAACAAAAGGGTCTTGGGGGTCGAGGGAAATTAACTGACGTTTTCATCGATAAATTGCAGAATTACTACGGAATTGTTATTCGAAGCAATGTTAATTTTGCAGGGTATGCAGACTGCTGTAATAGCTGCATTTTTTCACTGCTTTTTAAGCTCGAAACAATCAATGCATGGCCAATGCCCAGTTGGACGGGATAGTTGATGTAAGTTTCAGAGAGCTGCCGCTAATGGAAACAAATATAGTGATAAGTCAAATGGACTCCCACAACATGTGATAAATGCTGTTAAGCCAATTTATATGAAACTCTGTGACCAAAAATTACTGTCCAAATGTCTTCATAGAAAAACTCAAAATGCTAATGAGAGTTTCAATGGTATCATTTGGAAATTTATCCCAAAAGATATATTTGTTGAACTGCAAACCCTCAAATTGGGGGCGTATATGTCAGTAGTTTAGTTTAACATAGGTTTTACAGTATTATTGGGTCATCCAGGATAATACACGTGTAAAGGTTTTCACACTCTTAATGATGAGAGAGTTTCTGATGCTCGACGTCAATCATTGCCAACTACAAAAATTGCCAGAAAAATAAATAGACTCAATAAAAAAAATGGTTAAAAATGAGCGAGAAGAGGGTATCAGCTATAAATGTGGTGAATTTTAACCAGAAATTATGAGATTTTCTTATAAAGACACAATAATAAAATCTTTAAATGAAATTTTTTAGAGCTGGTTTTTGCTTACAATTTGCTTGCTTCAAAAATGATAACTCAAAATATTTTCCTAATATCACTATGAAATTTGATGAGCTTATTCTGTATATTGATTTCTAGGGAAAGTACTAAAAGAATTTTAATGACTTAAGTATTTTCAAAATTATTGCTTGTTATTCGAATAATAGCATAGAAAATTTGGCAAAAATTTCAGTAAATATATTCTACTGGCCCTAATTTTTTTATATTTAAACAAAAACTTAAAATTTTAGTACACATGCTCTAGATAACAACATATAGATTATTTGGTGTCAATTTTTTTTCAAATATGCATAATAGTTTTTGATGTAACATTTTTAAGTTTTTTTAAAAAATGCTTAAAATTGTATATATATTTAATTTTTTTGAAAATTAATATTGACATATATCAAATATTAGTAGATCAATATTAATGTTTCCTGAAACTAAATAAGAAAAATGGTTACAATATATATATATATATATATATATATATATATATATATATATATATATATATATATATATATATATATATATATATATATATATATATATATATATATATATATATATATATATATATATATATATATATATATATATATATATATATATATATATATATATATATATATGTATATATATATATATATATATATATATATATATATATATATATATATATATATATATATATATATATATATATATATATATATATATATATATATATATATATATATATATATATATATATATATATATATATATATATATATATATATATATATATATATATATATATATATATATATATATATATATATATATATATATATACAGTTTATTTCAAAAAAATTGCATCTAACGTGTTTGGGTACCTTAAAGTTATGGTGGAAAGGAGCAGTCGTCTTACTGGTATCACATGTAACGTGTTATATCGTCTTTGTGTTTTGGCTTACTGTCGATCGCTGGGGAAGTTGTCGCGCTTCTCGGGCCCCTTCCAGAGTAGGCATTTGAAATAGTGACGTCGGCTACTAAGTAGTTCACCACAGTTCGGCCGTTATGGAATTGGCTGGCCCTCCAGACGGCCCTGCAAATATATAAAAAAAACCCACCAAAACAAGGGAAAAAACAAGCAAATCTTGAAAAGAAACAAGCAAAACAGGATAGAAACAGGAAACAAAATAGGAAAATTTTAGTCATTTCGACTACAGACTATCCATCAGCAATTAGACTGTAATTTAACCAACTTGCATAACATCCTAGCTTTTGACATACAATACGAAGGTTTTAGAAATTCACCACAAGTCATGGTACAGTTAGGTCCTTCATGACTTCCTTCTTTGATTACATCATAGGTGATTCCTCCATTAATTTTAGTAACTCTGTACGTTCCTAAATATTTTGGATTTAGTTTTAATTTTCAAGTGTAGTCCAAACTGTGTTCTTTTAACAGTGACCAAATCGTTAACTCCATAAAAAAGGTATTCTGTTCAAAGGAATAATAGAGCATTTCCTCCCAACAATCTTTTAGCCATACCAAATTTTTATGTCTGATAAATTAAATAATTTCAACATGTCCTAAAAATGATCTATCCAATTAATTATATTTCCATGCGATTCTGCATTAAGCGAAGTAATACAGAAGATATTAACACATTCTTAGAATGATTTCGATAAAGAATATAAAAAAAGTAAATGTTTTAGAATAAAAATTTTTGGCAACAGCTTAATATTTGAAACGAGAAATATCGTCTGCTATTTTTAAATTTATTCTACTTTCAAAATGTCTCATGTAAACAAGCTATGGATATAAGGACATGTTTTTGCGCATTCCGAAGAGAAATATTCTTATTTCAGATTTCAAAAACGTTGAGAAATGCATGGTATTAAAATTTCTAAGTGCAAATTAAGCAACATTATTAATCGGACAGATAAAAATCGTCAGTCATTATTTCTACATGGAAAGAAGACTCCATACGATTATCATAAGAAGGTACGTACTGTTTCAAATGTTTCTAAAGTGAAAATGCTGGTAACAAGAGAAAATCCGCCCACACAGAAATTAATTGCAAAGTCTTTAGATACATCGTTAGCAACAAAAAAATAATAAAAATAAACCAAGATTTATAACTTAAAAAGCTAAAAATCCCCAACTTTTGCCGAGACATGTGACTACATACAAAACATTTTGTAGAATCCTGTATGAAAACCATTTAGCACGAGATAAATGGAAATACATCATGACCCTTGATGACGCATGGGTTTACATAAATGACTGCAAAAAAAAGATATGTTTACTGTAGAAAACAAGGAAAAAAAGTAAAAACCTGGTTTATATCAATGTAAAGAAAGTTTCAGTAATGGGTCGCAGGTTTCTCCTACAATGGTAAATTAAAAATAAGAAGAGTAGAAAAAAATGTTAAAATCAACTCATCATACAATCAGGAGAAGGTTTACGTCCAATATTTACAGAAGAAATCCCACTTATTTATCCCAATGACTTTCAAAGAATGAAATTTCATCAAGACAAAGCTACAAGTCATACTTCGAAAACTACCACTGCAATCATTGAAAAAATGAAGACTAATACAAGTATTGCATATATACCTTTTTCAACATATTCCTGCAAAGTCCCCTCACGTTTCACCTATGGACTATTGTGCCTTTGGTCTGTTAAAAAGAGCTCTTTCTAAATGCAAACCCACCATGATAGATGGACTCTGGAAAGTAGTGGAAGAGGAATGGAAAACAATACCCCTGGAAATTTTACGAAAAGCTCTTATATCATGGAAATCACGATGCAGACTTATAGTCCAGAAAAAAGGCTATCAGATCGAACGTTTAAAAATAATATTAACATAATATAAACATTAACAAAAAATAATATAAACATTAATTAAATGGCCCCGGAATCGTTCTAGAAATGTGTTAATACCCTCTGTAGCGCTTTTGATATCTATATAATTAATACTAACTCTTGGACTAACCGGATATGCGTTAAAATCGCAGTCACAAACAATATCACATTGCTTAGAATAGTCAATGTTTGTTTTCTTTTTACTTATTGCATTGCATTTAAAAATCATTTCTACTTATTTCGTTTTCCTCTTAATTTTCTGATTCATCAATGTCGGAGACATCCGAATTCTCTTTAGTGCTTTGGGCAAAGAGTTCAAGGTCACATAATAGAGACAAAATTTTTTCTGTGAGCTCTGCTTTTGATCCTTGAAAAGAAATACGTAAAATGTTTTATGCAATAATAAGCTCGACAAGCGAAATCGCTTTGTTTATATTTTTTAATTTCTTTTGATAATCATTGTTTTCAATATCAAAATCAAATCCAACACAATTTATAATTATTTTACGATTTAATCTTTCTCCATCATGATCAAACATCAATCTATGCAAAATTTTGATTTTATCTGCTTTGGAATTTTTCAATGCAGCACTTATTACTTCTACATTGCTTAATATCATCTTATGCTGTGAGAAATGTTCGCGTACTCTTAGAGATGTTCGATGAGGATCCGCATTTTTCTCTGATCAAAATCATTCAAATAATCCATTTATGCGGTAATCATTTAATCATTCCACTTTTTAATTTTATGGAATGGGGAGAGGTCAAGTCGTAATTTAAATAATTAACAATTCTTATATGGAGAAATATTTAATGAACACATATGTGCAAATACAATTATATAAAATTTTGGGATTTTTACAATAAATCGTCTTAATTGTAACAACATGAAATGAAGTTTAAAGTTATGAAGGAAAAGAGCAGCAGTCTTGTTGCTATCGAACGCAACGTCTTATATCGTCTTCGCCTTTCGGTTTTACGTAGCTCGCTGGAGAAGTTGTCGTGCTTCTCGAGCCCCTTCCAGAGTGATCACTTGAAATAGCGACGTCGGCTATTAAGTAGTTCACCATACACACACAAGCATATATATATACATATATGTATGTATATGAACCAATGATTTTTCTTAATCTTGAAATGGTAGATTTTGAGAAATAAATGTTAATTCATACCATTGAGAATTCACAAACCTTTCCCAAATACGGAAATATAAATAACTTCATACGTATTTGAATTTAATTTAAAAAAATTCTTGAAAATTGGACTAATAACTTATGAATCCGGAAATTTCATTTTTTCAAGAACATTATAGTGTTAGGATTCCATAATATCCTTAAACAATATCATATTAAGATTATTATGAAATGGTAATATTTGTTCAATTTTTAATATGAAAGTGTGAAATAAAAGTGAGAAACTTATTAGACTTTTCTTAAATATAAAGCTTCTAATAAACTTTATAAATACTTTATAATCTTGGTAATAACATCTTCTAAATAAGTGCCATGCTATACTATCTCTCAATGCTTACTAGCATGTATAAAAATTTATATGCAATAACATTTAGCATTTTAAAAGTATGTTACAAGTACAAAGAAAAGAATATTATATTATTAACAATAAATTCAATTCAAAATTAATCTATTGCCTTACATTTTTTAAAAATATATAAGCCAAAAGTTCATTTATTTATAACTTATTAGAATGTGCTCTTATTTTGAATAAAAGTGGATGATTTGTAAGAAACCATTTTAGGGCTAAAATATTTCAAATGGTAAAAAACATTCATAGATATTTTAAAGTGATTTGAACTTTCAGAATCATTTGACACTAAGAAAACATTTCATGAAAGTAATTGTTGCTGAACCAACATATGGAAAAGTATAAATACGCAATCTATTCTCCACAAAAAGGAGATAATGAATAAATGAACAACTGGAAAATATGCTTCCATATCAATTAAATATATAGTTGAGGAAAAATCTACATTTTTTTTTCTTATTTATCTTTCTTCATTTATTTCTTATTTATTGCTCTATAGGAGAAATGAGTAGGTATCACTAAACTGAATAGCAAAAAACTAGTTGATTATAATTCTTACAAGTATTTGGGCGTATATGAAAATATCATTTGTCGGTTAATAAAATTTGAAGTAGCTTCAGAATGACGTGAGCTTTAAAAAAGAAGTGAACAAATGATATTGCAAAAATATTTTTTAAGTATATTGAAAATATATTAAAATGTCTAAAATTGAAAATTGAATTTAATCACTTGAAAAAATTAAACTAACTTTAATAATAATATTTAAATTAAGCGTATAATATTTTCAAAATTTGCTTTTAAAAATTTACTTATGGTTTTACCCTATGATAATGGGATCACTAATTCATTGATGATATATATATATATATATATACATATATATATATATATATATATATATATATATATATATATATATATATATATATATATATATATATATATATATATATATATATATATATATATATATCATCATCATCATCATCATCATCATCAATGCATTAATGATTAATATTATTGAAATAAAATAACATAAGTATATATTAAATTAAAAATAATAACATTTGATTAAATTAATACATCAATTAAAAAAGGAAATAATTAATTATTATTGCACAACAGAATATGTATTTATAATTTCCCTCTTATTAAGATTGCGATCTCAAATGCATTTAAAATTTATAGAGTTTAAAATTTAAATAGGCTTCCAAAACATAGGTACAAGGCTGTGTCCTCTGACTAAGCAAGATCAATTTAGCCTTTTAATCTTTTTTAAATGTTCGATAAAAGTGAGTATCAAGTATGCTTGGAAACTAAATACAGATTAAATAATTAAATGTTAGGCTGACTACCTAGCATAGCTGTCGTGTCATGGAGCCCTTATATCCTTGAACATCATACCCTTGAAACATATTACTGGAAAATAATATTAAGATTAAAATACATGAATAGAAGATACATGAATTGAATATTTTCTTACATATAAATAGAACACAAAATTATTTGGATGTTGTTGTTTATTACACAAATGCTAAAAATAAATTTGTCTGAATATCATATTTTAATGCAGCAAATTTATGCTTGTTTCCAGAAGCAATGATTTCGGAAATATATGTTTTCGAAAAGTAAAAAACTGTTACTATTCATGTCAAAACAAATAACTGTTACTATTGATTAATGTATAAAAATGACTGTGAAGCCCTATGTTATTATGAACAATAAAAACAAATTAAGTAATAGTCATAAAAGTTCCTGCAGATATAATTCTGCTGAACGTATTAATGAGTTCGTCATTAAAGTGAAATGCTTTAACAAGATTCTAGAGTTAAGCATACAATGTTATAAATTGAGAAATTGCATAATTTAACCAAGTAAGCTCCTGCATATGAACTTACTTACTATAGAAGTTATCTCATACAATTGATATCATAATATATTATATCTATAAAGAGGATATTGAGATTATTTATTATGACAAATAGCTCTTTACGGAAGAAGTTTCAACTCCAATCTTTCGAAATTATGTTTTCTAAATTACTCTTACACAAATTTTAAGCTTAAAATATGAAACATAAATCTCATCTAGAAAAACCAAAAATTATTAATGGTGCAAAAATATTCAGAAGATTCTTTCATTTTCAAGTTTGTTATATATATATATATATATATATATATATATATATATATATATATATATATATATATATATATATATATATATATATATATATATATATATATATATATATATATATATATATATATATATATATATAGTAATGAAATAATTTTAATTGAAGAAAAATATATTAAATGTTAATTATAGTATAAAAAATAAAAGAAAGAAAAATCCTTTTACTATCTAAATTTAAAAAACAAAAAAGGAAAGAAAAATCTTTTAAAATTTATCTAAATTTAAAAAACAAAAAAAGGAAAGAAAAATCTTTTAAAAATTTTAAGTTTCTATTTCATAACGTTATATGACTGACTATACGTTGTTATTCGCAATCAAATATTTTTTTAAGAATTTGTTAGAGGAAAACACCAAATTCAAAGAAAACATAACTAATGAATGTGAAATAATTTTTTTAAATTAAAAATGTGAATAAAATATACATTTCTATGTCAGTAAAGGATGCGAGAATTTTTATTAAGACGAAGTTGATCGTCCTCATGAAACATTCTTGCAAAATTTAGCATCAGGTTGCATAATTCCAAGGTAGGAGAAAAGGAATGTTACTCATTAATAAGTTGCGTTGAGATTTTAAACCAGTTTCATCCATTCGCATACATTATTCTAACTGAAATTATGTTTAATAAAGCAGACATTTATTTATAATTTATTTTGAGGGATAAATGATTTCAATCTAGACATCGAATAAACATTTTATCTTGCATAAAGTTTTAAACAAGATATCAGGAATATTAGAAACATCAGGCTGATACAGGATTTGGAAAGGAATTTAAATTAATATTGTGTATATTTCTTTTTCAGCCTTTGATTTTTGCAAGGTTTTTCTTGGATTCAATAGCAATGTTGCAAATGAATAGTTGTATGATGATTGTTTTCTATTATTCACACCAACTATGTAAAAGAAATAAATTTAATTTATAAAAAAGATTGTTTGAAATTACTGGTATTTATTATCATCCTTTTATCATTATATACAAAAGAAAAATAAAAAATATTTTACCACAGAAATATTTAATTTAACATAGTTTATCAATCTGGTTTATCAATTCATTTTTATCTATTTCACTTGAAATTTAAAAATTTAAAATGCTTTTTAATTTCTTGTACTATATCATCTAAACATGTTTTCGTGATTAAATATATTCACGTAGTATTTTAAATAAGCATTTATGTTATGGTGATAAATATTTAAGTGTAAACAAATGTTATCATTATTTAATTTTTGCTAATGTGTAGTATGTTTTTCAAAAATAGTTGTAAAATCTTATTTTTATCGAGACCCTACAATATATAATTTACATAAGGCTTAGTTCTGAAAATATTTAATGATATAAATTTAAAAAATTGTATGCTGAAATAAATATTTTGCTTAAAACTCCTTCCGCGTTAATTCGAGCAAATAAATCCATGCGTTATTTCGCTATCTCGAGCTCCTCAGAAGGAGCAACAGGTGATTTGCGATTCTTTATAATCTACTCGAAATTTGATGGATTGTTAGTCAAATAAGAATACCACTTGCTAAACCATCTCGGTTAATTAAATTAATGTAACTGTGCACTCATGAATAATGGAAGTACTTGAATTATACAATACAAATTTCTTAGTCATTCTTCTATGGAAAGTAACATTGAAAAGTTTTGCATGTGTATTCAAGTTAGAGTATACTTTTTATTATTTTAATACACAACTTTTTCTATTCTCCATTCTCATTTCAACTTGTTTTTAAAAACATACATATTATTCGAATTTAAATTTTATATAATAATATTTTACTTTCTATTTTGAAAGATTGGTTTTTAAAATAATTTTTAGTTTATAGATGTAATGTATACACTATTGTGAAAAAATGAAACTGAAATACGTCGACATTTATCGGAAAATATCAATATAAAAGAAAAATATTGAATATTTGATTACATTTTCACCCATTCAGACTACCACTTGTGTTTGTCAGTAAACTTTAAAATACTATAGTCAAAGTTAAAATGAAGTTGAGTCAGATCAACAAAGAGGGATTATGATGTTAAATTTCTTGTGTTGCTGCATTTGAAGTTACATGACATATATTTATTATATTTTTGTTTATTAATGTTTGCCAGTGTTATGCAAGGGGCTTGTCAGTATACGTGCGCAACGTTTTCTTAATATTTTTATTTTTTCCAATCAATATTTATCATAAATGAATACTGCAGTGAATAGCAGATATTTTTAAAAGATAAATGCATTAATTGCAATTAATAAGATTTTGCTTTAACTTTTCTTAAGAATGGTAAATCATTTCTGAAATCTAAGTATAACACATCTTTGTATTACATACGATTAAAATGATCTGTAAGCTTAAAATTTTATCATTAAAAGAAATCAACTGCATTATTAAAGCCAATAATAAAAAATATAGCGTATATTGTTGCAAATGATTAATTGCTTAATATGCTTTGTTAAATTCCCTCACGACAGGAACATAGATCAAAAATACCTATGTTTAAAGATATGTGAGATAAATTAAAAATATATACATATTTAGTGTTGTAATGATGTACTTAATTTTATCTAAGAAATGGCAATTTAAGCATAATAGGTAAAAGACAATTATTGCCCTGAAACCATTGGCTATTTCTAAGTTAAAATAAAAAAGAATTAATTGATCTTATAAACATACAGATTATATATAATCAGTGTAATTTCATAAGAGAAAATTTATACAATGTTAATTATAAAGGATGTTTGAATATTAGTTCCATGTTTAAAAAATACTGAAATACTTGGCCATGAGACCAAGTTAATAAAATATAGTTTCAAAATACAACAAAAATAATTTTATTATTTAGAGATAGCTTCTAGTTAGTGTGAAAAAGAAATAAACCCACTGATTGGAAATTTTATTTCGTTATATTGGATAAATTAAAAGCTAGAACGTTATTACATGTCTCAGATTTAAGAGTGTATACTGATGGCAGTAAGGGCGACGGAGGTATTTCTGGTAGTGGGATACATATTATGACACCAAATAATATAATAGACATAAAGATTAAGAATGCCGACAACTGCTCTGTGTTCAGGTCGGAACTCATTGCTATTTATGAGGGATTAAATTTTATTGACATGACTACTGAACTCGATTTTAATGACTTATGGACACCTCTCACGTTGGACGTCTGTTGGGGATAAGATAAGCCTGAAAATCCTGGAACTTGTCAGTCGACTTTCTTCAGGACACACCATCTACTTCCAATGGGTTCTTTCCCATGTTGGTTTGGAGGGGAATGAAATTGCTGATACCTTGGCCAAATCTGCCTCTGCAGCTGCCTTGCATAATAATACTCGTCTAACTTTTTCTGAAATCTCCTCAATAAAGAAAATGGAAACCAATGCCCTTTGGAGAACCCCTCCAGTTCACACTTGGTACTTTGGAGTGCGACCACGTTGGACTCATAGTCTAAATATTTCTAGGAGGCATCAGACTACTCTATCTCACTTTTTGAGTGGTCACATTAATTCCCTCACTTTCCAGCAGGGTCGGAAACTCTTTACTGGGTGTCACTGGTGTAAGTCCGCACAGGCTTCCCCCAACCATATTCTCGAGTGCCTAAATTTTACTGCTAGTGAGATTTTGAAGGACCCTTTACTGTTTTTAAACTTTTTGGAGATTTTTGGTTTTATGGAGTTGGTGAATCAGAGCTGCACCAACTGGGATTAGTAACGACAACAACGTTATTACATTACCTAAATACAGTTACTATAATTACACAAAAGAGAACAATTCAGAATTGTTTTTCAAATCTACCACTTTTACCACTATCTCATCCACAGATGAACAACAATAGATGGATTTTCCGTTTCTTCTTTCGGTATATATGTACGTCGACGGGTATACTTGGGAATTTACAGGGCTTCCTCCCTTGCAATTGCTATTACGGCCATCTAACAATAAAAAGACCTCTCGGAACCGTGGTTATTAAAAAGTGAATGATGAACTTTGATTGTTAAGCTGTTCACTACGAGTGTTGAAATCAAGGACTTATTTAAATTCTCTGGAATTTGTTTTGCAATATAAAAAACTTTTTACGACGATGAATCGCCATCATTGGTCGCTCCAATCAGCAAAAAAACGACAAACTGGTATGTTACACTTTGATAGTTTTATTTGCAAAGAAATGTTTACAATAAAATGCATATGTCATGCATATATATGTACTCTATATTCCCAATTCATGCATGGTTAATGCCATACATACCGGTGTAAATCAGAAATAACGTTATTTAGCAAATATTTTGGACCAAATAATTAGGTGAATGATGATGATGATGATGATGATATATATATATATATATATATATATATATATATATATATATATATATATATATATATATATATATATATATATATATATATATATATATATATATATATATATATATATATATATATATATATGTATATATATATATATATATATATATATATATATATATATATATACAGGGAGATCATAATTAAACATCAAATTTAAAAACACTGTAAAAAAAAAAGAACCATTTATCAGAAAGACCTGAAATTTCTCCAGAATGTACTTCTATAGGGGGGTTTTGCTTAGCGTGAGAAAAAATTAGGAATAAAATGTCCAATAGATGGCGTTGCGCAGGTGGTTATATGCAAATTAACGTCTGGTATAAAATACTGAGTAGCTTGAATTTTCGTAAATTGTCATCTGAAAATCTCCGTGTAAAGATATCGTCATGACTCTATCCGATAAAGAACGTTCTCTGTTTGTCAAACTTTATTATAAGAACAGTGACTGTGCTGTAACTGCATTAAGGAAATACCGGACACTAAAGGGCTTAAAGAAAGAAGGTGGTCTGATATCTGTCAGAGCTATGGGGGTGATGATTAAGAAATTTGAAGAGACTGGATCATTTGACGCAAGACCTGAGAGAGAGAGGAAACCTATTCCTTCTGCATCCGTCAAAGAGGTTGCATTGTCATTAGAAGAACGAACGAGTACGCAGGGAACAACTAATGCAAGGGAAATTGCTCGTTCTTTGCACATGCCCCTCAGCATAATTTTGAAAATTTTGCGAAGCATTCTGAAATGCTATCCACATAAAATTACGCACATTCTCCAATCGCTCAATACGGACTTTGCACAACGTGAAATTTTCATGCTGCAGTTTATTGCTCGGATGGATGAGGATGTTGCATGGCCATGGAACATTTCATGGCAGATGAGGCTCATTTCCATCTTAACTGAGTTGTGAATACGCAAAACTGCAGAATATGGGCAAAGGCAAATCCGATGGGTATGCATTCCTTGCCTCTTCATTCTCCAAAAGTTACTGTTTGATGTGGCTTTACGTCCTCCTTTATCATTGGTCCATTTTTCTTCCAGGAGTTACGGCCTGGGAGGGGGGCCTGTCACAGTTAGTGTGAACGCAACACTGTATAAGTCTCTTCTGGAAAACGATGTCATTAAAGCACTTTATCAGCGACAATGTTTGGATAGGACATTTTTTATGCAAGTTGGTGCTACTCCACATATTGCAACCTCGGTAAAAGAGGTGTTGCAACACCATTTCGGAAATAACCGTATTATCAGTCGACATTTTCCAACTCCCTGGCCGCCACGATCACCAGACATCACTCCTTGTGACTTTTGGCTCTGAGGATTTCTATAAAATGATGTGTACAGTGCTCCACTAGACACCTTAGCGAATTTGAAATGCCGCATTACGCAGCACGTTAACAACATCAATGATACACACCAAGCTGCTGTGGAAAAAAACCGTTTTACGTTTACACCTCCTAACAGAAAATGGTGGACACCATTTTGAAAATTTCTTGAAAAAGACTAAGAACAATTAAAAACTGAATTATTGTTGGCTTTTTCTACGGTTTGCCACAGGACAATTATAAACCGAATTATTGTTGGCTTTTTCTATGGTTTCTGGCCGCAGGACAATTAAAAACCGATTTTTTCCTATTCGATGTGGCACCACCTTGTATCGGAGAATAGGCTTTAAACCAACAGTGCCACAACATTTGCCTGACTTACAATAGCACAACTGGTTTAACTTTCAGCTTACAGCCACAATTGATTATCGTTGAATTCATGTAGTTAACCTACAGCTGCCTGTGCAGCGCCATCTATTTGCCACATTTTTCCTAATTTTTTTTTCCCACGCCAAGCAAAATCCCTCTGTTTGAAGTACATTCTGCTGAAATTTTAGGTTTTTATGACCAGAGGTTCTTTTTTTTACAGCGTTTTTAAATTTGCAGTTTAATTATGATCTCCCTTATATATATATATATATATTTATATATATATATATATATATATATATATATATATATATATATATATATATATATATATATATATATATTTATATATATTTATATATATATATATATATATATATATATATATATATATATATATATATATATATATATATATATATATATATATATATATATATATATATATATATATATATATATATATATATATATATATATATATATATATATATATAAAGAAAGATTAGAAGTATCATAAGCGAAAATTGATTGATACAAGAATAGATGTAGCACTTGTGTTTAGAAATACATTCAGTACAAAAGCAGCTAAAATAGAATTACTAAAATATAATTAATAGTATTTTTTTATAAAATTAATAATCAAGTATTAGATGGAGAATAATAATCCAATACTAGATGTAGAATAATACATTGAAAATACCAAATGGAGAACATAATAATATATTTATAAAGTTAGTCAAAAACCAAATTGATAAAATTAAATATTAGATGGAGAATAATGCATTGAAAATACTAAATGAAGAATAATAATATATTTATGAAATTAGTCAAAAACCTAATTGAGAATAATAATCAAATACTAGATGGAGAATGATACATTGAAAATGTGAAAAATAGTAAACAGATGGAAAAATGTTCAATATATATTTTAAAATTTCAAAGAAAATATAATAAAGTAAAATGGAACGAAAATGGAGCGAGTACCAACATGGCCAGCTTCATCAGGGGTTGTTGACCACATTAATTTTCATTTAAAATTATTTTATAATGAGAAAACATACAGTTTTAATATAATAAAAACTAATAACTTAATAAATTAATTCTCAAATTAAAAATTGTATCATCCGGAGTGTTTCAGTAGAGAACGTATTGAAAAATTTTCAGATTTAGCAGCTTAAGAATCATAACACCTTAAATACCGTATGCATACATGCCCATAAAATAAGGATAATCCAGAATCTCACGAAAATCACAAACGAAAAAGGAAAGATATCACCAGTAAAAATATCCCACGCTCATTTCAAAATTATATGCAAATTACAGGATGACACCAGATGGCGCTTACCATACGCCACAATGATGAAAATGGAAGACCAGTGGCAATAAAAGAAACGTATTCACAAATGCCCGTACTGTGCTCCGTTTCTAGCATAGTTATGACTCCAAAAACGCATCAGGATGATGTTTTACATGGTAGAATTATCGACCGCATGAAATGCGAACATACACAGGTGGCAGAAGCAAAGAAACTCGGGATCACCCATGCTGTCATCCCTAGGCTGTGACATTTTCCAATATGATGAAAATGTCAACGGGCAGATCGTCAATGAGTGACAAAGCCGGATGACGATTGGTTTTTGACAGTAACCAGTAATAGAAACAGAAGGAACACATTAGCGGACTTGTCATTTCAGCTATTGTCAGCCACGGGACAGATGTTTCAAATCAAGCCGTGTACAGAAACGTGTACATGTTTTCCGCTCACTGCAACTCACTTTCACTAGTGGTTATTATAATGTAAGGAACCTGCAATGTGATGTAAGTGGTATTATGCTTTACGCATCACGGAGGGGTTGTGTTATGTTTTCTAAATTCGATGTTTAGTTTTAAGTCTGATTCATATCTGACGTTTATATGGAGGGCACCAGGTGTAACCAGTATCACTAACACAGCACCACTGAATGAATCAGCTCAACAACATCAATAGTGGTGCAGGAGTGTTCGCTTTTGGAGACATTATACTTTGCTCCACAGCAGATCTGCATGTTCAACCATGATAAGACAAATTTATCGAGGCATCATTCTAGGACAATATATTATTTTGTTTAGAGGTGTCGTGGGAGCTGAGTTTGTGTTTATGCATGACCATGAGTATCCTCACTATTGTCAACGCTTACCTCAATATGAGGAAATTATCTCAATGGGATGATCAACATTTTCATGGAAACTGAATCAGATAGAGCATGTAAGGAACATGCTTGGCTATCGCAAGCTGTCAATTACTTTCTAAATCTGTATTGGAACTTTAGAGAGTATAGATTGCTCAGTTGAATTCTTTACAACAAGTGCTGCTCAATAATTGGACAATCAGCATATCGTGGGGCTGTACGAACCTGATTTCCTCATTTAGAAGTGATAAAGTCGGATGAAGACATATCATCATAACAAAAACAAACTGTTTAATTGTCGTTCAGGCGATATGTGGTGGAAGTGATACAGAAAACTATAATTGAGTATAGTAAACGTATTATCCTGTATGCATCATTCCCTTTGACTTCTCATTTCTTTAATACGTGGGCTAAATGAATAAATCACATTTGCGCGTATTTACATGTTTATTTGGCAGTTCCACAGTTATCCTTAATGTATTGACATATGTGCGTTTATTAATATCACTACTTTATAATTTTAAGAATACTTTAAGAAATAGTATAGTTTAAATTTAATGTTGAATTTGTTTGTAATTAAACCTGCTTTTCTTTAAAATGAATTCGCTACACAAAATAACTTATGTGTTGAAAACACTGCTGCCTACCATAATTGCAAGGATGCATGCAATTAAACATTAAATTTACAGCATGCATTAGTGGAGGTGAGATATACAACTGATTTGAATTTCAGTGCAAAAGCACATCACGTAAACCTGTGGCCCCCTTCAAAGTGATGTTTAAGACTTGGAGATTTTGATGATTTCAAGTTCGGCAGTTGTGATTTTTTTGTGGTTTTGGAAATAATATATTTTATACACTTATATGGAATTAAAACATATTAAAAAGTGATAGACAACCAAGATAGAGGACGAAATGCTATGATAGAAACACATTTCAGCCAATAATATACATAATGTAGCACATAACGTGATTTTGAATTTAATACATTTAAAATAATTTTTGTTTTGTTGTTTAAGTAAATGCAATTTAAATAAAATTTTTAAATGGGTGTTGTTAAACCAAATTCATATTTAACACTGTAGATTCTGATTTCCTAAAAAGTATTTAAAATATATTTTAAATGATTTATAATGACATGTTAAAGTAGCCAACCGTGATATTTTATTACTTACTTTATTAACCCATACCATAATCCAATAGAGTAGGTTCTCCTTTAATATGTTCTTTTATAAATAAAATTTTTTAATTTAGTTTAATTTAATTATATAAGGAATGTAATCAAAAATATTTGAGTTGATTATTGTGACATCTTTTCACAGGTACATCTGAATTCAAATTATGTAACATTTCATAAATTCTTAAATCTAAAAAATAATTTGTTAGATTTGACGTTTATTAAAATTCTTTAAAATATGTATATATATATATATATATATATATATATATATATATATATATATATATATATATATATATATATATATATATATATATATATATATATATATATATATATATATATATATATATATATATATATATATATATATATATATATATATATATATATATATATATATATATATATATATATATATATATATATATATATATATATATTGACTTGCTAAACATTTTCTTAAATATATTTGTGACATATAATTCCTATTTATTATATCTTTTATTTTTTACCATGTATTAATGTCTTAATTAACCATAATAAATTTTTATATTATAACTGCTTTTGAAACTACTTGTTAAGTTCTTTTGCTAGACAAATTTTGATTAAGATTAGATAACAGCAACTCTAGTTTTTATGTAATGAATAAAATTTATCAATAATTACCCCTTTTTTATGAAAGTAACATGGAAGAAATATTTCCAACTTATAAAATGTGTTTTAAGTGTAAGCGGTCTAATAAAATTTAAAATTACTAATATTTTTATTATGGAAGTTCAAAAAAACATAAAATTATAAAATTTAGATTATGTTTTACAGATGCATTTTTTCTCAAATTTTACAAGTTGCTATCCTTAATTTAAAACTTATTTTTAAAGTAAGTTGAAAAGTAAAATTTATAAAAATAAATATTAGAATTTGAAAATTTAAAACCCAAATATGTATGTTCAGATATATAATTTTCGAAGGCAATTTGCATAACTCCTTGATTTTGTAGTAAAATATAAAATTCATGAAAATTTCTATCATATCAAATTTAAATGAAATGAAAAAATTAAAATAATAAATGGATTAAAAATATCAAATCTTAATAGGTGAAATAAAAAATATTATAAAATAATTAAAAATAAAATAATTACGAATTCTCATTGTCGCATTAAAATATAAATTATGCATTTAAAAGTTCCTTATTATGTAACAAGAACTTAATATTCTATTTGTTTCTATTACTTATTCCATGAATATATAGATACAGGAAAGACAAGTCAACGAGAAACATTTATTCAATAATGTCTACAGAAAGTAAAGACTATGATAACATAAATTCAAAATAATTTCAAATAAGAAATAAGTACACTATTTTTAAAATCAGTGGTGTGCATTAATTAATAAATCATCTACATTAACATACATGACACAATTTATTCTAAGTTTTTAACATTTACAAAGGACATAAAGCCCTACCACAACACTAAAGAATATCTTTCTCATATTTAAACTCTCACTTGAAATGCATCTTATGGTTTTATCCATTCTAAATTAAAATATTCACACAGATCTGAATATCTATTTTTATGAATAATTCAAAGCTATGTATAACCAAAGAATATGGAGCCCCAATGTTTTTAAAGCTAAGCTAACGATTTATTTAATATTTTAAACATTAGCTAGCATTAAAAACTTTTCATATTCTTTGACGACATAAGCTTGAGATCTTACTGTATTAAAATGCAAAACACATCAATATTCCAATATATATCACATTCCACATAATATCTATTGATAGACGTTAATATGAGAAATAATACATATAATTCACATTTAACGTGCATTTTATTTATAGATGTATATATTCACATACACACATTTTTCATTCACATATATAGCACACAGAATTTTTGTATTAGTATATTTTCCATTCACGAACACAGCATATTTAGTTATCATTAACAATAAATTTCACATGAAAATAACATTATACACTAAAAGCAAGATAATTATAAGCACCAATAAGTAATTTTACATTGCATATTCAATGAATTATGTACAAAAACATGATAATATATTATTTTCAAACATATTGGGAAATTCAGTGAAACTCTATGACAGTACGAAACGTAGAATGTAAATGAAAATATATTGTATTATATTATTTCCTTAATATATAATTATTTTAATGTAATATATTGTTATTTTACTTTTATTTATAGAACATCATATTGAACTCAGAGTTTACTGATGTGAAAGAGGAAACTAATTTTAAAAATTTAGAAGGATTTACTTTTACAATGCAGGTAATGTCTTAAAATGACGAAAAAATGCTTATGTTTCAAAATATGGATATTATTAATAGTGCTTACACAAAATTACCTTAAATATAAAAGTAATTCAGTTTATGTTTTTTAATCTAAATTTTTGGATATCTTTAAAAGCAATAATGAAATACCCAAGAGAATATTCAATCATATTCAATCATTTTTACGATGCATGTATATTAACATAAAATTCAAATTCATATATATATATATATATATATATATATATATATATATATATATATATATATATATATATATATATATATATATATATATATATATATATATATATATATATATATATAATGTAAGTAGTATTTACAATACATATTTTGTATTATTTACACGAGTAAAACTGGTGTGCTTCATTTAATTGAAATTATTAAGTAAAAGACTGCGATATTTCATCATAACAAATTTCAATTTAATGTATTATTTTAAAATTAATATGCATTTGTTAGTAAAGTACTTATACTGGAATAACTTTGTCGGAATAAAATTTATTTTACTTATCCTTTTTTAGAATATCACAACATTATTTTAGCAAAAAACTATTTCTACGAAAATATAAAACTATAAGTTTTCACAATTATTTAAGATATATTTTTACATAGTTTATGCATTCTTCCATGCAAAATAGTTCAATATTGCAAATATTCTGGTTAAAAATTAATAAACAGCTTTTATCAATAAACAATATTAACACTTTTTCATTGCATTTTCTTTGCTTGAAATACAAGTTTTACTGATGTTTAATGAATATCTTTAAAGGAGAATATATAATTCTTGAAATTAAAGATATATAGTAAAAATAGAGAACACCAAAATAAAATTTGAATTAATTCATCATATAAAACATCCATTATATGAAATTAAAAACAAAACTTTTGAGATATAATATTTTATGCATTTCCTTAACACCTAGACTATTAGGTGTATTAAAATATGAATATCAATGTCCAAACACATAGACGTATAGTAAATTCAAGTGTTAAATGGAAAAGTCTAGTGCATTTTATTGTTAAATGATGCTTCTAGATTTACCACCTAAAAACTACTGCATCACAAGATGCGCTAAATTAGTCATTGATTCTGAATCAATATATACTCAAAACTTCATGCTTGAAGATATTTGATGAGTACAAGGCTGTAAACTATAGCCATTTTATTCACTTAATGTTTAGCACAATATGCATAAGAACCAGTGATAAATTCATTTAGAGTAAAGCTATAATTATTTCTTTCGTCAGAGCAATATTATTTTGCAGTTTATATTATGACGTATGTCTTAAGAAATTATATTTTACAAAACTCCATTATTTTTCACTCTTCGAGGTCTAGAGATAATAGTTATTTCTATGCTTCTTCTATTTAGTTTATAGCGTCAGTTAATTAGTCTTAATTCTGAAGTAAACATGACTTCTTGATAAATGTAAATGTCTATAATTTATCATTCCAGTGTCATTTCTTGGTACTTTATTACACTTAAATTTGATCCAAATCATTACTTGTGACATTGATTCTTACCGTATCTGTAACCGATGAATTGTTTTTGGTAGCTGCAACTCGATCTTTCTGCATTTTTCGATCTTTGGCAATCTCTTTCATCGGAAGCAGCGTAACATTTTCGTGAACATCATGGCCGTTGCAAGATTTCTCAGCTACTTTTTCACTTACGACTCGCTTCGAAGAAGGATTTGCTGCCAGCGGATTTGGTTTGAAACAGGGTAAGACAACCATAAACTCTTTTCTGAAATTTTCATTGAGCCAGGCGTAGAGAAATGGGTTATAGCAAGTTGAACTCATAGCGGCAGCATGGGACATAAAGAAAATAATATTTAGAAACTTCCACGAAGCAGCTGGTATGTAGAAATCAATTATTAAGTTGTATATATTTATGGGAAGCCAAGAAGCACCGAATATAACGACCATTGTGATAAGCATTCTGTTGGTACGGCGGGTTCGTTCTCTTTCCATTTCTTCCTTCTTCACGGATTTGGTCCCTGGTTTGGATCTGGCTCGGTTTTTTAACTTGATGCAAACCTTCAGGTAACAGAATGTAATGATAATGAATGGTACAACAAACTGCAAGATTGAGGTTGAAAACCCAAATGCTCTTCTGCTTGATTCATGAGGCCACACTTCATCGCAATAAATTCCTTTGTCTGTAGGAACAAGGGCCATAAATATTCCATATGGCAGCGTCAGCAAACCAGCGACTACCCAAACAGATACAATTATCAGATAACAATATGTGAGCTGCAATCTTGGTTTGAATGGGTAGATGATGACAAAAAATCTGTCTATAGCAATTGACATTAGCGTAAATGCGGATATATATACACTCACGCCTTGAGCATAAGGGACTAAATGACACATAATACGACCAAACACCCACTGACGCATAAACATGTACAACGGAGTAAATGGCACAGCAAAAGTGCACAAAAGAATATCTGATAAAGCTAAGTTAGTAATGAAGAAATTTGTAACTGTTTGCATGGATTTATTACGAAATACCACATAACATACTAACACATTACCACAAATTCCAATCGAAAATATTGTGACATAAATCACATAAAATATTGCTTTTAGTCCAGGTAAGTGACTAAATATGTCAACTTGTGAATCATAGTAATCATAATCATCATATAAGGAAGTCATATTAGTGCTATTTTGCCACGGCATTGTGAAATTTGCATTCTGCATTAGTACAGCTAGCGCAGCATAGTTGCTAACATGAAACCCATTTGCTATGTGTATTGACATAGTTGCTCATGAAATGATGAAAAATACTTTAATCGTACCAGATAATTCAATACGTAATAAAGAATAATAAGATTTGAGTCGGGTATTCCAGTTATTGTGTGATTCTTTCCGTCATAAAAAATGATTCTTCTTCTTGAAATGCAATCTAAATTTGCATAAGTATACAATTTTTTATCTTTAACTTTTGAAAATTATTTTCTGAACATGTCCAGCTTAAAATCATCTATATAATGAATGTTTACCTAAAATATAAAAAAAAAAAACATTTATTAAAATAGGACACTTAAATATTGCTTATGTATTAGTTAAAGTAAAATTTTAGTTGCTTTATTTCAATTCAAATTTTCATAGTAAAGTAAAATATGTAAAGCAGTTCTAAATTTTTAAATATTGGTTTCTTTTTCTTGATAATTATACTTAAGAAAAGAGCTAGACTAAAACAAAGATTAAGTGAAATTTGAAAGCTGTTCACTGCAGATAATGCTGTAGAAAACAATTAATAACATCATATTTCAATAAAAATAATAACAGCGTAACAAAAATGACTAAAATATTTAGTTATTCATAAAAGTATATGCATAAATGCTGTTAAATATTTGTGTAAATCTATGTTTGTCAAAAATGTCATTGTTTTACAATTTATGGATGCTTGTTTGACGATGTTAAAATCGATTTAAATTATTATCAATTGAGCAAGCATTGTTTATGTGCTTCAGTATTCAAGCTGACTTATGTTTTACTCCTTTTACCACCTGAAGCTGCATACATGAAGCGGCTTATTATGGTTTTGTAATTATAAACATGAGTTTGTGCTTACATTACCAATCGAGTATTTTCTTTAGCATTTGTTGTTTGTACAGAAACTTATCATTCAAGAAGGAGCATGTATCCACCTTTAACCTTACACCTGAGAGAATTGTCATTTTTATTATTTATTTGCAAAAAGGATCTCTCTAGCTATAGCAGTGGAAGAAGGAAACATGTGTTTCTTATTTATTTTGTTAGTGTACTGCTATGAAATGTGTCTAGGAGCCACATACTATCCACATATAATGCAATTTTATTTTACTCTATAATACTTTAATCAAATTTATATTTAAATGCTGCCTATAATGTAAAAAATAAGTCAAAAATGTCTTCAACTTACATTTTTAAAGTTATAAAAAGAAAGCTTAAAAAATGTCAAAAGGGTACCTTTAAAATTAAAATACAAACGAAAAAAATAAGGACTGAATAAATCTTTTAATATAAATGATTTCCCAATATAATCAATTGTCCTAGATTTTCAGTTAATACTGGAGCAAAATTTTTAAAATTATTTTTTGCCTTAATTTATTATGTGGACGCAATACTTCATATAAAATATTTTTATTGTAAGAATATTTTAACCAAGAAGAGTTTCAGATTCTTAATTTTATTTAATCATTATTTTGCATGAATATAATTTATAAAATGCAATAGTTACCTAAAAACACTAAATGGATTTATAGATGATAGCCAACAAATACACTTCTTAATCCTCAAATCCTTTTCCTATGTGGAAAACCAATATATATTCATCATACATATTTATAATATTTAATATATTAAATATGAATATATAATATTTTTCTGTAATAAAACTTAAAATGAAGTAAAATTTGCGAAAATCATTAACAAATAGTGACCTTGCCAAAAAGTATTAATGAAATCTAAAATTTAATGCTTACGTAACAAAAATATCATCTTCATCTGGTAAAATATTTTTTTCTTCCCAAGCTCTATGGTTAGCTTAATTGGATACTGATTATTATGATAGGTATAGACAATCTATTTCTCTATATTAAAGAACTTTTTAATATTTCTACATTCTTCGCAGTTTTAAACAACATCCAAGTGATGAGGTTGTCTCTTTTGAGCTTTTACTTTCCGCATTGTTCAGATAACGAGACATTGAATCGTATAAAGTTGTAAATGTACAAATGTTTTTCAGTGTGGTAGTCTTCACCTAGTTGAAGTACATAATTTTCTGTATCTAGATCATTATGATTGACTAATAATAATCAAGACTTCCTATTATATTAAACTTAAAGGGAAAAAAACATGATTTTCTGAAAATTTGGTAACTAAATGGTACAAAAAATACGCACACAGCTCCCTCTGTAGAAATCATTTAATATCTGTATTTTTAACCTACTTCATCCAGTGAAACAATAATTTAAAAATAATAATAAATTAACTAAAAATGTTTTTTTCACTGACATGAATTTGATTTTCTTTTAATGTATCAAAATTATACTATTTATGAGCCAGATAAATTTTTAAAAATTCAAAAACACTTCTGTAAATAATATGAAATTTAGCTAATATATTAAAATAATGCATTTTATCAGTTTATGAGCTTTAGATAACAACGTACTCAAAGCTTAAAATTATAATGATTTTTAGAAGATTGCTTTGGATTTTGTATGGTACCTATTTTTATAATTAATATTATAAAATAACCAAAAATTATTTTATACTAAATTGCATAAAATCCACTTAATTATTATTTAATGTAATCTGAGAATTTAACCAAATAAATGTGTAGTATACAAAAATGTAATTAACAGCTTTTCTCATTTTTACAGATAAATACAAATAGGGAAATATAAAAGTTCAGTGTGGCTTAAAGTTTTAACTTTGTTTAATATGTTCTTATGATAAATATACAAAAAATGAGGTTATTTACATTGGTATATTAAGGTGAGAATAAGGTCTACGCATCGCATTCAATACTTTCAATATTTTATCAGAACATTCATTTTCTCATCAAAACATAGTAAAATTAAACTGATTGTCAAATTCATAAATGTAACATGGCTATACAGAGCTCATGTCGACAAAATGAAAAAGAAAAAAAACCAAGCAAATCAAAATTTTTATTTATTTTTTTTAAATTAATGCCATAAATTTTCCAAAAGCTGTTAATTAACAAATATAGGATAAATAAGAATATAAAATATATCGCCGCGGACAAAAAACAGTCAAACCTAAAGAAATGGAGGTTATTTTTAAATTTGATGCAGTAAAATTAACAAAAACAATTAATAAAAACAGTTTTATATTTGTGACAAATTTGTTATAGTAGATTACAGGTAATTATTAATTAAAGCTATTAATGATTTTTATCTGCATCGTTCAGGTTTTTAAATTTTCATTTTACGAATAATTTTTTATGATATTCGACATGTATGTGAATAAATATTTATTTCATTAGAGAAGAAATCGGAAAATAAATATGAAGGTAAGTATTTTACTTATATTTTTATTTTTCAGCATGGTTAAAATTGTATTTAAAAAAGTTTAACTGTTTCCTCATTATCGAAAACATCTACAGAATTTTATTTACTTAGAATTTTAACTGGATAATCTTATATATTATTTCATATATTTTTATGCATTAAATAAATGTTTTTTTATTTTTTCATTGGGAATTCCTAGTTTTCTTTCCAAAAATTTCATTATAATTTTATTAACTGAATTTTAAGGTGATTTTCTATAAATACAAAGCGATTTATTTTAATGCATAATCATTGTATAGTAAATATAAGTAATGTAGTTTTTTTATTTAAATAGCTTATAGTTTTATTTAAAATATGTTTATTTTTAAATACATGTGCCATTTAGTATAATTCTCAGTTGTTAAAAATATCTATGCCATTAGATAATGTTTTATTTAGGTCATACGTTATTGAGAAGCCGTCGTAAATCCGATCTGTCGAACAATTTACTGCCTGCCTTCAAATCACATTGACCATCAATATGTGAGTGTCGCTGGTGGTGAGAAAAATCCATTCCTGATTTTATCAGTAATAAGGAAATATTTTTGACTTACAACTTTTAGTGATATTGTTTCCAAAACTGAACACGTTGAAAATAAAATAGAAGAAAAGGCTAAATCAAAAAGGCAAGACAAAATATTCATTTTGTCTTGTCTTTTTGATTTCAATTCGTGATTCGATAATCTTAGATATATCGCATTTCCATCACCATTCTTATATATTCGATATTTCCATCACTTTGAATTGCAAATAGAAATGGTTTTGATTGTGCCGATTGGAAGTCATATTATTCATTTGTTTGAATTAAAATCAAACTCTTTTATCCAAAAAGCAAGAAGGCTACATCTAATTTGATCTGTTAACTAAAGTTATACAGCAATTGCCAACAAAAAATCAAATCAGAAGTTCTTGACGAATAACAAAATGTGATGATACAATTAACATAAATCTTAGATTATTTCCATTAAAGTTTCGTGGTTTGTACGCTGAGGGAAAAAATTCATTTACGTATTTGTTTCTATTTTAATACAAGTCTCTTTACATTTTAGTATCGTTCACAATTTTACTATCGAATGTTATAGGAGTTGTAATTCAGCTTATTTGCATAGTTGGTTATTTTGACTGGGATTATCTTTATTATGAGAAGCTGTTGGGCTAAGTAATTTCAAGTTGTCACAAATTGGCAGCAAATGAGCAACAATAAAATCAAATGAATAAAAGTAGGAACAATACGGTTAAAATCTTTGTATAAATTGTTGGCTGTTTACGCATTGAATATTGTTCATTTTGACAAAAACTACAAAGTGAGAAATTTTAGTCATCTTTAATGTAAGTACGGGTTAAGTAAATATTTTACATTATCTAAAATTTGTTTTTACTTTCTCAATACAGACTGTAAATACATTAAATTTACTACTACCACGATACATAAAATGATATATGCAAATCAAATTTTAGCATTAATTAAATTTTAACTATATGCCGTAAAATCATAAATTTGATATTTTTATAATTTCTACAAAAATATAGTTAATCCTGAGTATTCTTTTTTATTTAATGCCCCAAAACCCTGGCCTTAAATAAGTGTTACAAAGACGATATTCAATAAGAATTTCCTCTGAATGTTTTTCCTTATATGTTAAATGAACTGTTTTTGCCACAATAAAATCTTGTCATTTACATATATTTTTGATACATGTTATCCGTCATTCTACAAATGCTTGGCTTAATTCTATTATAAGTAACACAGTGGATTTTATAAGATTCGAAAAGCGACACATTTTAAGATTTGTAGTTGTACATTTGGCAAAATTTGTTGGGTAATTGCCGGCTAATCATTTTGAAATGAAAAATTAGGTCGTGAGTTTAAATATGTTTAAATACTTAAATATTTGCTACAAGATTACAATCTTCTTTGTTTTTGCTTATGTCATTTTTTGATAATCTTAAAAACAGTCATTTCTTCGTAAGTAACAATTTGAAGAAGCGCGTCAACATCTCCTTCTCCCATTGGTGACATAATTGGGCACAGGTGCTGAATGATCCAGGATCCTAAATTGTATATTTTTTTGGAGATGAATAAATGTTGTAAAAATAATATGCATTATGAATTCCAACGATGACGTAAATTCTAGGGTGGCCAAAATAAAATTTTCTTCATAATTCTTATTAGTCTCCATCTCTATGAAGTTATTTATCACCAGTTTACCAGGTAATTAAAAAATCCGCCAAAAAACACCTAACTCAGAAATTGACATGCTGGATTATACGGCATATATTTATGGATTATACGGCTGGATATACGGCCATTTCTGATAATGGTGCCAAATATGATATGTATAAACTAGGGTTTTATCCATTTGCTCCTAAAAAACCAACAGGAATTCTCTCGATTCGCTTCAAAAAATAAAGGGACAGATTCGTTGTGCTATACTGACAAATAGTGAGTACTTGTACAAAATGTGTGCTGTGTAATAATAATGGATTTCTTCTATATATATATTGACATACATGCATTTCTTCTATATATATTGACGTATAAGCATTTTGGGGGATTTTTTAATCGGACAAATTTTTAGGCTAATTTTATCATTTTTATGGCAACCTGGAATTTCATTGCATTAGGACGATCAAGAATTCTATTTTAGTAACATTAGTTTAGTCTTCATTGCGGGACAATTTAGAATTCTTAATTTTGACTAGAATTGTTGTTTGGATAGTTCTAATAAGTTTTCTTTTCTACAAAAGATTGATAATAATTTATAAATTTATCAGATGCTTAATTGAATTTTATTTACTTAATTGGAAAAACAAAATAATGTATCAATTACATCATTTTGTGTCCTTCTTAATAACCAAAAACAAAAAATACAAAAATAGGCCAAAAGGATTACACAAAATTTGTATACCTATGAACGAGAAAATAAACTTACTAGTTATTTTCTACTTTCTCATATATATTTTTCTAACATTCATCTAAAATGTAGTTTCTAAATTATCTTTTCGTCTGTAACACCAAAAATATTCTTGATAATTACCAATTCTGGAGATTCAATTTAATTTTTGTTTAATATTTAAAAATTTTTTATCGCCGCTTGCTGATTTAACCTATTTGACACAAAACTCTAATTGTAATTGATAATCAATTCATCATTTGCTTTTGCTAAGTTCTTAAAGTCAGAAGCAAGTTTTAAAAGTTTTGTCTTACATGAACTCATGCTTCAGAATTCTGAAGCATTAACGAGCTATTCTGCACTGTTTTTTGTTCCATTTTCTCGTAGATCTTGTTCCATTTTCTGTGAATCTACATAGAAAAACCTGTATTGAGCAGCAGTTCTCAGATCTATATAAAATTTATAATTTAGATTAAATGTTTAAATGATAAATCACGTTTTTTAGCAAATACTTATTTGGCGATAAATTTCAGTTTTTATTAATTCATTTTGGTGACCGTTAAACTAAATAAGTACCTTTATCATTATTTGTAAGAATAAAATGATTACATATGTGAAATAAGAATATTATATGAGTATGTAAAAATATGTTGAAACCTTAATTTGAAAAAATAACTATTCCTAACCTTTCACAATTTTTCACCTGTAATAAAGAAAAGTTTAATGAAGTATTATTTAATTTATTAAATTTCTATATAATTTTTGCTTAAACTTCATTCTAAAGATAAATGAGGTATTTCTATTTATCCCAATGATTCAAGCAATGAAATACATTATGACTTTGTGGTTTTCAATATTTATGAGGTAGTTAAAATAAATGAACTGTTTCCTCTGCATAATTCAGCATTAAAGTTCCTGCATAAATTGTTTTTATTTGATTAAAATACCATTTTGCTCTAAGAATGCACATATATTATCGATATGCTTAGGTTAAAATAAACATTCAGATTTCACAGTAGAGAATATTTTTATTGTTTTATTATCTGTTGTGAAAAGAAATTAAAATGAAATTATACATGACTATGTTCTTGAAAATAAAATAAAATTAAATTATGTACTTGTACTAAAAAAAACGCATATATATTTTCACCAAATCTTCTGAATTTAAATATTATATATATATATATATATATATATATATATATATATATATATATATATATATATATATATATATATATATATATATATATATATATATATATATATATATATATATATATATATATATATATATATATATATATATATATATATATATATATATATATATATATATATATATATATATATATATATATATATATATATATATATATATATATATATATATATATATATATATATGTAATTCAATTTTTAAAAAGAAATTTAAAGAATACTGCTTTTACATATTTAACAACTTAAAATGATACATCTCATGCATGATATATTTTTTTCATAAAAAAAAGTTCACGAAATTTAAAGGTTAAAGTTGAAGTCGTATTTAAAGTTTGAAATTATTGGGAAAAAATCCTGAAAATTGTATTTATTAATTAACAATATGCATGCCTTAATATTTATATTGTGATCTCATACTTACTAAAAATAAAAAAACATATTACAAAAAATTTGGTATGTTAAGAAATTACCAAGGAAACTAATAATTCTATTCTATATACAATAAAAATAGTGTAAGCAACTAATATTGTGAGATTTATTTTTATTTTCCCGAATTATAAAGCTATTAAATACACCAAAAAAAGTACATAGCAATGTTAAAATAATGATTATTTTCCACTTTTCTGTACTTTTCAGCTTTGTTAATTTCATGCACAGATTAATTGTTGCTCATTAAATTTTATATTAAAGGCATTTTGAAGAACTATGATATCATTTTAATGGTAAAAACATTAATTGAAGAGTGATGAAACTTTTTTATTTGGTTTGTAAAAATAGCAGCTTTAGGGTTATTAATTACTTCAATTATCATAACTGCTGCCATAATCATAATTCAAGTTGTAATATTCATCAATTTGAAAAATGTCTTAGCTCTTTAATAATGCATTATTTGTACTTATATTAACTTAATGAAGCCTATTAATGAAGGTATTAATAATATAATATCATGATTGCTCTCTCTTCATAATTTGTAGGCAAATGTAATAAAAGCGCCACACAAATTTACAAATATAAAAATGGATATAATATATATATATATATATATATATATATATACACACACACACACACACACACACACACACACACACATATATATATATATATATATATATATATATATTTAAAATTTCGTGTCACGATGTATGTTCCCGATAAACTTCGAAACTACTGAACGGATTTTGATAAAATTTTGTAATCATTTATAATATGGTCCAACTTAAAAGATAGAATAGTTTTTATCTCTTAATTATTGATTTCAATATTTATTATACGACATTAGTGTTTATTTATTGGTTAGTTCTGTAAGTTCCTAATAGATGGCGGTTTAGCATCTAAGTTGCACAGGTATTCGGCAGATGGCGACGTTTTTATTTTTCTAGATTATACCATCTTCGAGAAAATTAACGTGCGCGCGCAAGCGCGTGGTTAAATATAGAATTTACATATATTTTCATGATGTATAATCATACTATAACAATTTTTCGTGAATCATTTTCATAATTATACTTTGTATTGCGTTATTATTGTGCAGTGTTCAGTTTGAATATTTTTAATATTATAAATAGTAATATAAAATTTTACTTATTACTATTTTCCTCTACTAATTTTCATACCACCTCGAAAACATGTAAGTATTTCTCGATAGCCTTTTATTTATTTTTATTTTATAATTTGATAATTATTAATTTATTCAGCAGTACATTTTGATCTAATTTATTTATTCAAATGATAAATTCTTTTAATTTTTTTATTTCAGTATAATGCCGCGGAAAAAATTTTTAGTTTTAATAATTTAAAATTGGAACAATAATAGTTCTATGTCAATGTTATCTACCTCATTTATAACAATTTATTTTTAGATGTTTTTAATTTATATAGTATATTTTATAAGAGTAAGTCACTGATTACAAACTATAATTTAATATAAGATGAATAAAATGTAAATTCAGAAAGTATATGTTGATTTGTGCTTAATTTCAAAATTTCGATACTTTACCTATTACTTTTAAATTTTGGTGAAACGTTTTATTTTTAATCTCATAAGAATGAACCTATTTTAAATTTTATAGAAAATATTAATTTGATTGTACCAAAAAGTTAGTAAAAAATTCATTCAATGTATTATTATTACTCAGCCACAGCAAAGCGTGGCTGGGTCAGCAATTCTATATACATAAAAATTTCGTGTGTCATGATGTACGTTCGCGATAAACTCCGAAACTACTGAACCGATTTTGATAAAATTTTGTAACCATTTATAATATAGCCCAACTTAAAAGATAGAATTGTTTTTATCTCTTAATTATTGATCTCAATATTTATTATACGATATTAGTGTTTATTTATCAGTTAGTTCTGTAAATTCCAAATAGTTGGTGATTTAGCATCTAAGTTGCACAGGTATTCGGCAGATGGCGACGTGTTTATTTTTCTAGATTATAGTATCTCCCAGAGTAAATTAGCGTGCGAGCGCAAGCGCGTGGTTGAATATAGAATTTACATATATTTTCATGATGTATAATCATACTGTAACAATTTTTCGTGAATCATTTTTTATAATTATACTTTGTATTGTGTTATTATTGTGTAGTGTTCAATTTCAATATTTTTAATATTATAAATAGTAAAATAAAATTTTATTTGTTACTGATTTTCTCTACTAATTTTCATACCACCTCGAAAACATGTAAGTATTTCTTTATAGACTTTTATTTTTTTATTTTTCTTTTATAATTTGATAATTCACTCTGTAATCGTGCTATTTTGGCAGCAAGAAACTTTGATGCGAACGAAATTAACTTCAATATACAACAGATGTTGCCCGGTGATTTGATGTCTCTTAAATCAATCGACGCAGTTATTGATGAAAACGAAGCCGTAAACTTTCCAACTGAATTTTTGAATTCTCTGGATATGCCAGGAATGCCACCACATAATCTTCAATTGAAAATTGGTTCACCAATTATTCTTCTACGTAATTTAAACCCACCTCAATTATGTAACGGTACACGCTTAGTCATAAAAGAAATGACAGAAAATATTTTCTAAACAACAATTTTGACGGAAAAATTAAAAGGAGATATCGTCCTGTTTCCACGTATTCCACTGATAGCGTCAGAATCTCCAATACCGTTTAAAAGGCTCCAATTTTCGATTTGTTTAGCTTTCGCGATGACCATAAATAAATCTCAAGGCCAAACAATGTCTCTTTGTGGTTTGGATTTGGAAAACACATGTTTCTCACATGGACAGCTATATGTTGCCTGCTCACTTGTAGGAAAACCATCAAATCTCTTCGTGTTAGCGAAAGACAGGTTAACCAGGAATGCTGTACACAAAGTAGTACTTAGATAATTTTAATATTAATAATTTAAAATTGAAAAAATAATGTCAATGTCGATGTCAATGTTATCTACCTCATTTATAACAATTTATTTTTAGATGTTTTTAATTTATATAGTATATTTTATAAGAGTAAGTCAGTGATTACAAACTATAATTTAATATAAGATGAATAAAATGTAAATTCAGAAAGTATATGTTGGTTTGTACTTAATTTCAAAATTTCGATACTTTACCTATTACTTTTAAATTTTTTGGAAACGTTCTATTTTTAATCTCATATGAATGAACCTATAAATTTATATATATATATATATATATATATATATATATATATATATATATATATATATATATATATATATATATATATATATATATATATATATATATATATATATATATATATATATATATATATATATATATATATACAGTTATATATTAGTATTTCATTTATTCCATTTTAAATGCATTTTATTCTATTTATTAATGTGAACTTCCATTTCTCTTTTGTATGTTCTAAATGTTCTCTTTTCAATGTTTATATATCTGTAGTATGCTTCAAATATGAACACATGAACACACACACACACACACATATATATATATATATCATTTTTTCTAAGTAAAACCAGGCAGTTTAACCCGAATCGCATGAATTAAAGCTTCTTAGGTATTAACCCTCTGAGTGATTTTACGCGATGTCTCATTATTATTTCATATATTTCATTTATTTAAAAAAAACAGCGAATAATTTAAATTTTATGATTGGATTCTTAGCCTTTTAAATAATTTTCTTCTTACTTTTATTATATTTCTCTGAATGATACGTTTTTCTTATACGGAGTTATTTACATTGAATTGCATTTATTAATAATTCTTTACATATTTATCAATATTACGTCATGAATTATTACAAAATAATCAGATATTTTTTTTAGCAATGTCATGAGTAAAATAGCATTATATAATGTCGTATATCAAAAATTTATTTTTGAAAGCAAAGTCTATATTTTCTTTCAATAGATGACATGAAACTTTTTATTAGCCCAATATTCCAGTATGAAAAAGCATTTATGCTATAATTACAGAGCAAGTTTTCTTAACTTATCAAAGTAATATAAATATCATGGAAATAACTTTCAATGTAATATTTAAAGACACCGTGTAAAAAAGTATAATACTGACATTTTTATTTTTCTAAAACGAAATGTAAAATATAATAAAGCGAAATAATATAAAAAATATTTTATGCATGTACATTACTGGCCACCCAAATTGCAACATCAAGGAAGACAAGAGTTATCACAACAAAACTTATTTTGTAAATAACATGTTGACCTAGTGTTAAATAATCAGTAGCCAGAGTAGCCGTCATTGTTTGAGATCACAACTGCCATATGTCTTTACATTAATTCAAAGAGACTTTGGATGTGTTTTTGGAGTAAAGTAAGCCATATAGCTTCCTTACGTTACTAAAGTTGATCTGGTGTGGCAACTGGGGATGTAACCTGGTTCGATCGTTGAGCAACCATGGACCATACGTTTACTATCAATAAAAGATCCGGAGAGCGAGTCGCCAGGGAAGCATTTCAATCTGGTGATTGATAAAGAACTCTTGGAAAATCTGTGTCACATGTGCTGGCGCATAATCCTGTTGAAATATGGTGGTGTTCAAGCCCTGAAGGTAAGGAAGGAAAACTGACTTCAATACCTCTGAGATGTAACGCTGGCTGCATAAAATACCAGCAATTCGTACTAGAGAAGCGCGAGAATGATATCCAATACATCCCCATATCATAATATCCAATACAGAACCAGTGTGGTGGTGCATAACGAAACTAATCAACATCCTTTTCCCATGGTGTCTCCAGACTCGAATGCGATCATCGTAGTATTGCAGATGAATGCGAGACGTAAAGACAATTTCATTTCATTCTACCATCCATAGCCTTCTTTCAACGTATCATTGATGACTGAAGTGTCTGTGGTTCTGCGTCAATGGTAGACGAACAATGGACGTCTTAAGAACAGACTATACTGCTGTAAGCGGATTGGAATGGTACACGCAAATACTGAATGATGCGTTACAAACTGAATGTGTTGCGCTATAGTTCGTGATGACGCTTAGAGTTCCGTCACTGCAATGTACACAATTTGCTTGCCATAACGTGAAGTGTTGCACTGTGGTGGATACGATCCAACACGTTGATCCATCGTATCCCTCTTTCATTCAACGATGACATATCCACATCACAGTTGTTTGGTTTTGTCCACCACAATAATTGATTTCCCAGAAAGACAATCCACAATCTCGTTAGGCCACTATTCTTCCTCTGTCAAACTCGGATACTTGATCAAAATATTATCACTGTTTCCTACGAGGCATAATTGATTGCGTTTTTTGAAAAAACCACAGTAAAAACATCATTGCCGAAGTTTAAATAGTCGAAATCTCCAAGTCTTAAATAGAGTTTGCATGTGGTGCCACAGGTGCGCGTGATGTGAGTCTGCGCTGAAATTCTAATCATTTGATTATCTTATCTCCACTAATGCATGTTGTAAATTTCATGTTATTTGCATGTTTCCATCAAGGTTTTACATTTACGTTGGCCAATGAAAGGACATTAATGCTTAAGATTTTTATTGCTTATAGAACATAATTTACCATTCTCTGTTTTGAAATTCATATCTAATTTCTTATAACAAAATAAATATTTCTTTTAAGTGTAGCAAATTTGATCTTAAAAATTCCTTCCTTTTTTATTTTTATTTATTTACTTTTTTTTTTGAAATCTTAAAAAGTTTGAAGTATTTATTTATGTATGAGTATACTTGGATATTTTGTTTATAAATAAGTTATATGTAAAAGTAATCTTTTTAATATTTAAATTTTTTGTAATATGGCAAAAAGTTATTGATTTAAATAATAGAATTATATTAAAAATATAATATGTCTTAATCATTTAAGGATATTTGTATTAAATATATCTAAATATCTCTCATTATTTGAAATCTGTCTAACAATAATAGTCAGAGAAACAGAAATTTTGAGTTGAATAAACTTATATTTATAAAATTGTATGATTATTACGATTCATTACTGAATGTATGCTAAAATTACCTTAGTTTTGTGTATAATATTTAAAATCATCATTTTTTTCTTAGAAACAAAATGGCCTCATATACTTTATCAGAGCTTCTTAATTTTGCTCTGAGGCATCCTGAAGTAGGCGCTGTGAATTTCAATGCGTTATATATTGTGCTTCAAACACTAATAAAGAAAAGTAATCTCTCCCAAGAAGAAGTTGTGTGTACACCACCTACGTTTGAAACTGCTGTTAATCAAATGTTGGAAGAATCTTCAGAAGAAGAAGCTGAAGAAAAACTTGAAGAGGAAGTAGAAGACGAAAATGTAGATGAAGAAGAAGATGAAAAAGTAAATGAAGAAGAAAATGAAAAAGTAGATGAAGAAGAAGATGAAAAAGTAAATGAAGAAGAAAATGAAAAAGTAGATGAAGAAGAAGATGAAAAAGCAAATGAAGAAGAAAATGAAAAAGTAGATGAAGAAGAAGATGAAGTAAAAGATGAGGATTCTGTTCAAGATCTTGACCGTAAGTAAATTGTGTAGTGTGAATATAAAAGTTAAATATATCAGCAATAAATAGCCAATGTAAAATTATTTAGTAAATTTGTGCAATGAAATAATTTATTGTTAGAGTTTGTTATTCTGTAAAGGTGTGTATACGTATGCATATTAATATCATGAAAATGAAATAGCTCTTATATTAATTTAAATATTTATTTTTATAACTAGAATGCAGTTAAAATACAGAAATGAAGCGAAACATTTTCATTTGCAGAATTCGAGGATTGATTTATCATCAACAGAGACTTCCAAATAAATTTTCTTAATGATTAATTGAAAAAAAAAAGATTCAGAATACGGGCTTCTTTGATGAAGTATTTTTCATCACGTTTTTTTGATTATTTAATTATATTACAATTACTAATTTGCACTGCTATTTTCTGCCGAGCTTGGTTTCAAGATTTTATTGCTGAAAGAATATTTAGAATGAGTCCCTTTAACCATGAAATTTATATTTTTCGATTAACATATTAAATTTATACTTGGATTATAGCGTTTTTGTTTATTAGTTTAAAATCTAGTAGAAATGGAAGTTTTAGTTTCTTTACTAGCAACTGAAATTGTTGCCAGAAAATTGCAAATTAATAGAAATTGGTTAAATTGATGGAAACTTTAATAACTCATTACTATGTTTAGAAGCTAGCTACCAAATGTATCAGTAACTTATATTTTTTCACAAATGTTGCTTTCTGTACAAGGCTTCAGGATTGGGAAACAATATTTATTAATTACAAAGTATTAGCTATAATGCACACACACAGTGCGTATATCACAGCTTTGTTTATTATTTTTTAAATATTTTGAAAGATTATCTCTATTAGTTAAATTTAAAAAATCAAATCATTATTTTAATTTGTTTTATTCATTTATACTAATGTTTAAATATTTTATACATTTGGAATAAATGTTCTCACCAATATATGATAGTATATAAAATACTGAGTTCTTCAGGGATTTAAAGTATCAATTTTCATGAGCAATGGTTATAAAATTAGAATCGTACGAAGAAATTTTGTGTAGGTGACTCTCAATGTTTTAAGAATGTATGAATTAAACTTAATACATTAAAAATCGTATTTAAGAGCCATAAGAAAAAATGGAAAGTTCCTGATCATGGAACACAAAAGATATGCATGTAAGGAAAAAGAACATCTGCTTTCGATTTCTGACACGCACTAAGATTGAACGAAAAGTAATCCCTACAGTCGTAGAAAACATACATTGCAATAGATATCATATTTTAAATTGATTTACTCAAAGTCAAATAGCAAAAGAGCTAGAAAAATACGTGGGAGATTCTGAAACCACTTACAGTAACTGTTAAAAAATGTGAAGCTCGTTGCTGTTTTCTGCATTCACTTTGTTTATAAAATTCTCCATATTTTTTGATTTTGATATATGAAATTTATCCATTATCTGTGAACGTACAACTCAGAAATTGAATATAATTTGTATGAGAAGATTATATTGCTTAATTATAGATAGTGTATCCAAGTAATATCCACAATTAAGTAATATGAGCATCATTAATAATGTTTTTAACTCATGTACTCCATAAACAATATGGTTAAAATGTTTTAAACATCTCTTTATTTTTAATTACAGTATACAGCAGCATTTCTCTGCCTTTCATTACTCGAATTCTAATTTTTAAGCGTAATTTACACCTCATCCCCTTCCCCTGTATACAGTAAAATCTAAATATTAATAATTTATTTTGAGAACTTTGGTACTAAATCTACACTACTAGCTTAATTTTAAACCTTACAGAGTATTAAGAATATTGGAATTTTTTGTCATTTGGCAACAAAGATTTTCAGCATTAACTAAACAAAAATCCAGTGCCATTTTGCCTTAGAATTTGCTCTTGTGTTCACCATGTTAAGCATTCCTTGGTTTCTATAGAAATTCCAATTTGCTTCAAATATACTGGATGATCGAAAACATTTTTTTTCTTATAGGGATTAATAGGATTTTCAATAACGACAGTTTCAATTTCTGACAGTCTAATTTCAATCGATCACTATTGAATCTTTTATCATTATTCAATTGATCACTATTGGATTATCACTATTTAATTTATCTTAATGTGTATGCTATTATGTTTTGTGTTAGTTGCACTTCATTATATTAAATATCTATGGCAGAAGATTTATTCAGAGACATGGATAAACTTTTAAGCGGTCGTAAGTAAGCATGGAACGATAGTCAAGCTTCAAAAATACATGGACAAACATTGTTCCATAAGTAAAATCAAGAAAATTTTCTCAAATACACACAACGTTTGGGTTTAACAATACTGAAATCAAAAGATAATTTAGTAATAAATCCCTCTTTGAATTTTCGACTGAGTACATGATAAGTTTTATGAACTAAAAACAAAGGTTATTTCGTATTCTCTTACTATTTTCAATTTCATACTTTGTGAAGATGTATTTTCTGCGGTGGATATTTTGAAGGCAAAATACAGATCTCAGCTGAATATAGAAAAAAATAGAGGGTGTCTATTTTGAGTATTAAATTTTCCATCAAAAAACTTAGCTGTGCAAGCAAGCCTAAATAATTATTAAATTTATTATAATTTAGTACGTTTTTTAATTGAATTCTTAATAAAATTTCTTAATAAATTAAGTAGAATAATAAATGGTTTTTATTTAGTAAATTAATTTAATTCAATAAGTTAATTATTAAAAAATATAGCAAATGTAATCTGTTTTGTATGTGTATGTACCTTTCAGTCAGTAAATCATATATATATATATATATATATATATATATATATATATATATATATATATATATATATATATATATATATATATATATATATATATATATATATATATACGTCTGCATAATCGAAAATTGTTATCTGATTTTAAAAAATGTTAGACATGTGATACTTTATAAAATAAAAATTTTGCAGAATTCTAAAATTTTTCATGTTACTGAATTCTTAAGTTAATTTTCACATTAATGATTTTTAATAATATAGAAATATGATTACCAATTGCATTAAAAATTGATTGGATATCATATTTATATATTATCATTCCTGATGAAAGTGGAGATGCCAAATGAAACTTCTACACCGGCACATATTTTTGACTACCTGTGGTTGTCTCTTTAGGACTTATACAGGACTCCTACGCTTGCTTTTGATTCTCTGAAAGTGAGTGGACTTGTGGACCACATGTATTATACTCCTGGACATGGAGATTAATAACAACAACAACAATCATTCCTGATGAAATAGAAAAGTAAAGAATATGCATTTCAATAATAAAGTAAAACGAAATCTGAATTAATCAATAATAGAAAATTAGATTAATCAATGTAAATGTTTTTCGCCATCTTTGAAATATCTCAAAGTTATTCAACATTTAACGGTCTTTTATAACCACAGATTTTAGTTTAGTTTTAGCAACATAGCACAAAAATATGCTAAAAGTATTGGTAGACTGTATACCTAAAAACAAGTTTTCCTTGATCGTTTAGAAAGTGAAAAACTTCCCATAGTGCTGAAAACAGATTATGAGGACTTGAAAGATGCTTGGAATGAGAAGCAGAAAAAAATCGATGACATAGAAAGGAAGGTAAATGAAGTAAGACACAATTTCTATATCTATATAAAAACATTTGGGAAATAATAGATATTTCCTTTTAAAAATATGAAATGCAAATGGCATCAGCTTTTCACTGATAACTTAAAATAAATTTATCTGAAACATATTTATTGCAGTTTTGAAAATGTTTGTTAAAGCAATGTTTTTCGAGATCTTAATGAGTCTTATAATTTGTATTTAAGATTTCTTGTCCCTTAAGTTGATACTTTAAAATAAATATAAGTAAAGTTCTAGTTACACGTGCCATATTTCTGGAATATCATTCAAATCAAATAAAATGTGTATGTCTTAGGTTATTTAATTTCAACTAATTAGTTTAATTAAGTAATTAATATTGCCGCATACAGAAAGCCTACCAACGAGCTCAGTGGTCGAGTGGTCAAAGCACGCGGTCCAAACCCAGAGGTTGCGAGTTCGATACTAACCACAGCTGTTGTATCCAAAGTATGGATTTTTTGTTTGTTTCCTTAGTTATTGTTTCCTTATATTCTCCAACATTATAGACCTTTTTTGTTATGTTAATTAGCTGTTTCTCGAATGTTCTGTTACTGTATAAAGCTTATACTCACTAGTCGTGGACAACTTCTCGACCTTGTAAGGTTACAAGTCAATACTTTCCTTCAATAAACTTGTTTCTTTAAAGCCAACGGTGTGTACACTTACATCTTCGTGACAAATTTGGTGGAAGTGCCGGGTATCGATTTCATCATTGTGGATAATTCTGAAAGTATTCGCAGAAGTCTTCGTTTAAGAGGATTGCCCCCGGAATTTGGTCTCTACGTTCCAGAATGAGGGAAGAAGCAGATAATGGCCGAAGATACGAAGCCTGTTGTGGTAACTCCTACCAACCAGCTACTAAGGAGCCCATCAATCTTCCGTGGAGAGCCTGGAGATGACCCCCGGAAATGGCTTACAGGATCGGGTGGCCAATTCAACAAATGGGATGAAATGATGTGCCTTGCGAACGTCTATTTTTTCCTTGACGGTACGCCCAAGCAGTGGTACATAAATAATAAAGATGCCTTGGACTTCTGGGACGCATTCAATAAGGGTTTAAATGAACTTTTTGGCGATCGTCAGAAGTATACCAAGAAGGCAGAAGAGCAACTGAAATATAGATTGAAGGGCTCAAAAGACAGGAAAGAGTACGCAGTCCTACATTCAGAGTATATTATGGCTTTGTCACGAGGTCAACCCTTCAATGTCCAACGACGAGAAAGTGTAATGAAAGGCGTTGCTGATAATATTTACGAGGTGCTCTTAATGAAAGAAGTTAAACTGCGGCTGACTTCATCAAGTGGTGCAACTACATTGAAGACATGAAGCAGAAAAGAGTTGGTCCAAGAAGATTTCAAAGACTACCAAATGTCGTACCAGTTACAGCCATGGAGAACGAGCCAGACTTGGTGTCCCTTATCCGCAGAATTGTACAAGAAGAGGTTGATCGAATTGTTAATCGACCCGATGAGTTTCCGGACTCCTATTTCCAGCCGCTACAGACTGTCATCCAAGACGAAGTCAAAAGAGTTGTGGCACCAGTTGTCGCAAAGTCTGCAGGCAACCAACGACGTCCCACTTATACAGCCACTGTGACGAGGGAACCTCGAAGCCCTGTCCAGAAATCAGCACCGCAGCCAAAGAAAACTGACCTTTGGAGAACAGCCGACAACAGACCAGTTTGTTTTCACTGTGGACTCCCTGGACACGTCGTACGCTATTGCCGTGCGAGGAAAGCCGTTTTTGACAATTATCGAGCCCGCCGACAGAAATACGACGACGCTGAAGAAGAGTTGCGCCGACCAAGCCTCGTACGCCGTTTTTCATCTAGTCTTGTTAGAGGCCGATCACCAACCCGTCGTTCCCGATCACCATCGCCATATTGTTGATCAAGTCGGTCTCCAAGCCGTAGAAACGAGGAAAACTGAGCACAGCAACCTTTCGGGGAGGTGAAGCCGTATGTAATGAAAATCCTCCATCAGCCGCAAAGATGACTGGTAACCACTTCGACGTCATGGTAAATAATCAGCCGATCCATGCCCTAGTGGATTCGGGAGCTTAATTTTCTGTCGTCTCCGAGAAGTTTCGTCGATCCTTAAAGAAAGTTATGTTTACTGACGCCAAGAACACTATGTGAAAGTCGCTAATGGCAGTTTTGTTAAGCCAGTGGGAAAATAAGTTTTGCGTTTCGCTATAAATGGACGAGAGCTGCTGTTTGCATTCATCGTTCTACGGCATCGTAGTCACGACGTAATCCTCGGATGGGACTTTTTGGAAGCTTCTCAAGCCGTGATAGACTGTGGCCGGAGTTAACTGTTGTTGGAAGATATTGGCCTAGAAACCACTGCGCTAGACCCGTGGAAGCTGTATGCCACGAAGAACAACAAGCTGCAGCCACGCTCATTGACGAGAATAGCCGTATAAGGACTAGATGTCGGAAGAAACATAAGCGTAATCGTAGACAGCAATAGACCATTGCTGCTTGAAAGAAACCTTGCTGTACCATCCATTGTATCCTTATACCATAATGGACAAAGTGAAATTTGGGTTGCCAACATGCAGTCCAAAGATCAAATCATTCCTAAAAGAATGTACATAGGCGAAGCTGAGCTCCTGAATAACGGGCATGTATGCAAAATTGTTGATACAACAAAAAGTACAAGTATACTGCAGGAGCCGACGAATTCCAGTATAGATTACAACATAATGATATCCCCTGAGTTGAGCAGCAAAAGAAAACGCAATTTAGCTGAACTCTTACAAGCCTTTTCTGGAATATTTACAAAATCTAACAAGTCGTCAGCCGCAAAGACAAATGTGAAACACAGGATCAATACTGGTGATCATGCTCCAATCTACCAGAGGGCTTACCGAGTTTCACCGACTGAAAGACGCATAATTCGGAAAAGAGGCTGAGAAAAGGCTTGACCAAGGTATTATCCATCCATCTGAGAGTCCCTGATCATCCTCCGTCGTACTCGTGAGGAAAAAAATAAAAGCTGGCGCTTTTGCGTAGACTATCGAAAACTGAATAGCATCACGAGGAAGGATGTTTATCCTTTACCCCGCATTGTTGACACTCTGGACTGTTTAAAAGGCGCCAAGTTCTTTTCTTCCACAGACCTCCGATCTGGTTACTGGCAGATAGAAGTGGATGAAGCGGATCTTGAAAAGACGGCATTTATTACCCCAGAAGGTTTATACGAGTTTAAAGTCATGCCATTCAGACTTTGCAATGCACCGGCGACTTTCGAAAGAATGATGGATAATTTGCTACGTCATCTCAAATGGACTATGTGCCTGTGTTACCTGGATGATATAGTAGTTTTCTCAGAAACTTTTGAAGACCACTTTATCCGGTTAAAAACAGTTCTGGAATGCATTCAAGAATCTGGACTCTTACTTAACCCCAAGAAGTGCCTTTTTGCTGCCCAAGAAGTGAAAATACTAGGCCATCTCGTATCCAGTAACGGTGTCCGTTCAGATCCTGACAAAGTGAAAGCCGTGAGCAACTTCCTACTTCCCAGAATGTACATGACGTACGAAGCTATCTTGGACTTTGCTCGTATTTCCGAAGGTTTATTAAGGGCTTTTGCTATATCGCTGAGCCCTTGCAGTTGCTGTTGAAAGGCGATGCGAAATTTCATTGGGGTCCTAAAGAGGTAAAGGCTTTTGAAAATCTGAAGGAGGCGCTTACATCTGATCCATTATTGGGGATATACGGCGAAAGGTGCTTTACAGAAATACCGACGCCAGCGGATATGGCATTGGAGCAGTTCTGGTTCTAATTGAGAATGAAGTCGAAAGAGTCATAGCATACGCCTCTAGAACCCTGACAAAGGCCGAAAGAAATTATTCTACTTCAGAACGAGAATGCCTTGCCGTCGTATGGGCTATTAATAAATTCCGGCCATACCTGTTCGGAAGACATTTTACCGTTGTTACAGACCATCATCATTCACTCTGCTGGCTTATGAATCTAAAAGATTCCTCAGGCAGACTGGCGAGATGGGCTCTTTGGCTCCAAGAACACGATTTTCCGGTAAAATACAAATCTGGGAGGAAGCATTAGGATGCCGACGCTCTCTCGAGACATCCAGTGGATGAAGCGACTGAGACGCAAGACTAATTTTAAGCTGTAACCACGAGTATAGATCTCGCTATCGAACAGAAGAAAGATCCAGAAATGGCAAAAATTATCCTTCGGAAGATCAGCCCCTCTACCATGGACAAGAAATTTGAGTTATTTCACGGAGTCTTATGTAGAAAGAATTTTGATCCAGCGGGAAAGCCATGGTTGCCTGTCATTCCCAAGCATCAACGAGCGGACATAATTAAACATTTCCACGACGCTCCTACCGCAGGGCATCTTAGTGTTGCGAAAACATACGACAGAATCAGGAAAAGATTTCATTGGCCGGGGATGTACCGGAATGTTGTTCGGTACGTCATGCACTGTCGAGAATGCCAACGGAGGAAATCAGTTCCGCAACTACCACCTGGACGCCTGGTTTCCATCCCTTCTACTGTGACACATTTCCACCGCATTGGGATAGATCTGCTTGGGAGGTTCCCTAAGTCTGCCCGTGGAAATAAATGGATCGTGGTCTGCACAGATTACTCTACACGCTATGCAGTAACCAGAGCCTTACCAACTGCTGAAGCCGAAGAAGTCGCCAAGTTTCTGCTCGAAGAGATTCTTCTGACACATGGAGCTCCTCGAGCCATTATTACTGATCGTGCCGTTTTCCAGTCCAGATTTGCTTCCGCACTAGTCGAATTGTACCATATCGATCATCAAAGGACGACGGCTATCATCCCCAGACGAATGGATTGACGGAGCACTTTAACAAAACTCTAGCCGGTATGTTATCCATGTACGTTGATACTGAACAGAAAAATTGGGACGAAATCTTGCCATTTGCGACATTTGCTTATAACGCCGCTAAGCAGGAGACAACAGCATTCACGCCGTTCTACCTATTCTATGGACGTGAAGCCGAAACAACGCTGGACACAATGTTCCCATTCTGCCCTGATGATGGAACGGACGATTATCTAGCCAAGACTATTTCTAGGTCAGAAGAGTCGAGACAATTGGCCAGAACGCATACTCTGAGAGCGCAAGATAAAGACCGTCGACACAATGATTCAAAACACCGAATGGTATCCTATAGTCCTGGAGACCTCGAATGGGTTTATACCCCAGTCCGAAATTTCAGTCTTTCCGAGAAGCTCTTTAGGAGGTATTTTTGCCCCTATCAAGTGCTGCGCTGCTTATCCGACGTAACCTACGAAGTGCAAGATTTTGATTCTGCCTCCCGGAAAAGGAAACTAAAATATGTTGTCCATGTTCTGCGTATGAAGCCGTACCATGATCCGGGAAGCAGACCGACATTGAAGGCGGACGAAATCAAGGTGTCGTTCTTCCGGAAAAGAAGGCAGAAGTTTACAAAGGACCTTTTGCACGCTCAAGATCTAAATAGCAGCGAGATGTTGTCTTTTTGAGAGAAGAGCAATCCCGCATAGAGAAAGCCTACCAACGAGTTCAGTGGCCGAGTGGTCAAAGCACGCGATCCAAACCCAGAGGTTGCGAGAAGGTTGCAGTACTAACTACAGCTCTTGTATATAAAGTATGGATTTTTTTGTTTGTTTCCTTAGTTATTGTTTCCTTATATTTTCCAACATTCTAGATCTTTCTTTGTTATGTGAATTAGTTGTTTCGCGAATGTTCTGTTACTGTATAAAAGCTTATACCCACTAGTCGTGAACAACTTCTCGACCTTGTAAGGTTACAAATCGCTACTTACCTTCAATAAACTTGTTTGTTTAAAACCAACGGTGTGTTTACTTAAATCTTTGTGACAATATTAATTTAATATTGATTACCTTAAAAATAGAGGAAAATTGATTTCTGTCACTGAATGTATAAATATCAGTTTAAAAATCACCTAACATGGTTATTATTATTGTAGGTACATTATGTTATTTAAGATTGTGATTCCCAATCGGAAACGTTAATGTTGATTAGCTTTTAACATAGATCAAGATTCAATTTAATTATACATCTGCGTTTCTGAGTCTAAGATCACTTTTTTTTTTATTTCACTACCTACCATAATATCTATGTTAAATCAGAATTTTTTATTGCGAATAATTTTTATTAAAATGAATATATTTACCAAGATAAATTCAAATCATAGTCTTTTTGAGAGCAACATATTAACATAAATGCTTACTACGTGACATGAAGCTTAAAATAATTCTTGTTAATTTTTCATAGATTATGAATTTGATAATAAGTGAATTATATATATATATATATATATATATATATATATATATATATATATATATATATATATATATATATATATATATATATATATATATATATATATAAATTAAAAGAATTTCAGCATAATCATTAAATGTCTATATAGATAAAACATTGGGAAGTAGAATCAAACGCACGTGTAAACTCTTGTATTTTTATAAACTGTATTTTATTTATGTTTAGAAATTAAAATATTTTTCAGGTTCTTAGAAATAATTTTATACGGAATTAAACATTTTCAACACGTAATTTCATAACCAAATATTTTATTTGAATATCTAGTATGATTGCAAAGCAGTTGTGCATTAAATAATAAATTGATATTATAATTTTACAGATTCAACATTAGATTAATTCAATTTTTTTTAATATTAATAAGCTCATGAAGCTAATATTAGTGAAACAGATATCATAATTTTAAGTACCAGGTGTATGCAAAGGAAATGAGACGATTGTTTATAAAACACAATAAATTTAACAAAACTGTTAATATTTCTTTATTCGAATAATATCTGCATTTGTCCATTATATCCATATTCGAAAATTTATCCATCGCCAACTACACATTTTTTTCCTGTTTTGGGCAATATGTGAATACCACGCCAAAAAAATTATCGGTCTTTTGAGGCCAGCCAGTTATCAAGCCAAGATTTGACGTTTTCGTTAGAAGTAAAGAGCTGGTCAGCCAATGCGTGTCCCAATGATGCAAATAGGTGATAATCGGAAGGAGCTACGTCTCGCAAATATGCCACATACACTAAGGCTCTCATCCGAGCGACTTAACGATGTCCTTGGTTGACTTAGCACCGTGGCTAAGTGCGTTGTCATCAAGGAAAATCACTTTGTGCTGCCGTTTCTTGTAGTGCTCACGTTTTTCGAGTATAGCATCGATAAAATCAAGTAATTGTTGCTTGTAGTGATCAGTATTAACGGTTTCGCCGGGTTTGAAACGCTCATAATAGATTGGCCCCTCCTGATCCCAGAAAATACTCAGCATTGTCATGCGTCCGAAGATTTGCGATCGATTTGGACGGCTGTCCGGGATCAACATATGATTGATTGTGCTTGAGATTCTCAAAATAAATCTATTTTTCAACGCCAGTTACAATAGGATTGAGATATGACTTGCGTTTGTCGCTTGAAAGCAAAATTTCGCACACGAGTTTTGTGTTTTCCTGCTGACGGTCTGTTAGCTCATGTGGACACCGACTACCGACATTTATTATCTTGCTCATTGTTTTGAGATGACGGAAAACAGTTCTCTGATCAACATTCAATTGTTCTGCAGGATGTTCTTTTGTTTCGCCATCATCTTCATCGAGTATGCTTGAAATTCAACATCTTCTAATTTTTTTTTTGCTGGTCTGCCACGCTCCTCGATTCTCACGTCAAAATCACCATTTTGGAGTTTTTCAAACCCTCTATTGCACTGCGCACGACTAAGAGCATTGCCACCTTATGCTTCTACAAGCATTTGATGCGATTCGGCAGCATTTGTTTCCAGATGAGATGGTAACAATAATTAAATGCTGTCCGGAAATAGTGGTCGGAAGGCATAAAATTCGACATTTTCAACACATTAAAAAACACACAATGCATGCTGAAACTCGTCCACATGTAGACTAAACGTGAGTATCAAAGGTCAAACTATAAAAGAATCACTTATCACGGTTTCGTAATGTTTGCATATATGCATGGCGACAATTGTTATCAATCGTCACATTTGAAATGCATAAACCTTGTAAAAACTGATTAAGCATTTGTTCTTAACAACATTACTGTTAAACTCACAAGATAAAATGTATAAAATCATGTAGTATATGTAGTTGCTTTATGCTTAAATTTTTACATTTTTAGATATTTGATAATGTCAACAAATTGAAGATAGAGATGAAAAAGATGAAAATGGAAGTCGACCACTGCCAAGAAGTGGAAGTAAAAAAAATTAAAAGATAAAATATTTCATATCTATAATAAATCAATGATTTAAATTAGAGGATACTATGCTAATGAATCATACTTTATTTTTGAAACTATATTTCAAACTGATTAGTTTAATTTCAAAATCATTTTTAATTCTAAACATAACACATTTTAACCATGAATAATATTATGATCTAAGGAATTTGCTTGAATATATTATTTTCAATCATTTTGAAACAAGCTTATATATCAAAGAAATTTTAGCGATCATCTCTCGTTATATCTCTTCGTTTTATTCACATTAAAATGCTAAACTTGTAAGTTTTTGTTTTTAAGGAGATTTAAAATATTTTTAAAATTCATTTAATTAAAAAAACATTGTTGATAATTAAAAATTCACTACATTTTTTAATTCAAATATTTCGATAATGTCTTGCACCAGACGGAAATATCACCATGGAAGAAATTTATATTTTAACTTAATGTCATTCCATTATTTTTCAATAATTTATCTTTCTCTTAAAAGAAAACAACAGTAAGAATAAATATCATTTCAAAAAATTAAAACTTTGAAAAATAATAAGAATTTAAAAAAAATTTAATATCTTTTATTACTAACATGGTTGAAGTCATTTTTAAACATACTCATTTTAGAACAGACTTTAATGAAATTAAATAATTAAATTAAATTAAATAATTAATAACCAGTTCTTTGTAATCAAGGCAATTTAATTGATACTATAAGTATCTTTATTATTTTGTCACTTAAAACATTGCATTTTAATCATTGAAATAACTAAAAATAATTTCAAATAAAATAATTATATATAATAATAATAATAATTTATAAATAATAAATAAAAGTTAGAATAATAATAATAATTTAAAATTTATGGAATTCACTCATAGTTACAGAAAGGAAGTATTAAAAAGGATTTTGCAAGAATTTTATAATATTTGCTTAGATTTTTAGTTTGAATTCTACAAATAAAAATATATTTATGATATTCAAAATATATGTAGTAAAAAGATAAAACACTGAAACATGCTTTTGCTATGAAAAATAAGCGTTTATTATTCAAAGAAACATTTCAGAAAGAAATCAAAGAAAGCATTCCCGGATTGAATCGTGAAGAATTTGAAAATACTATAGAAGACTTAGGTGAAGCAATAGCAAAAATTGGATTTCAGCTTAAAAGTCAGGTATATAAGTACATTTTTAATATAAATCAGGTATATAAGTACAGGCAGTATTATATTGTTTTTAAGTGTTTTTCAGTATTCCTTAGTTTTAGAATTACTGAAAAATCTTTATTAATAATTGCACAAATATTAATCAAGTTTAAATATTTCTAAACATGAGTTTTTCTTATTGTTTCATCTCAAATTTTTTAATACATAATATACAGCCTCATACATAGAAGAATGATATTTTTAATAATTATGTAATGTTAATTTCACATTATTCATAATTATATAAACTTCCATCACAAAAAATAATTAACAAATGCATTTTCAAAAGCATAAGGTTTACCGGTGATTTTTAATATCGATGGAATTATTGCCTGCTATAAGAAACAAATTATTCATTTTGCCTCATGATTATAGTTTGTATTATTAATATCAATTATTTATCAAACAAAATATTTCAATAAAATGTAATATATAATACTTTACTTCTTATTTCATTTAGAGCAAAAAATCAGATGTTGAGATGTGGGAAGGTAATCTAAGAGAAATGAGCACAAAAGTATTGGAAGAAGAACTAGAGAACAAATTAAAGCCAGTTAATGAAAAATTGAAAAAGTTAATGTTTATGATACGAAAACTGCAAGTTCTCTTCAAAGAAGTTATTTATCCTGAAGCTTGTGGCGTAACTAAGTGAGCTCATAATATATTTAGAATTACGAATATATATATATATATATATATATATATATATATATATATATATATATATATATATATATATATATATATATATATATATATATATATATATATATATATATATATATATATATATATATATATATATATATAAGATTTCTGACAAGCTCGAAGATTTGAGCTTGTCAGAAAGGAGTGTTCATTTTGCATAGTTGGCCATCTCCCACCTGATGAAGACGTGGTTCCTATGCCTTCTTCTTGTCATTTGCACCATATATTTTATACGAGTATTTCTGGTTTCAATATTTTTCATATTTTATATTATTTATATAGTCAAATCTTTCTTTAGCAGCTTTTACGCTGGCTAGATTTCCTATAATGTATTGTAGTTCCTATTTTATTATATTATATTTTCAGTATTGTATTTATTACTCTATGTATATTTTGCTTTATATGCATATATATATATATATATATATATATATATATATATATATATATATATATATATATATATATATATATATATATATATATATATATATATATATATATATATATATATATATATATCGTATTTACGCGAATCTATGCGCATCGTTTTGGCCAAATGTAGTATTCAAAATTGGGGTCCGCATTAGATTCGAGTGCAAGGTCAGCAGTTCACCGATGACGTCAACCAAATTTAAACGTAACAGTGGATTACTGCATTTCTCGAGTACATTTACCGTTACATCTATCATTGACACATTATTGCATAGAAGATACAAAATGCAGAGTACGTAGTCACGAAATGGAGAGCAAACAGAGAAGAATGTCATATGACGTTACTTTTAAACGTCGATAATTCTTTATGCTGAAAAAAATGGCAATAGAAAGGCAGAGAGAGAGTTCAAAGTAGCTGAGAGCAATGTTTGCTTGTGGCGGCAACAGAAATTGGCATTGTTTGCAACTAAAGCTAGTGAAAAGAAATTCACAGGCCCTCGCAAAGGTAGTCACCCTAAAATTAAAAAAAAATTAGGAATTTGTACGTGAAAGTAGGAAGAATGGACAGCCTGTGACTAGTGACACCATAAAAAATAAAGCAAAAGAGGAGGCTGAAGTTCTTTTAATACCAAAAAGAGAGTTTAAGGCTAGCCGTGGATAGGAGGATCGGTTTATGAAGCGGATGGGCTTATCTCTATGACGCCGTTCAACAATATGACAAAAGCTCCCTGCAGATTTTGAGGGAAAACTACTAACATTTCAGTGGTATGTCTTCGCACTTCGGAGGAAAGGAATTTTTAATGGAGCAAATTGGCAACTCTGACGACACGCTAGTCTGGTTTGATATGCCTCCTAACTACACCATTACTTAGAAGGGAACTAAGAAAGTTATCATCAAAACTTCGGGATGTGAAAAACAACGCGTAACAGTGATGCTTTCAATAACAGCAGACGGGTGCAAACTTCCCCCTTTCTTAATCTTCAAACGGAAAACAGGCCCTAAAACCTCTAAGAATGAAAAGCTGTTCCTAGATGATGCCCTGATTCGAAACCAAGAGAAGGGGTGGATGACGGAATCATTAATGCTCGATTGGCTACGAAATGTATGGGAATGCCTTCCCGCTGGGTTCCAATCCACCATCAATGCTTTCTCTAAACGCAATTTGTGGTCATCTCACCGACGACGTAAAAAAGAAGATGCACAGCCTAGGCAGTGATCTTGTTATCATTTCTGGAGGGATGACGCCTGTGATACAAACCCTGGATGTTAGTATAAATAAACCTTTTAAGGAATACGTTCAGAGGGAGTACCTAAAATGGTTTTGTGAGCCAAACCATGAATTGAACCCGACAGGAAAAATTAAGCGTGCTGCACCGCACATTGTTGCACACTGGGTTTCTGCTGTCTGGAAAAGCATCGAAGCACCAAGAATTGTGAAATCTTTCAAGAAATGCTGCATTTTAACATCATTGAATGACAGCGAAGATGACGTGCTCTGGAAAGTTGAGGATGACGATGAGGAAAGAAGAAATGAATCTGCTTCTGATGAAGAGAGCTGCGAGGATTCCAGTGATGAAAATATTAGTGAATAAAGACGTTTACTATTAATCACTGTTTTTAGAAACTGTTAGCTAGATAGAAATGTTACGATTTATTTCATGTTCATATTTTATGATAGGTACTGTATATACCGCAGTGGTAATTACCAATGATTGTTTTACATAACAATAGCCCACTAATAGGTTAGTTCTATGTTCTGCTACTTAATGTATAATTCCATTCTTGTATAAAATATAGTATATAAATTTAAATAAAATTATCATACCATTAATTGATAGTTTATATACGAATCCATTGTTCTATAAAATAAGATTCAATAAATTCCTCATACCATTGATGCGCATTACATTCGCATAAATACGGTATATATCTCTCTGTGTGTGTATAATAGAAAAATATATTAATAAATTGATAATTTAAAGCTTAAAGTTAAATCTTTCTTACTATAATTCATGAAATTTCAAGTTAAATAAAGGTAGCAAGTTCCTCTTTCATTTTATTATTCAGAATGTATGTAAAATTATAGAATCTTCTGAAATTTTTCATTGAAGCTGGAAAAAAGACAAATAATTATCTCTTTTCCATAATATATATATATATATATATATATATATATATATATATATATATATATATATATATATATATATATATATATATATATAATTATTTAAACTTGTAATTCATTCAGTAATTAAAAGGATAATAAATATTTGGATTTAATCTGTATGGTAAAAATAAAGCGTAAAGTAATATATATCTGTATGTGGAATGTCACAATTGAAGTTTGTAATATTTAAAAAAATTATAGCCATTTCAATTTAATATAAGTAGAATTAAACAATTAGTCATATAATTACTTAAAAGTTTATAACCCAATTTGATAGTTATAAAGAAATGTAAAACATAACTTTACTAAAAGCTGAAAAAGAAACTCATTAAAATATCTTTACATATCTTAAACTTATAATTGCGTGCATTCAAATGTTCAGTAATGACAAATTAGTTTTCTTTTTCTTCGAGCACGTGTTATTGGCGAGAAAATAAAGAGACATGATGCATATTATTCTGCATACAGTGTTCAAACATCTTTACAATGGGAGTGAAAAGTGGTGAATTGGTTTAACTGACACGGAATTAGAACATGTTTGCTATAATTTTTGAAATATTTTCTTACTTACAATTCAGAATATTTCTTAGACAAATTTTACAAAATAAGAATTTATTGCTTGATTTGCGATTTTTTTTCTTTTGCACGACAATGCTTACTTAACTGAGATCTATAGATTAAACTCGATTCTAATTTTATATGTATTTATATCCCTCAAAGGTATTAATCACAAGATTTATATTGATTTAGATTTAATGTCAATGATTCACAGTCAATTGATAACTGCAAATAGCTAACGAAATATCCTGGAGATTTTTCTCAGAAAACATTACTTTGACTATAAATACGCCTTCATTATTACAATTTTTTCAGTGAAATACGTATGACTTCAAAATGATTTTATTCCTTATCTACATTCATTATGTGTAAGTTGCTTAGTAGTAAAAAGTCGCTGATTAGTGCTAAATATTTTTAGATGCATGACATGTGGAAGAGAAGCACATTTGCCGATAATGTAAGTACTTTTAATTGTATTTTTCTCATATTTTTCCTGTGTATATATTCTAGAGTAATTTATTGTTTTTCGATTTAGAAAACTTATTCGTACGTCATCCTTAAGTCGACCTGTTATTTTCTCCCCAAATGGAAATCACAAAAGGCAAGTAGATTTAATAATTATTAACAATTAAGTCATCAGAGCTGCAATAATGTTATTTTTATAGTGTATTATTTTTAAGATAATAATAGGTTTATAGTTAAAAGAAAATGAAAATTGTGAAAATTTAATTACTAAATAATAATCTCTAAAATGGGTTAACTAAGATGTATTTTGTTTCAGAATTCTATTTGTGAATTCCTAATTTGGTAGCTCTGATTTATTAAACACAATGTAAGCTTTATTTGAGGAAAAACTTGTAATTTTATTTTGTTTCTAATGATTGGTTTTTATTTATTTATTTTCTTTTACACACACTTTTTTAATGTTGAAATGATTAACTTAAAATATCACAAGGTATTAACCTTCCTATTTTTAAAATATCTTTCCAAATTGTTTATTCATAAGAATATATATTTATGAGGGAATGCAGAAAAGGAAATTATAACAAAAGCTTTGTAATGTTTTTTCATTTTCAGTAGCTCAATCCCATTATTTATTGTTCATACTTTGTAGAATATTACATACTTTGAGAAATATCTGTTGCTTACTTTGAGTACTTAAATTTATTATTTCAAATTATTAATCAGCAAAATGTATATATATTTAAAATTTATTATATATTTCTATAATAAATAAATCAGTATAAGAAATATAATTGAAAAGTTCTTTCTATTTGATTAAGAATTTCATTGTAATTTATTTTGAGGGATGTAAAATTAATTGGACTTTTAAGTATTATTTTTAAAGTTCCATTTTAAATTTGTTTTAATTAATTTATCCTCTCTCAAAGAAACGACGTCGTTAAAATAACATGAATAGGAAGTGAAAAGTTTGTTCATGCGGTAACACTACTTAGATGAACTCCTAATGTTTCTTTAATAAATTATTATCACTTAGAAATATTCAATACTAATTACTTTTGGATGTATAATAGCAACCAAACCCATTAGAACTCCAGAACAAAAGGCTGGTCATAAATAATGAATCAGCTTTACAACCATCAGGAAATAGCATATTATGATGGAACTCCGAGGATTTAATTAGTGACTTTCTATTAATGGCAGAATTTATTTGCTGGAAACTTTGGGAAGAAAAATAAGTATAGTAATGTAGAAAACTTTCCATAAGAAACATGTAAAATTCTTGTTCATAAGTGCATATCTAATAATAGTTTTTTTTAAGATCTTAATTTAACTTCTTCAGGCTATAGTATTAGGATCTAAATGCATACGCTCATTTTAAAAAAAGTCATTTTTAAAAGATTTGGAAGAATTTAAATGATTTATTGACAAAATGATAAGTTTTTGTCCAGTATATTTAAACGTGCATGGTATTTAATATTTTCTAATAAATTTAATATTTTATTCTTTTTTACTGTGAAGTGATGGACACCAAATTAAAGTAAATTAAATTATACATTTATATTTAAGATAATATTAGTTATTTTTATAAATAAGAATGATAAATTTCCTTATCAAATGCAATTATTTAAAAGAAAGAAAAATGTTAAGAAGTAATTAAATTTAATAAGTAAGAATTCTCTTGTAATTATTGAAGAAAAAAATAAGAGCATGAGTAAATTTAAAGCAAATAAAAATTTAAAGAATTGAGTATTCAGCTTTGTAAAAATAAAGACTTTTTTTAAGAAAGATTCATAAGAAATTTCTAATAAATATATCTCCACTCTTTAGTCAAAATAATATTTATAGAGAGAGTGGTTTAATAATTTACCTTGATCTCAAGAAGTATGTTATTTGATTTTATAAATATTTAATAAAAGAGAGAATATATTTAAAAACCAAATAATATTTCGCAAATCTAATTATTAAACTAAAAAATAAAATTTTATTCTAATTTGAAAGAAAAATATTTTTTTTATTCTATAAAATGCTTCAAAATCAAAAATTAATAAAATTTTATTAATTTTATTAAATCTTTGATTTTAAGATATGATTTATAAATAATATTCACCTTATATTTCTTTTTAAGCCTTTATATTAAATCATTCATATTCTTTTTCACAATGTAATGTACTTATAACCTTATATTCTGCTAATTATTAAATCATGGGTTCTTCCTCTATATTGATTTATACAATATTTTACAAATAATGAGTCGTTAAACTTGTATTCAAACCAAAAATATATGATATTCCCATTAAATTACGTTTGTATCCATTAAAAATATTAGAAAAAATCACTGGTTTTAAAAATTATAGAATATGAAAATATCGCTTTCAAATAAAAATGAAAAATGTAAATTTTCAGTATGTTTTAAATGAAAGATTCTGAGTATAATTTTAGCTTGCAAATTCAAATCATTTCAATGAAAATGGTTCACTTCCAGGATAAGAAAAATGACTGAGAAAAAGATTGCAAAAAGCTTTTGAGATATTTAAAATAAAGCCAACGAACAAATAGCAATAATCTTAATTGTATAATGAGCTCGAAAACTCAACAATAAATACTATTGAGAACTAGAGGAATGTGAAAAATTGTGAAAGTAAAACTAATGTTAAAAACTATTTAAATAAATTTTAATGTTTTTGATGAAAATTTAAAATTAGAAATTCGTATTACTGAAAGTTTAAGTGTAAATAGAAAACATGTTAGATGAAAATTTATAACAGCAATTTCGTACATGTATTCAACAGTTAAAACTGAAGCTTCAAAATTTAAATCTGGATTTTAATCAAAAAGTAGTATCCTTTTCTTAATACATCAATATTTCCACAGCAGGACTGGTTTCTTAAGTCTATGACACACCAAAATAATTAATTTATACTTTTACTTTAAAGAATTGTAATTGTATAGTTATTTCATTTGTTGTAATAAAGAATTGCATTGTAATTTCCATCTTACAAACAAAGTATTATCATACGGACAAGATAGCAATTGTCTTTATGAAAGCATATATTATAAAATCAAGATATGTATTCTTTTTTTGAAATAGACACAATGTTCTTAATGATTATGCATACTTTTATTTGGAAAATATATTTCATTAATACAATCTTCACAAAAGCACCAAAATCTAAATATACTGAATCTTTAAGACTTATTTGTTATTTTATATCTACCTATTATGCTTATAATTTTTTTCAATATGAAACCCAATTCCTTTTCTTACCATTTTAGAAGGAAATTCATTAAAAAAGAAAAAGTATTCTGATCAATTCGGAAATTGATGTTGTTCAATATTTTTATTTGAACTGAATTCTACTGAGAATCATTGAAATCGAAATATTCGTAGATTCTAATTTTGTCTATGTTTTAGTAATGTATGAGGAGAAAATAAAACCATTTCAAGAGTCAAAATCCTTAAGCAACGTGGTTTAGATTTATGGTACATTTTTATAGTGCAATTTCGCGCTTACATGTTGTTAAGCAAAGAATAATCAAATTTTAGTTTATAAAATTGAGATACATTATAAAAACATATAACCCTTCTAAATTTTCATCCATGGAATTCATGTGAAAATCACAAATGTTTAAAAAGGTAAATACTTTTTTTAAAAAAAAGTTCAATATTTAAATAGCCGCATGCATTGCTATATTTTTATTCTGTTTATTAAAACTACATATTGCTTCACTCTGAAAATTATTTTCTTTGCACCAAAACTGATGATTTGATTTATTTTATTAAATTACTTGATTTAATAATCCTTCAAACCACTATACAAAACTATTTAATTGATTTTATAATATTCTGTACCACTATAATAATTTTGTAATTTCCGTTCTGAAAAAGTAATTATCTGTAAATTAAAATTTTGGTATATCATAGTTTCTTATTTTTGAGTTATAAATTTAAATGACCTTATAAATTTTCGTTGACTTTGAATTTATATTGTATTGAATTGTGCTTGCATACACACACATGTGAATTTTTAAACAGTGCTGAACTTCTCCCGTTGCTTTAAAATTCACATGAAATGCATGTGGGCAATTTTGTTTCCGATTATAGTATCAAATTGTTCATCATATAAATTATTTCAAATATTAACAATCTTTGGACTTTTGATTGAAATTTCTTAAAATATAAATGCAGTTTCAAATAATTAAATTTTAAAATAATAATTGGTTGATAAATTTTTTTATTTAAACATTTAATATGAATTGAATCATGTACATGCATGATACATAAATATTCATAAGTTTAGAAATTACAAATTTTTAGTTCAATAATATATGCCCTTTAACTATGCTTTACGAACCTAAAAATTATTTTTTTCTCAATTCTTTTTCAAAATTAAAAACAATGTCCCTTTACTTTTCATTGGTTTTTTTCCAAGTTAAGTTTAATGCGCAAACCTTTTGAATGATATCTGGAAATTTGTCTGAGAAACATCAGAAATTCTTTTTTAAAATCAATTCATTCCCTTTTTACTACCCAGTTTTTCAATTCATCAGCAAACAATTTAGATATGTTTTCTTTTCAAACACTTGAATCGATATATTGCAAAATGAAAGTTAGGAATAAAAAAACTCCGGATAAAAATCAAGTATACTTCACATTGCTATCTTTAAAAACGTTGCAATTTATTCACTGAAAGGAAACTATGTGATCCTGATTGTTGGTTATTACTGTGCGACGGTTTCAGTAACTAAATGTAATTTGTTTTGGAGCATTTCGCAATCAATAGAGTAGCTGGAATATTTTCACCGACATGCACGCTTTTATACTCTAGAGTTTTGGAATCTAGAGAACTTTGAATTTAAAATGAAGGTATTCTAAGAACCATATTCAGTTCTGATATGCCGATGCATATTTTATGAGAAAATAAGAATAATGCAAAACTGTGTGTTTACATCCATCATATACAAATGAGTTTACTTTTCAAATGCATTTATTTAATTTCATTTATATGGTGTTATTAGCTGAACAAAATATATTGATGTTAAAGGAAAAAGAGTATAATTAAACATACAACTTATTTTCTTAAGTTATCTTATATATATATATACATATATATATATATATATATATATATATATATATATATATATATACAGGGTGATTATAAAAAAACTTTGCCGACATCTGCACTTCTAGCGTCTATTCTATTTAACCGATCAAGATGATACTTCAAATATAGTTCTTTTGAGATATGCGCTCGAGATTCTGTGAATGGCAACACAGTGGCCCTCGCGGTTACAGTTATAGTGACAGAAACTCGAAATTTTCGAATGGCAACGCCTACTTTTTACCATCGCAAAATGTTCAGCACATGCGAAAACCCTAAATAGCGTTGAAACGGTACCGATATGTCCGAAAACCGACGTATTATACACATACAAACAGTTCTTCAAGGCGCACGGAGGAATAATGCATACGACAGAGACAAGACACTGCTCAATGATGAGAACACATAGAGAAAAAAATCTTTATTAATTTCAAACATTTTCCACATGAGTGCCATCACAGGCAATTACGCATTGCATGCGGGAGACGGTGGACAATGTCGCTGCACGCAACATGGCACGAGGGATGTTTCCAATCTCACGCCGTATAGAATCCTTTAAGTCCGACAAGGTTTGAGGATTGCACAGATAAACTCTGGATTTGAGATGGCCCCAAAACCAGAAATCCATAGGCGTCAGATCTGGGGATCGCGCAGGCCACGGAAAAGGATAATAGCGTGAGATGATGCGATCACCAAAATGCTGATCCAGGAGCCTTTTAACTGACTTTGCTATATGTGGAGGTGCGCCATCTTGCATCCAAACAATGTCATTGAGTGCATTCAGCCGACGCAACTCCGGTAAGACATAATTTTTCAGCATGGCTGCATACCGAGGGCCCGTTACAGAACATGTTGCAGGGCCAGTCGGGGTCGTTTCCTCAAAGAAGAACGGGCCCAGAACAAATGTAGCTGTAATGCCGCACCACGCAGTCACTTTGGCGTCAAATAATGGTACTGGCGCCACAACATGAGGATTCGTCTCTCCCCAGTGCACACAATTCTTTGTGTTAATGCTGCCATTTAAGGTGAAATGCGCCTCGTCCGTCCATAGTATGCGAAGTGGCCAGTCGTTATCCGCATCATATCGTAACAAAAATGCATTTGCGAAGTCCAGACGTTGTTGTGGGTTACCCGGCTCCAACATCTGGACGCGCTGGAACCGATAGGGAAACATGTGAAGTACCGAGCGCAAGAGCTTGCGGACCGTTGAGTTCGGAATATCCAACACGCGCGCTATGCCTCTTGCGGTTTCTGTGTGTCCTGCAGTCACTGTATGGTGCACTTCCATGACAACGTCCTCAGAAACAGTTGGCCGTCCGGAGCGCTGTTTGTCACAGGTGCAGCCTGTATCTTCGAATTTCCGCACTAAATCACGTAGAGCTTACAGAGTACATGGGCCGCGTCGTTGTCGATGATTGCGGCGATACACACGCAAGGCTTCCGCAGCGTTCATCCCATTTTGGTAATAGAGTTTGATCAATTCACCGCGAACTTTCCTAGGAAGACTCATATCGTCGGCATGTGCGAGTTCCCGAATGACGACTTCGCATACCCGCTTGGTATTTTATAGGTTTCCTACGCTGAATATCTGGCGACCGGCGTTCTGTGATTGGTTTCTTGACTCTGTCACATGCAAATTTATTGCGTGCGCCCAGATCGTGTTTTATTGGCCGGTTTTCAGAACTCTTTTTTGTGTTTGCAGAACACGTCCGTTTTTAGACATATCGGTACCGTTTCAACGCTATTTAGGGTTTTCGCACGTGCTGAACATTTTGCGATGGTAAAAAGTAGGCGTTGCCATTCGAAAATTTCGAGTTTCTGTCACTATAACTGTAACCGCGAGGGCCACTGTGTTGCCATTCACAGAATCTCGAGCGCATATCTCAAAAGAACTATTTTTGAAGTATCATCTTGATCGGTTAAATAGAATGGATGCTAGAAGTGCAGATGTTGGCAAAGTTTTTTTATAATCACCCTGTATATATATATATATATATATATATATATATATATATATATATATATATATATATATATATATATATATATATATATATATATATATATATATATATATATATATATGTATATATATGATTTTATTGATAACTTCAATCTTTTCAATTTTTGTAGAAAATAGGAAAATACTAATTGCAGGAAATTTACATCTAATTCTGAAAAGACGTCCATTAACAAAGTGCTATTCTATTAAATATTTTAAATACCTTGTATATATTTCAGATATTATGATATGATAAATCAGAATCAAAAAATCAGTTCATAACAACAGTGTTTCAAATTTGATTAGTATTTTTAAAATTGATAATTTTTATCTTCATTCCTTCCTATGCATAAATTTATTTAATCAGCATAGGCACATATACACACTAATTATATGATGGCTTAAGCCAAATTTTAGTTTCGTGAAAAAGGGAAATATTTTATGTAACCGATTCAAACGTAAATTGTGAAAATAACCACTACGAATTTTAGCAGTGCTAGACCAGTTTTTCGTAAACACTACATGCCCCAATTTTTTAAATCAGAGCAAAGATATTTTCAGTGATGCCATTCTTCATGTATAGAGTTTATTTTCATGATACATCGTTTACTTATCGGACTCAAGTGAAAATATTCTGAGAAAGAAAGGAAATCACATCAGTAGCGTTTTCAATCTTGCCCAGCCTGACCAATCTGTCTGCAATGTGCTTATCACAATCATCCACTTGTGACTAAAGCTGCTTAAAAAATTATTACTTATATTCTAGCAACTGAGATGTTAAGCAATATACTCATTTTTGTTATATCTCTATGTCTTCACCATTCAATCTAGTTCTGATTACAACACCAAGCATTATTAAGAATACGGTTATCAGTATTGAAATATTCAATCGCATAAAAAGAGAAAACTTTAATAAAACTGCTATATTCTTTTCTCAAAAATATTATAAGTAGTCTGCGTTTCTTCTGCTAAACTTAATGACATTGTTGAGCTTACTAGAAACCATAAGATATCACTATTACCCCAGTCATCATCAATTTAAAATGTATAATTACTTATATTATAGGACACCATTTGCTTTTCAGATCATTCTCGAAGAAAGCGAAAACTAAACATGAAATAAATTTTACCTTGCATTCGTAAGTAATAACTGAGTTTGCTTTATATAAAATTCAATAATTTATACTGTACAGCATATAATTTATGGTTGAATGCATCGCATTAAAAATAAAACTAAAATATTGGTTTAGGAATTAAAATTTAACTCAATTTAATGTTTGGTATTTTAAGTAAATATTAATAATTGCACCCAACGATAGTAATAAAATAAGAGATAAATAAAATGTAATAAAAATGAGCAACAAACATTTCAGATTCGTATAACTGAAAGTTATAAAATTTTAAACACATAAATGTAAATATCGAAAAAATGACTTTTATCATCACATTGCTTATGACCAAAAATATAATTTTCTATCATTAGTATCCAAGAATTTTTTTCTTTATCCTCACTTAAATAAAATATTTTTTACTTTCAATAATTTGTGCTTCTGAATTTGCAAGTTTTAATATTCTATTGAGTAATGAAATTTATAATTTATGTGATGAACTTAAATAAATATTATTTGAAATGCTTTATGTAGTAACTTTCACAGAAATGTATGTTAGTGGAATGTTTCTTTTTAAAGTTATTGGACAGTAAAAATTCAAAATTCCATGCAAAATTAAAATTCTTATCATATCAATGAAAAGAATAAAAAAAATTTCGTACCTTTTTGCAAACATGATCGTTTTTTAAGAAATAGCTGAAAAAGCTGGAGTGACTATATTAAGTACACTGGTATGCAAACTTAAGAATCTATACAAATTTTAATAGTTATCTATGCAATTGCAAAAAAAGGGTTCTGTATAATGATCATACAACTTAGTAAAAAAGTCATAAGTTTTACGCCAGCAAACCTTCTTGTTTCTACCTCGAGATGAGCTTCACCAGTTTAAGTAGAGATTGCTGGATAATTTATTTGAAATTATATCATAATTGCAATAAGGGACTCTTCATCCCTTCTAAGCAGAAATAAATAAAATGAAAAAATTAATTAAAAGTCATACTTATGCATAAGTCTGCAACATATCGTCTCAGGTTACTAAGCATACGTAAAACGCCTACATTAGTGCCAAAAAGGGTCATGTAGTTTGCATGTACAGCTCAAAACTGCAATTAGAAGAAAATTGGAGAGAAATTTAAAGACATACGCTGTTCATAAAAGTGAGTTTTTCGGGAAATATGGCTTGAAGAAATCACCTGGAATACTCTACACGAGATAAGTAATTGGAAAGCTGGAGAAGTTTCGTAGTGAGACCAGTTTAGTTGAACTGTTCAGAATAACAATATCGCCATTGTATGCTCCTAAAAAGATCTTGAAAACTATAGTTATAGCAATTAGAAAATTTTTCGTTGATCGACACCTTAAAACAGCTGATGTGGAAGACCGTCATGCAGTCCGAAAAAAACCAATCAGCAAATGCTATTGCTTAGTAATTGTGTGCAGCATTGAGGTGACATGTCTTGTGGCTCACTATGTGCAGATATTTTCAAAAAGGCAACCTATTCACCTACCATCCAAAACACAGCATCCTAATGAAAATTGGCCATCCATTTAGAATGATGTAATGGATACAAGAGCTGCATATCACCAATGGAATTATGTCCCTTTTACCGAGGAGAGTCATTTCAGGGCCATAACACTCTTTCATCCCTGTAACATCCCAGAAAGAGAACATTATGAGGGATCAAATGATATACTCTGGAAAGGTATTACTGCTTAACGGAAAGACTGAGTTCAGTCTAAGTGAGGTTTTGTTGTTGCATGCCTCCGAGGTCAGCAGCGCTAGATGACAACCATGAGCGCGTGCACCTTCAAAATCTCCTGCATCAAGTGGATTCTCCATCATATCTCTTCCTGAGAGACCAAGGCATTGAAGAATATGTTCTGGAGAAGCCTGTACATTTAAACACGGAGTAACGGAGGCTGCAACTCTTCCTCATTCATGAATAGTGAGATTTTACATTTTCAACAAAGGTCTGTAACCGAAAATCGCTATTTTAAGGAGCTGATCCTTCGTCCTGAGTGTTCGTCCGAGGTAACATAGGTGTAGACTATGTTCTTATGGATGACGATGCATGTGTACAGGTCTATTGCTGTTCAGCAGCTACTAAAAATGGAAGATATTATTTGAGAAGCTTGTCTAGAGAATTCCTCTGATTTAAATCCCAAAGAAATTCTTTGATGAGACGCATTGTTTCATAATAATATACTCCGGATAACCACTGAGCAATTGAAGCAAATGATAATTGAGGAATGGGTACTCTTACCTCATGAATTGTTGGAGAATCTAGTGATGAATATAAAGATGAATTGTGTGAAATACCAATGTAGTAAGGGGAGATCGTATCTTATGCTGAGAAATATATGCTTATAGTTTTTCTTGAATAGACATTTATGTATATCAACACTGAGAGTTTAATAAAACATATTTTGTTTGATTCCTTATTGAATGGCTTGTATTCATTTTTGAGCACACGTGATTCTCCACGTTTAAGTACAAAATGCCCTTTCTCATTTCTGAAATTCATTTCTCAGTGATTTTTCTTGGATTCACCTCAAGAAACATCGATTGCTTACGTTTTGCTCACTAGTGTAAATCAGTTTATTATTGAAGCTTTTTTTTTTACCTAAATGTAGGTATGGCATCTGGGGATATATTCCGGTTCAATCGCGGGGCAACCATGTACCGCCTGTTTTCTATCGGGGAAATGTTCAAACAGCGAGTCGAGCAGGTAAGAAATTAAATTTGGCGATTGATGAAGAACCCTTAGCGAATGTGTGCCACGTGTGTCCACGCGTTATCCTGTTGAAATATGGCTGTGGGCAAGCCCTGAAGGTAAGGAAAACAACTTGTTCCAACACTTTGGAGATGTAGTGCTGGCTGTTTAAAGTACCAGTAATGCGTACCACAAGAGTGCGAGAGTGATATCCAACACCGCCCCATATTGTAATACCCAGTGCAAAATCGGTGTAGCGACGCACAACCCAGCTGTTCAGCATCTTCTCCCCACCATGTCTTCAGACTCGAATGCGACCATCGTAGTGCTGCAGACAGAAGCTGGACTCGTCAGGAAAGACAACTTCATTCCATTCTGCATCCACATCCTTCTTTCATCACACCATTTCATCCATGGTTTTGCGTCAAGGGTAGATGGAGCAATGAACGTATTGTGGACAAACCACTCTGCTGTAAGCGGTTTAGAAGGTACGCGCCGACAGTGGATGATGCATTACAGACTGAATATGCTGTGCTATGGTCTATGATGTGACTGAGTGATCTGTCACTGCCATGCTCACAATTTGCCTGTCATCACGTGCAATGGATACGATGAACACCTCGGTCTGTCGTACTCTTGTGCATTAAACAATGCCATATCTGTATTACAGCCGTTTGGTTTCATCAAACACGGCTACTGATTTCCCTTAAAGATAACCCACTACCTTGGTAGGATACTATCCTTCCTCTGTCGAACTCGGATACTTGATCAAAAAACGATCGCTATTTTCTGCAAGACATAATTGATCGTTTTTTTTTTTTTGGAAAAATCACCAGAAAAAACAATTGCAGATCTTGAAAGCGTCAAAATCTCCAAGCCTTAAATAGTGCTTTGAAGTGGCACCTCAAGCGCACGTTATGTGCGTCAGCGCTGAAATTCTAATCATTCACCTCCGCTAATGCATGTTGTAAATTTCCTGATAATTGCATGCTTCCTTCTGGAGGTTGCATGTACAGTGTCCAGCTGTGTATTTGAAAATTTATGATATTACTTTTGTAAATGAAACCTGAAACCAGTTTCCCGGATAATTTCTGTACAGAAATTACAAGTGATATAATTATTTTGAATAAATTTTATTTTTGCCAGGCTAATGTAGTTTAGTGTTTAATATAATATAGATGAAAGCAAATAATAATTTGGCACTTTTATTCTTTTACTTTGCAGGTATGCAAGTAAATTTCTGTTGTTGCAAATGTTTTACAGTATACAGTAAAACATGCTAAATTGTATTTTTAAGTAATTACTGAATCATTTAGATGATGATCATTTTTTCTCATAAAAAATTATCTATTTTAAAATTAGTTTAAATTTTTAAGCAAAAGTTTCACCAGTATTTTTATTAATTTATAATGCTAATTCAATTAAGCATGTATTTATTAGTTAAATTTTAGTTTAATGTTTTTTTTAACTTCATATAAAATCTTTTGGGAGAATTCTTTTCTTATATAATATTACAGATTTTTATTTATTATAAATAAGTTAAACTGTTGTGAATACTTTTTGTTTATGAATATATACTAAAATGAAGTATATAGCAAGTGATGATTATAATAAGGACTTCAAAGTGTATCACAACAAAATATTTCTAACTTTTAATAGCTCATAATTTTTGGCTCTATTCTTGCTCATGCATAAAACTTATAATAATTAAAATAAATGTTTTAATTTTTTAATAAAAAATATTTTTTCCATTTCATTCAGAATCTCTCTATTGCAAACATAAGTCAATATTGCAATATTTAAAGAGAATTAACAATGATTGCACAAAAGCCAATTAATTTAAAAACAACGTGGAATAGGGGATGCTTTTGAATAAGTTAACATTCTTTCATAAAAAGAAAGGAAAAACATTGAATTTATAATGCGTGTAAATTTCTCTGCCTTATTGATTGCACTGAATTAATTTTCCATTTTTCAAAAGCATTGATGCTCTCTTTAACACGCAAGTGATTATGTCATCCCAAATTCAACGCAATGGCCAATGACTTTCTACGTTTTCTCTTCCCAATTTTTTCATCTCCTTAAATATTTCTGATTTTATTTGGGATTATGTTAATTTTTGCAAAGAAAAAATTAAAAGCTCATTTACATTGAGAAATTAATTTAGGAATTTTCCAACAGTTTTCTTTTTACGTGTATTCAGAAGAAACATTCTGAATTTTAACTTTTTGTTAAGCATGCCTGATAAATTTTCTTCTTGGAAAAAAATATTTGAAATTTAATAATGAAAATATTTTACAAAATCCTTACTGTTAGGATATACAAAAATTCATTAGATATTTTTGTTTCATCTCTACAAAAAACAAACAAATATATGAGTGCGTAAAATGTGAGACCTTCATCATAATCATATTGTGATTTCTGCTCAAATGCTTTTTAACATCATTTACTTTTTACAATCTTTCGATAGAAGTTTTCATATTTAATATGTCATACTCACGAATCACAAAGGAGTAAATTTTGGAAAATCTAAACCAAATGTGTTTTGAAAAATACAAATAAAATACTTATTTAACCCATTTCCAACAGTAGCTTGGATCATTATTATGTAAATTATATCTATGAATTAAATTTCTTAATTATTATAATTTTCTTATATTTTGTAGTTAAGATAGCAGATTTAAAAAACATTGCTTAGTATTATTTTAATAAGATTTAATTTTGACGAGTATTAGCAAGTAGATTTGTGCTAAATTTAAATCCTGAATTTTATGAGTTATAACAGAGAATGAAATACTACAGACACATTGTAGTGGACCAAATATTATTTTCATTCAAATAGGATTTATATTAGAGTTTTCATTATGTAAAGTGTAATTTGTAATGCTACATAACTTACATTGTATATTCTTAAATCATCTCAGTGTTACAGAAATGTTTGAATTTAACTTTATTTTACGCATTATCACACTTACTGTTAATCCACAGTAAATAACTAATATGCACTGAAATGCTATAACCCATGTTCATAACCGAATGTAATTAATTGTACATTAATTATTTCTGTCATTCAATGAAACTTATTTCTTCTTTTTTTGCTAGAAACATACAATATTAGTTACATACACACACACACACACACACACACACACACACACACACACACACACACACACACATATATATATATAGATAGATATAGATATTTGATACGATTTTTGTGTTCCTTAAAATCATGAAAATAAACGGCACAACCCTGTTCTTTTATACTGTATGATGACATTATAGTACTTGCACACAAATGAGTGACACAATTATCTATAGCTTTTATTCCTATTTTGAAATTAAAAATATAAATTATTCCAAACTTGAACAAATCTTTCATAGCATATAAATAAAATGTGGTTAAGTACTTTACTTACTATAATACTGACGACAAAGTTTCCTGTGCCAAACAGACATTAGGAGTCAACAATAGGAAATTTGCATAGTAGATTTAATTCAAAATGAAATACAAATGCATTTAATGTGCCCATATTTCAACGCTCATATGTTACAGATACTGTTGGTTTCAGGTAGGTAAGTAATTCGTGTACCTTATTTTTGCAGAGGGCTATCTGTGTTTGTCAAATTTTAATCAAGTTCAAATTGTGTAAATCAATGGGATTTTAATTAATTTCATCTTAGAAATGCAACATTGAATAGTCATCCAGCCCCCCCCAATGTCCAGCAAAATAAGTAAAAGTTGTATTCATAGTAGTTGGACAATCGTATTGACTGTCGTACAGGACTTAGAGAAACATTCATTACCAACATTCAAAAATACAGGATTCTTATCAACACCATTTAAAAGAATCATACTGCACGATAAAACCTTAAATTTCAAAATTTAATTAAAAAAAAACTGTCTACATAAACTATTTGTTGTTTTACCGGGGTTTGATTATCTGTGAAGTTACATCATACAAAAATGATGTTTAATTATTATACCAACAACAAACAAAAACGAAAGAAAAGTGCCACATTTTTTTTCTAGAAGTAAAATGACCACAATTTAATATATATTGTATCAGAAAGATTTTTCTAGTTTATGATATAATGAAGAATCTTCATTAGCAGGATGGATTAGACAAATTAATGCACTAATTAAGAAAATTATTAGATAGATCTCTTAATAATCTCTTATTTTCATTGCTGACATATTGAAAAAAAGAATTTACTTATCTTACATGTAAGATCTCAAAATAGAGATGTATGTTCAAGAGCTCCATAACATACATTTTAGTAGTCTAACACATGATTATACACGAGAGCATGATGTAATCATTTTTCTGAAGTTTCTTGATTCAGAGCAGATTCAACTACTGCCATGAAGAATATCTTATCAAGTCCCCTACAACTTGTAAATGGAAGAATAATGATTTCCCTGCGAATTTCATGGTATCATTCGTAGAGAATATGGTCAGTAAGTTGTGATATAGAGATTATGGCTTATAGATTTTTATAAACTTAATTTTTTATACTATACACAAGCGAATTTGTGTTGTTATGAAAGCTTGATGGGGCTGCTTTGCATTCAGAATTTATTTCCTCGATATCCTGAAAACTATGATTTGACATTTCCACACTATTTTGTGTGTCAAAATAATATTTTCTGTCATTTATTTGTTTCTTGTATTGCATTTCCATTGCACCATGAATGTTTCTGTAGTAATGTATTTATATTTATTCTAGTGGTAACTATTAGCAAAATTTTGATCAGTCAAAATAAATCAAAAAAATCAATAATAATCAATCTGAAATATATTACTAAAAATACATTACTCACAATATAGAACTACCCGTATATAATACTACGCAATCTCGAATTATTAAAATGCTTAAAAAGTAATAAATTATTAAGTTTAAGAATTAATTACAGTGAACTATTGAACTCAAGTTAATTTATATTACATATAATTTAAAGTGATAACCTATACTAAAAATTGTATAATATTAGATATCACTATAGCATCTTGAGTTTTTTAATAATATATAATGCAACAAAAATCAAAATTAAATATGATATGATGTATTTTTAGCACATAATCTGCAATCTGTGACTATCAAGCAACTTGGATACGTTTTCATATTTTATACCCACATTTTTACATTTGGTATTCATATTTCGGATGAAATAAATAGTTTATGAAATATAAATCATAAAATTTTTCATCGTAGAAGAAGTTTATACAAAACTAATCTTATATAATGATTTTTCCAGTATTTCATATTATGGTTTGATTAATAAATACAGCAATTTAAACTTGATTCCAAAATTTAAAATATTTTTTCATTTTATCTTAATAGTATTAGATAAACAACAAATAATTTAAATTAAAAATATAATTCTTAATAAAAATAGCTCATTATATCTATGCTTTTAAGAAATCAATTACGGATATATATTATTAAATTTTTCTAAAATAATATGTCGACTTCTAAATTAACTTTAAATTCAAGTAATGGTTAAATATCAAGTATAATTAAGTAGAAAATATCTGTAATTGTTAAATCATTAAATCTGTTTATAAAAAAACAATTAATTTGATTATGATAAGATAGTAATTTAAAATGATAATACAGTAATTATCAACAAAACATTATATTATATAAGTAGTTATTTATTTGATTGAATGAACTCTATTGAAACAATAAGCTATTCAAGTTCTAAATGAACATTATAAAATCAATTTTTTATAAAATCACCAAATAGCTACTCAGTTTTTATGTATTTTTCCAAAATATTGAAGTTCAGTATTAAAATTTTGAAAAAAAATTCATGTGAGAGACTTGTTCATGTAAGAAGTATCCAACCTAATTAAGTCTTAGAAACGAGATTCTTGAAGATAAATTTTTGTTCATGCTTAAAGTTGTAAAACTTCCTATACCACTAATTATTTTTTAATTCTACCGGAATTCACTTGTTCAATTATAGCTTAATCAAGCCAGATAATACAAGTCAAATAACTCTTAAAGCTTACACCACCGCTTCCGAACTCAAAGCGGAAGTAATTTGATAGAGAGTAAAATGCTAAAAAAATAATATTTTTTTTATTCTAGAAACATACCTTTGTTCATTCGAAGCGGAACGAAACTTTTCTTGAAGTTTTTAGCTCAGAAAAATCTTAAGTTAATATCTCATTGTTATTGGTTTCCTCAGCTCCTGAATATGCAAATTAAATTCTGAAAGAGGGACTATCTTTTTAATTAATGGAGTTTATATTCATTTCAGATTGGGCAAACTCCGAAAGGAAGAAAAACCACCCGCACCTCATGTTGAAGACATTAAAGGCCATGAGAGTGATCATTATCTCTCAGACAGCAATCAAAAGTAAGCACTTACCCTCAAAAGTTCTTTGCGCTTGGGGGAGCAATTTTAGTATTTTATTCAAAATTCGAATTCAAATGATAAGAGGGGAAGTTTAATTTTCAAAAGCCAACATATTTCCGTCTATATTAAAAAGCTCAAACGTGATTCCGTTATTTTTGTATCTATTAATACGAATGAAGGAGTTCCAAATTTAAAATGTATTCAGTTTTTAAAGGAAACACACTTAGCATACATATTGAATCATACGTAACTTAGAAATATATATTAATGTTAAATTAAAATTATTGTTAATAAAGATGAAAAGTTATAATTTATGCAGAAAGCAGATAACATTTTCTAAAAAGCAAATGTATGAAGTATAAAGCAGCTTCAGATTAAAATTATTTTTAGATAATCATTTTTTTACGAAAAATATTATTAATACCACATTTATGATAATTCTTGAATGAATATTTTTCAGAAAACACGGTTTTAATTAAAAGTATTCTATATCTTCAAAATTCCAATTTTTATTTTTTCCAGAATTGATTGCAAAATATATATTTTTATTTAAATATGAAACATATATATGTTATTCATTCGTAACATATTTTAAAATTAATTATCTTTATTATACCTTACTTTTCCATTTTATACTAAATATTATGTAACTATTATTAAATTAAATGAATGCTTTATTTACAATTATTTAAATTTGATGTGAGCCTTAGTTGCATTTTTAATATTTCAGTAATATGTTTTAATATTTTAGTATTGAAAATCTTCATTGCTAGATCTATACTATTTTCAGTTAATTACATTGAAGTGTGTTTTAAGAAAGAATTTAAATTACAATAAATATGTTGAAAATCAAAAAATAAAAACTGTATAATTTAACATGGTTTCTTTGCTATATGTGAAACGAAAATTCTGCATTTTCTTTTGAAATCACCAGTTTATGTCTATCAACAAATAATTACATGTACACTGTCACTATTAAATAAAATTAACAATGCAAAGATCACATTAAAATATGCTAGTATAAGGTAACTTTTTATTTATGCGAGCAAATTAGCTGAAATACTAAGGTTTTTAAATCTCAATGAGTATCATTACAAATATTCTTTTGAGTAGTGGATGATCTCCCGAGATCGTGAACTGACATACCATATAGCGCCAGTTATATATAGATTCAATAATCGCGTTATCTCTTATTAAACCTATTTTAATAGCACTCCTATAAATGATAAGGTAATTATACTCTTTATGGAGGACATAGTTGTATATTATAAATTAAAAAATGTATTCATTAGTCGCCTTTTACGAAACATAACTTCCAACGTAATTAAACTTTATTTTTAATTATAAATTATGTGATTAATTGAGTAATGTACGGAATTTGATTGATAGTATAGTAAGACGCACGGTACTAATAATAAATGCTGACAAAAAATCATCAAAAATGCTTTTAATTTTTGTCTAAATACTAAAATAATATTTTCAAAATCTTACTGATTTTTATATTACAGTTCATTTAAAATCTTAGAAGTGTTTCATATAATTTTACTTAATTTTCTTTACAAAGTTGTAAGGAAACAGAGACATAGAATATCAAATAAGTACTTGTCTACTTTAGTAAAAAAAAACATTATCAGATTTTTCTTTAAAGTTCTTATAAAGATGTGTGTCCGAATTTTATTATTACACTATACACTATAATACATTCAATTAGTTTTATGAACTAATGCAGTTAGAAGCACTTATTAAATAAAATTACATTCTAATCAACAATCATGTATGGAAAATAAAATATATTATATATTTTGTAGAGAAACATTTGTTTCGAAGCAGAAGATTACTTTTCTACGCTGTTTTATCATGACACCATGAACATTAATATATATTTAAATTTTGAAATAATACATATTTAACAATCATGAATAGAAGCATAAACATATTGCTATGCAATCACAAAAAATTCAGGTGAAAAGAATTTGTAAAATTTCATGATAAGTATTGAAATTAATTATTATAAAAGCATTCTATAAAGTGTATTTTATAAGAATCATTACTTTCTATTTTAATAGTGTTTCAAGTTATCCCGAGACTATGCTTGATTCCCTATAGTGCATGAAATTTATTATTCTATTGAACTTCGGTAAGTGTATACATAGTTAAAATATTATAATACATATAATTTTTATTCTATGTATCGCTAGAAATTTTGTAGAGGCTTTGAAATAAGAAAACCTCTAGTGAACGGAGTAACTCTTACTTATATCAAAATGCTGATCTTTGGTTAATGTATGATATTTACTAAGCTCACTTTTGACATTTTTGAATAATTTCTTGTTAGTTTAACTCGTAATTAGCTTTGACTTCAACTTAATCTAATGTTATGGATTCTTAGGCTTACTCTTTCCTGAAATTCTGTTAAATTTAAGAATTAAAAAAGTGCAGTTATTTCTTTAATTTTTAAAGTTTTGATCACTACTTCATATTGAGGATAGAATGATACCACTGAGGATAGAAAAATAACTATAAGTAAGGGATAGGATCTCCCTTTTATCCATATTTTTACCATTTATTTTTTTAAGAAAATAAATATATGAAACATTATTAATTTCACTTATTACAGTTAACGTCTGTTTAATTGGTTTTCTCAACACGTCACTGATTGGAAAAGCTTCTAAAAGAAATATCCATTTCCTTATTTAATAATTTCATAATTAAAAGAAAATCTTCACTTCATATATATAAGATATTGGTGGCTACTAGATCGGTTACCCACCAGACCCTTCTTGAGACACAGTGTGTGAATGTGTGCAAATCTTCAATAATGCCAGAGGCTAAATGAAAAGAAAAGGCCGGTCACAGTGCCGAGGCTGTGTTGGGATTATTTGCCTGTGTACTGAGGGTGAATCAATAACATCATGCCCTATAGGTGATGGTGGATCTAAGCTCACCCCCAAAAGATGGTGCTTTAAACCCATGCAAGGCGAGGCATGAAAAAACACTGAAGTCCTTCATTTTCTGACGTGCAAGTCTATGGTGTGTAACCGTAAAACATAGAAAAGTCAAAAAATCTTTTCTTTTTCTACGTCCCTACATACTTTCTTTTTTTAAGAAATAACTTTATTGACTATATATATATTTTATATTCTTTTTTCATTATGATGATCAAATTTTCTACTATCTCAATATGCTTTGAATCAGAAAGGCATTGAAACATAAGTGAAAGGTGTACTGAATTCAATATTTTTTCAAGAATTCTATTCATTATTCGATATATTTTTGGCTGCTTTGTTAGTAAGAACCCTTAAGTTTTCCAATAAAGCATTTTAAATGAAACTAAACAGGCAGCAACTGCAATTAAAAATGATAAATAATATTATTTTTCGATATCAGATTTGTTTTTGAAAAGATGCATGTTTCCTACAAGAATTTATAGTCTATGAATGCTGATTGTGTCTCCCGCTAGAATATATTGTTCGACACATATTATTTATGATCAAATCTATAAGGCAGTGTTAAGTTTCCTAAATACTAATGCAAAAATTTGTTTTTAAAATATTTTATTTTATAAACTTTGCGAAAAATCATATCTGCGTTTTCAATTATTGTTTAACTTCCTAGGTGGCTCTTAAATTTTGAATTTTCCAATAACCTGTATTTATATGTCATAGCTGTAATAGTTATTAGAAAAGAATCCATTTTAAGCCTTTTCGTATCAGTATTATCATCCCTTTAAAATTATAAGAATGCATAATAAATTTCAATAAACTTAAACACTGGATTTGTTTATAACATAATGGTAAGTAATGACTCACAGAATGAATGCTTAAATTTCAAACTGCATTTAATTAAAGCGTGTGTTTGAAATATCTGTGACATGAAATTGAGTGTATTAAATCTATAATGAAATTAGAGAAACCTTCCTACATTTAATACATAAGAAAATATAAGGCAATATTATACCACTTCGCTAAAGTAGTTGACGCTTAGACGCAGTTTCCCTAAAGCAATAAAATTTCCAATTTCGATAGTGCTATGCGAATAGCATGGGAAATGAGATTGAGCTGACTCATATATTTTCTATGATTTTCAATTTATGCTTCTTATAAATTTAAACTAAGTAATTTCTACAGGCATTGATAATGCCATTATTAGAAATTCTACTCTCACTATACACAACTGCATATTTGTATAGACTTTTGAAGCTTATTTAAAATTTGGTTCGGATACTGAATTCGCAATTACCTTTTAGTTAAACAAGAAATGCATTCTATTTTTTAATATTTGTAATGATTTTGTAATATAAACTTATATATTTTAATACTAATTTTACAAGCATTTATGAATGAATTTCAAATTTTATTTTTTACTCATAGTTAGTTACATTTATTAATCTAAAAAAACTAAGGTTATTGTTCAATTATATTAGAAATCAAATTCTAAGCAACACAAGATATGTTTTTAGGTTAATATTTTTAAGCTTTTTCAGCCGTGTCCTTAAATTAAAAATCAATACTATATTTAAAATATTTATGAGCTTTTCCTTATTAGAAATGTTAAATTAATTCTGAAAGTTGAGTATTCCTTAAACTAATTATAATCTGTTGATTTAAGAAATTATTTCAAAAAATTTGGTTAAAATCAATCAATCTAATGAAAATTGCAGGTAACTTCAATCTACCTAGATTTGTTTATTAAGAAAATTCTTCTTTATTCGTTGAAAGTTCTTTTGTGATTCATTTTATTAGTTATTTTTTGCAGGAATTTTTGTGTCTATTTTTTTTCTTTTTATGTATGCTAAATTTTATAAAAAAAGTTTATTCTCAGTGCGCACAAATTTAAAATATGTGATTTATTAAAAAATTATGATTTTTCTCTTGTTTTCTTGTGTATGCTTCCTTCTTGTGTAATAATTTAGGAATATATCACTATATTTTAAATGTTCTTTTAAAATTATATTTGTAACAGTTTTATTGTGAATTTCTAGGTATCATATTCTAACATCTCAAAGAATTTCAAGATTTTGAAATCTTAAACTATGTCATAATAATATTTTTTTCTAACTGCAGTCTTTTATTTTTACCAAGATTTCATTCCTGTCGTTTATAATATAATAAAATTTTTATTATTTAAATTTTTTATTAAAATATTTCAGATGAATGTAAGAAATATTGTGCAATTAATTAAAATAAACGTAACAGAGATTTAAAAAATAATTCGCTTGATTATAAGCACAATATCTAATTTTTTCATTTCCTCAAGAGCACAGAATATTTAAGTTAATTAAATCTATACATTTTTTCTGAGTTCAAAGCATTAATATAATGATAATTTTTCAAAATAGCTATGAGTTTTTCGGAATTTTTTTACTGTTAACTATAGATAATGCTTTATATTTTAAACAGAATATTAGAATAGGCAAAGTGTAGCATTTAATTTTTAGTTTCGAAATATTCTGTTTTCACTTACACTGATACAATTTTCTAGGTTATTTTAATATGAATCTCTTGTAAATTATTTTTAATGAATGAAATGATTTTTTACTTCAAAGTACAATATTAAACATTCAAAAATAAAAAATCTTTGTTTACACATAATCAGTAAATAGTGCCTTAAAAAAATACGGTTTTTCCGGTACTAATTTTATATGCCATTCAAAAGCACTAAAAAATTTAAATTTTAGGACACGGAACTATATAATTACAATGGTTTATAAATCATGATTCTATTAATGTGTGCATTCATTTCTAAAATTTAAGATAGCTGAAAAGAAAATTAAAGTTCTTATTAATTAATTACTTTTAGTTGCCTATTTATTTTTAAGAAATTAGTTCAATTGTTTCTTCGGGGTGGCTTTTTAAGTTAGAAGTAGGTAAATACTGAAATAAAAAAAACAAGTGTTTCATTAAATAATCATTAAAAGCAAATATTTCATCCAAAGAATATACTTTTGCAGACCTTTGTATAGTATGAATTTACAATTACATGTGAGGGTCATTGAAAAAAAAATTTTTTTTCTCTCATAAAATTATACATTTTTGAAAGTTTTAACAAAAAGTAACTAAAATTGCATGTGTTAAAACACTTCAATGGAAAAACATACATTGTGGTAAGATCTTTGCTTAATTTTATTTCTGTTAGAACAAAAACTTAGCGAATAATATTTTAAATAAAATATAAAATTTAGGAAATGTAAAGAAAAAGTGTGTGACTTAAATTGCTAATGATCTTACCTGATAATTATATAGAATTACAGAGTAGACTCTTGCACATTCAGAATGTATTTTCTCTAGAATAAACAAAATAAGAATTCTGTATTTATACAAGTATTGTTTTAAGTATTCCAAAATATCTAGTTTTTTATTAAGAGTTTCGTATTCATACAAGAACATATAAACTTATTAGTTTAAAAATGTGTTTTATTTTAAACCAAAAGTTGAATTTACCATAAGTAATAAAAAATTATGTAATATAATGAACCTACCTGAATAATAACTGAGATTGAAATTTAAAATTAGCAAATGGACATTTCTTTTACTATACATTATGCAGCTATAAGCAGTACAGTATGTTGAATATTCTTTAAGTAAATAAATAAAATGTATTTCATTTACATTTTGCATAATTTGTAAAAAAAATTAAAAAGTGTTGAAAATTGGTTGTTGTTTTGATTAACATTAGAAATAAGAAAAGTGATACTTTTTTCTTACACTATATTAGAAAATTAATACAACTATTTCAGTTTTAATTTTATGGTGTATTTTACATCTTAGGATTTTTTCATAAAATAATATATTTATTTTAAAGCAGATCTCATGTATTTATCCATACATACATATTCATTTTACATTTTGCAATTCAAATATATTACTATTTATAATACAAATGTATCATTGTTTGTATTTTATAAGAAAGAGTTTTGATAAAAAGTTGCTTTTTTATCAAAAATGAAAAAATAATCATTTAAATATCTAGATTGGTAAATAACAACATTTTTCGAAATATATTGTTTCATTACACAGGCTTCTTCCATATCTTTATATTACTAAATGAGTAATAACGTATGGAAATTCAGTTTCCATGTCCTGTAAATAATTATCTAATAAAACACAATTCTTTTTTCGAAGATAAATGTTTCATGATAGGAAGAAATTTCCTTGCTATGTCTGAACCTTTCCCTACGTTCTTCGAAGGTAATGTCTTTACCTAAGCGGAAGCATTGATTTAGTGGAATCCAGTTAGCTCTTAACTACTTCATAGAAGAGAGTGTGTATGCGTGAATAATTACTTTAGACTTTAGGAAACATCATTATCAAGCAGTTATCTACTTTGCTTACCTAAGCTCTCTGAGACTAAAAGACTAACAGGCTTTTTGAGGAAGCAGGATTAAGCGGGAATGAATAAATGAAAGATTCACGATCCTGCTTTAAAAGGTGATCAAGATTTCTAACTGCATTTTACTGATTAGATTTGCGTCACGTGAAATTTCTTTGATCTTTCTGCTTAACTATTGTAACTTGGTGAGAGCTAATGAAAAATTCAATAAATGAACCTCTCTATTCAATTTATAGAAAAGTTATTTTTATCTCATCAGTATGCGAGAATAACTAGCAAGACATTTTGGTTATCAAGTGGTTAACCTTATGAAGTTATCAATAATTTTTAGAAAAAGCAATATTTAAGACAGCGCTACGTCAGAACATAGAGTAGCTTCGGTTAGTGCATAGATTAAATTAAAATATCACCTCAGATAATGTTAAAATCAATGTATACCACACACACATGAAACAAGCACTTCGAGTAAATTTATATATACTTTTTACTACAAATTTTATTATTTTCTAATATCAATAATAATATAAACATTTACTTTTTTAATAAATTACAAAAGGAAAATGTAAATGAGCTTATAAAAATTTAAGTAATACATTTTTACAATTATTTCCTTCAAAACAGTACCCTTTTGCTTTAAAATTCTGTTTATTCATGTAAAAGAGAAATTTGTATTGTTTTCTGTCTGTATCCAGCAAACAATTCAATTACTGAAATAATAAGGAATTTTTTAAAGAAATTGTTTATGCTTTCTTTCTTTGGATAAAAATAAAACTAAGCTATTTTCATTTAATATCGAAAACACTGAAACATCCTGTATTGTTTAATTTAATTACATTTCATATTTTATTAGTAAAATAAATATTATTTTACTTAATTAAACACCATTTCATGTATGATTTGCATACTAATTTTCTTTACTCTACATTCACGGAAATAAATTTTCTTTATTGTTTGTAATGTATCTCTTAATTAGAAATAAACGCTTTATATAATAACTACATATTTAATTAAGTTCTATTTCAGTTTCAAAGTAGTAATAGGAAAGCAAATTTGAGCTATATTAAGGTTGCTTACGAAAATCTGGATACTTTTAATACAAATAAAATTATTCTTTTTAGATTCCAATGGGAAATTTTGTATCGTGTAAGCATAAAGACAAATCAAGAATGAAGCAAACAACAGCAGACTGCAATTTCAAAAAATATAAAAAATTACTGCTTCATCCTAAGAATGAATATTACTATAAACAGAATTTCTTTATGCAATTATAAAATCTCTCATTAATTATAAAATTCTCTGTGGATATTGAAAAATAAATTGTCTGAATGTCAAGTAATAGATCTAAAAATGCAAAAGAATTTATTTGTGATGTATAAAATAGGACTGTATTTTTTTTCTTTAAAATGACCATTATAATATGTTTGTGTATGTAATTATAGATCATTATTTAATTGTGTATTTATTTAAATAATAAATCAAACATTTGTTATTTTCAGTGATATTACAAGTGTGATCTTTTAAAATGTATTATTGTTTAAAATAAAATGGCATACATTTAGTATAATCCTTCATAATTGACGAATTTTCAGAAAAAATCAATTAAGTGTGTGAAGTTTCTTTTGTTATTTTATATTTAAGTTTAGTGGCATTTCCTTGTGAGATAAATTCTATTAAAATTAGTGTTTTAAATTGTTTTGTAATGAAGGTTTCAAAGCTGTTCTTTAAACATATTTGCTTTATTATGTCATATATAAATGAATGTGTAGTCTCATCTAATGAAATTATAATATTCATTTTAATTTTTTAAAAAAAAAAACTACGAGAATATGCTATTTTATGGGATTGGAATATATTCTTGTTAAACACAGAATCTACTTTTAACTATGCATGAATAAAGTAAACTTACATTAATACGTAAATACGTATAATGTAAGTTAATAATACGTAAAGCTGATAATTTAAAACTTACAAAATGTAATACTTTATAGTCTATGTACAATTCTATTTCTACTTTAAATTTTTAGTGTGTGATGAAGTCTTTTTTAAAAATGGTTGGAAACATTAGAAAAAAACCTAAAAATAAGATAAACTTCATATTTAAAAAAATTGAATAAGCCATAAAATATCTGCCACAAATCTCTTTCGACAATGTTTGGAAGAGATCAAGTAAACGTATCAGATGATGACAGAGTGACTATATAAACACATTTTTTGGTGAATATTCCAATAGAAAAATGATTTCATTATTAAAAAATTAAGTAAATAATTAAAAAATTTCAACTTACAAGATTGAATACTTTTGTGAAATTGGATAAAGTTAGATTTTAAAAATATTTAAGCATTACTAATTGATAAAAATGTTAATTATTTTTTTATACTTGTTATCTGGAAATGTTTGGAATAGAATAAAATACTTAAATAATAAATAAGGTGTTTTTTTTTCTTTTGTGACAAATATCATTGTTTGTTTTAAGTTAAAATAAATTTTAAACACTTTTAAATTAAATACTGTATACTTTTGTAATTACAGGAGATATTGGGTTCTTTTTCACTTTAAAATTTCTAATTAACTCAGTTATATTATATTCATTATATTATTTTTAAATTTTACAATGCATTCTCAATTGTTTGTTTTGTAATAAATAAATATCCACTAATTCATTTACAAATAACGTAGTTAAAATCGTAGGTTGGACTTTTGCTTATTTATTCTACTATAATTCACATGATGTCAGCCTTTATCTAACAATGGTATATAGTATCGGTAAATCCTGAGGAATTTAAAATTTTTTATAAACAACTTTGAATAAATTAGCTGTAAATTCAGTAGTACAGAACTTAGTGTTCTTGCATTTCAAATGAATTGCAATTGTTGTTGGTATTATTGATAAACACTATTACTTACAAATGAAAACAATATCAATAAAATATACATGTAAGAAATATGTCTTTAAATATTTGATCTATATTTTGAATTTGCAACTTAATTGGAAGAACTTCTCTTGTTTCAAAAAATAAAAACTTATCTTCTTGTAAATGGATACAGTTTTGAAAATGAAATTACGAAAAACTAATTTGCTCTTTAATAGGAACAGTTTTATCGAATAAATTACGAAACATGGCGCCATAAGTTTTGTTTAGTACTTTTTATTTCCCTCTAAATATTAAATGCTTTGTTCCGTTGTAGATTACATTTATATTGTTCTCTCATTTGCATTAAGAGTAGGGACAAATGCTCTTTATTATTTGAAAAGAAGATAGAATTTTTAATTTATGTTACAAGTTTTTCAAAGGAAACAATTACATAAAATGGTAAGATTTTTATTTTGAAATGATGTTTTATTCTAACACTTTAATAGAAATAAAAAATGAATGTATAGAAATAAAAAATGAAATAAAATTAGCAAAATTATAGGAATATAAAGTGAATTATAAGAGAACATATGCAGAGAAATACATTCTATCATGTACGCTGTACTTAGTTACTAAGAAGCCCATAAATATGTAAGCTTAGTAACCTAACAATACAAAAAATTACATAATAGTTACAATATACAAATTACAAAAATACAATACAAAAAATTAGTAAATATTTAACAGTATCACCAAACACTGTTCAGAAAAAATCTAGACTGACTTCTATTGTACATCTGCGTTTCTGGAAATAATCGTATATTATACATAACTTCATATTTAAATATTTTAAATACATTTACCATGCATAAATATAATATATAAAACATATGCCATCCTATATCACTGAAGGTAAACTTATTAAATTTTTAAGTTTATTAAATATTTCTATTTTTACATCTGTTTAAATGTACACATATATTTGAATAAAATTATTATCTAGCATTAAAAGTTTATATAGTCATATATCAAAACTGAATAAAACATGAGAAGTATTATGATATTAATATTACGATTTATGGTCAATTCTTATGATGAAAAAAATATTCATTGTTTAACATAAAATTGGAAATTATTTCACATTGTGCTGGAATATTCTTACTTAATTCACAACAGCATTTTCAATCCTTGTAAATTTATGAGGATAGTTCTTTAAATTATTTGACACCAAAATCTCTATGCGTTTAAGTTAAAAGATATCGGAAGTCTAAGTGTAAATTTAAAATTAAACTCGCTTTGTATGGTATTTTTTTATTTAGTAATTAAGTTGATAAATTCTCCATTAATTTATTGATACTTTAATATTTACCAATCTGTATATTAATTTTAATCCTTTAATCACCCTTTAACCAGCACTTCATTCGTAATCATTCGTAACCTAATAAGTTAATATTAAAAGGTTTCAAAAATTTTCTAACCATAAGTTTTGATTTAGTGTTAAGATTTATTTTATATGTGTACTCCAATTATGTATAAACTTCTCTTGTAAATCTATTAACAGAAATACGCCATAAGTTTTGTTTTTAGTATAATATATGAGTTTTCAGGAAATCCCAATTAAATAAAAGCATTAGTTCAATATAACCAATACTAATTTGTTAAATAAATATGTTTTGATTAAGTTTTGAATTTAAAACAAAAATGTTCAATCAAATTATCATAATTTTAAATATTGGCTTATAAAAGGATGATTATTTCTTTATTCTTATTCGTTTTATAAATTTTTGAAAAATATCGTGATAGATAAATACTCTAATACCCTTTCTATGATGTAATATTGGTCAAATATAACTTGTATAACCAACAAATATAACCAACATTGCATCATAAAAGGATAAATTAAAATAATAGGCTCATGAAGTAAATTTATATTGACATAAATTTCATATATGCCTGAAAGAGAGACTATTATTATTATTAAAAATTGTTTTGATAATTAATAATAACAAATATTTTACAAAAAAATATTTATGTTATTTTAATTTTATTAAATTTTATTTGAGTTCTACTTTACTAAACACAATTTTATTCAAAACTGACCAATGGAGTTTTCTTAAAGAGATTGCTGATAATAACAATATCTTACTCTTAAAGATTGTTTAGTGATAAGATTAATATGATTTCTATCAAATGTATAAGAAGATAAACGTTATTTAATAAATGGTTATAAATTTTAGAAATAAGTTAAGCTTCATTATTTTATATTCAAAATACTATGTTAAATTATCTAAAATGTAAAATTATATATAAATGCAAACTAAGAAATATTTTTAGACAAGGACATTTAGTTTATTCCTATAAAATACATTTATTTCTCTTGAAAACATGAATAAATTCTAGCGTTAAAAGGAGATTTACTTAAGCTCCATTGTGGTGTAAACACAAACGAATAAACGAAATTGAATAAATTTATGTTTCCTATAAATCAAAGGATTTTTCAAAATTGTTGGAAAAAAATAATGTTTTGCAAAAAAAAAAAAAAATCTTGTAAAAGAAATATTACTTAAGGGAATTTAAAAAAAAGTATCTTTTTTGTAGTAATATGTTAGAAGTATTTATTGCAAACAAATATTATTCAGCAGATTTGTTATTGTTAAAAAACTTCAAATAATTTGCTTTTTGAATTATTTATCTGAATGTGATCATTATTTAGTTAATATTTAAACAGAAACCCCTAAACGAAATTTTACAAAAATATTTTTGAAAAGAGAAATATTTTATGTATATAGATATATAAGATATTTTCCTCTTCAGTAAGAAGATGTTTTATAAAATACTTAACAGTATCAGTGAAAACTTAAAAAAAACTTTTTGTTTTAATTATATTATGTTTGTTTGAATATTTCAATCTTGAATGTTGAAGTTAATTTATAGATGATTATTTGTTTCCATACTTATATTACAGACGTCAAAATATTTATAAATGATTAAATAGTTCATGTTGTACATACTTTTCTGACTAAATTAATCAAAGTTTAAAGAATGTATTAAAACATTTTCTGAACTCATTTCTTTCAAAAAAGGAGTTATCTTAAAAATTCGTAATACAATTCAAACTGCTTCTTGAAAAGTTATACATCATGTAAATTATTTAACTATTTTTATAACAGAACTATATATATAATTTTAAAGTAAAATTTATTTGCTGCATTAATTGAAGGTACTTCTTATTGCATACATTATAAATAAATGCCCCATACATTCTAACTACATAAAGTAAAATATGAATAGCATATATGATTTATCACTATTATCATGTTTTAATTCATCAATCATACATTATATATACCTATATGCAACAAGCAAATGGAATCAAAATATATTATTATGCAAAGAAGGATAGGGTTTGCTTAGTGTATGTGTTTCGTTCTAATTTGGCTATACGTGCCATTCATTATTTTCAAATCTAAATATTATCGAACAATAAAATAGTGAAGGGAATAAGAAATGCCATGAAGATTTATTGCAAAAAATCAATGTATCATATCATATTCACTTGGTAACCAAAAATCTATATTTTAATATTAATTTCAGAATCGACATTTGCTAATCGAAATGAAAAATATAAATGATAAATTCTGTTCTAGGGATGGAATTTAAAATTTACCAATGCGTATTGATAAAAATGATTAAAAATACAGATTCCATTTTATTTAAATATTTCCATCTCAATTTCAGTCGCACAATGCACTAATTACAAGTAAAATATTTTGATAAATCCTTTCAGAATTAATTACTAAGAGAGAATAAGCCATGTTTTCTATTCACTGAAATGCAAAAAATTTTGTTTAAAACAATGCTATAACTTTAAGAATTACTTTTCATTTTTAAAAATATAAATATATTTATACAGTATCTCCCAATGCTTTACTTGGCATTGAGTTCAAATATTAAAATATTATGAATTTGGCATCATTAACTAAGCACAGAAATAATATGTTCCTTACATATTTCAACATATTCCTTGATCACCAATATTATTGATGACAGATAATCTTTGAAACTTGTTTAGACAAAGGAAATAGTTTGATAACATTAAGCATTTACAAAATCAAATTATTTTATCTCAAATCTTTTTTTATTGGAGAATTCAATACTATATATCAAAATTTACATCATACAGTAAGATTATATTTGAATAAAATGCTGTAATTCTATGTTGATATTCACAGAGATATATACTATTAAACACTGATTTTAATTATATGTATAATAGATAAAACTCTTTTAGGAATAAGATCTAATAAATTTTTAAAATAAATTTCTTATTGCTATTTCCACTGATTTTAGCATTCATTTTAGTGGACACACATATCTTAATTTTTTTATCCCTAAACTGAATTTGCTACATATTTAACTATTGAAAAGAGAAACGTTGAGAAAAAATATCATTTTTATCGTGATTTTTTACAATATGTCTACAATCAGAACACTATATCAATTTTTATATATTTGATTCAGGATAAAAATAATTTTGTCGTAATTAAAACTGTGCAGAAAATGTAAAAAAAAAATGTTAACTCAATTTGCTTTTTAAATTTTGTCTTTTTCATCAATGTCTTTTTTAATTTAGAAATACCATATTTATATAAAAAATTACAAATTTGTCACATAATTTTTTATATTTTAAATATAAATTAAAAATTAACCAAATATTAAACTAAATTACAAATAATTATGACGAAATACACCCTCAAGTACTATCGCGCCAATGGTGCAGTTGCATATTTTAGTTGAGACAACATAATCTAATGCTAATTGAATGGCTGTTGTTTTTGCTAGGAAAACTAAATTATTTTGATGGAATATATTTAAAAAATATGATTTCTTAGAATCTATCAAAAAAAGTAAATGATGCACATATGCAATTGTATATGTTTGATTCGTCAGCGAAAAAAATGAGGGCTGAACGTTTATTTTACAGAAAAGTTTTAATGGCTGTGTTCTTGCCATCGGATTCAAATTTGTATCCATGGGTGCGGGTAGTCTAATTGGTTCACTCCATTTTCAGCATACCAATACATAAGAAATAGTGTTATTAACCTGCATGTAACATTATTCCAACATGTAAAATAGCTATGAGTTATGATCAAGAGGCTCTTAGTTCATATCAGAAGAAATATACTCAAGCCCTAATTCCACCTTCGGTTAAATTAACGTTATCACATTATGTTCTAGTAGAAAATGTTATCCCGGCATATGACAAACTCAGATTCTTTTAAGTATACTGGTACAACTTAAACCTTGATTCCTCACACCAGACAACCTGTTTACACTCATCTATGTTCCAGTTTCAATGTTCTCTTACAATCTCAATCGAGTACTGTGGTTGTAGTTGGTATTTAAATGCTTATATCAGCAACCACATCATCGAAACTAAATCAATGTGCTTTTTTGAGGATGATATTTGCCAAAACAAAAGTCTTTGAGACTTGTTAGAACTCCTAGAATATCTGGAAAATCAATTTATAGTGGTTTCGCCAAATATAATTGTAAAATGCTCGTTGTCCACTTTCAATTAATTTCATAGGTATGCCTGGTAGAAGTCATTCCAGCAATAACCACTCACTTTCCACTTCTTTATTATGAAAGGCACGGATAATTTTGGAATGTTTATTTCACTTGATATGTCCCTGAAATATCGGCCATTTCTATGATATCCGACAATTACATCTTTCTTGAAAGCAGACAGCTTTGAATTTCGTGGCAACTTACATGTGACAATTGTCAATGCTGTTTTCTTACATGATATTTAGATCTAGAAGTTGTGGCATTGGTTAAGATACAAGATATCCTTATTTGTGCAGAAATGTCTAAATACATATAATCAGTTAATATAGTTCTTATATTTTGCACAAATTATGGCAAAAGAATAATCACATAATTTTATTAATTAATAAAGAATAATAACTTTGAAATATTCTATAGCAGATATTTAACATTGCAGCTAAACAAAGCCTTAAGAGTGCTTATGATAATCATATTGATTTAGTGAAAGGAATACTCATCGTATTTACATTCTATGTACAGAAGTATTCACATTTTATAAGATTTTTATACCACTTTTTTAATAAAACATAATTTTGATATAATACATTAAAATCTTAATTCAACTAAAAAATCACACCATTTTGCTTATATAAAAGGGTTAAGAACAGAAAAATAATCCATAAGTCATTTACCTTAATTATTATAATTTGGATTTCATAATTATTGATGAGAAACTTCAAAAACGATTTTCTAAATGAAAGAAAATTATTTATTAAAATCTTATCTATTTTATATAAGGAGTAACATATAAAACAGATAAAATTTTCTTCTTAAATATCACAGCAAGAAGAAAATTTCATTCCTTTGAATCGATAAATGAATCACTACTTTTAGTTATAAATTAAATATAATAAATCTGTAAATACATGTTTTCGTATTTAAAGTATATTCTATTAATTTTTAAGAATATTATAAATATTACTCTGGAAACATAAAAATGAAAAGTCTACATTTAAAATTTCACATTTTTTAAAGAAATTCTGATAAATATATAAGGAATAAATACAAAAAAATTACATACAATAATTTGTTTCAAACAACTTTATTCTCACAGAGACTGAGCATTAACTTTCTTGAGGAAAACACCATTTCAAAACCATTTTTAAGCAAAAATATATACTCTGTATGTACAGTTTATAATACATAATGCTATACCAAAAGCTTTTGTAAAACCAAGTTTTTCAAGTAGTTCATATCTTTATATTTTCCTAAAGTATTATTTTGTATTTATTTCATTTAAAGGCAATTTCTTCACGAAGTCCAATAAATTATTTTGCTATGTCTATCAACTCAATATCAAGCCATCGTTTTAAAAGTATATTTACAAATAATATCTTTATTTAGCATTTAAGCATGCCATTGCTAAATATGATAAGGTGCAATAGATTCCTAGGGAAATATTTTCAAACAGTGCATATCCTTTACTGGTGTAATTTGCTTATGATGTATGTACAGATGAATATGTATTAAAATATGATCATTTAATTTGTTTTTAATTTAAATTAAGATGTGTTAATAATGAACTCCAGTGTTAGAGAGATAAATTTCTAAATAAAATTACTGTCAAAAAAAGACATAACACATTTCTTTTAGTTTTAAATTTAAAAGAAAAAAATATATGCTAGCTTTAAGTCAAATATGAAGTAAAGAGAATAAGATAATTAGAATAAGTAAAAAATTAACTATTATTTTTCCTTACTTCAAATATGATTCATCACTGTGTGAAAATGAAATGTTATTTATAAGCAAAATAATACATTTGGCAATCAAAAATAAATTATTGAACTGATTTAAAAAAAGATATTTTTAAATAATATAAAAGGTTAAATTATTTAAAAACAAAAAATATTGAATCAAAGCCAAATAATTGTCAAAAACTAACGAACCTGGTAATGACGAAAATATTTGTTGGAAAATGATTCAGTTGAAAATATTAAATAACACTCGAATCATTTGCTTAGAAGAGATGTACAACATTTTACAGTGAACATTCAGTTGCCAATTCTATATTCTACAGAAAGTTCCCTTTCATTGTAGAGCCTGCTGACAAATTATAATGCTGCCAAGGAGACACTCTGGCGTTCCCGCTGAAGTTCTCCCTCGTGGACAAATAATGATCATGAAGCGGAATTATCATCAACAAAAGGTGCATTAAAATACTCTTCTTTGCTACTATGTGCAATTATGCTACATACACATACGATTGTCAAATGAATTCATAAATAATATTTTGGCTCCAGCCGTCTTCATAGAACAGTTTTTGTTTGCAATTTTGAAAGATAACTTAGTTGTAGTGTGGAATGTTTTAAATAAATTGTATTAGTTAATAGATATATATTGCAGCTTTCTTCAAAATATAATAAACTTGCGCTAATCCCTTTCAATTATTGGTCATTTTATATGTGATAAGAAATGAAGATGCTAAATAAATTACACGAATTTAAATTATGTATTTTTCATAGTACTTTTTTAAATTGTAGATCAAGATAAAAAAAATTGCAACGGGGATATAATTATATAATATTAAAAATATATATAGCTCTCTAAATCTCAATTTAAGTGCTAAAGGCATTTTAGTTAATCTTTTTAATAATACTTATTTTTCTGATGAAAGATATTCTAATTTTTCAATAATTCAGAAATAATTAAGCAATTCTATAAATTTTAAGGAGCCAAAGACGTTTTTAATTTTGTGTTATTAATTTTTAAAATGACCTGGAAACCTTAAAATGAAATTTTAAAGTTTTGACATCAAAACTGTATATTTTATGTATCTCAGCTTTCCTAACATTATTCATATTGCGTCAAGAACACAAAAAAAGAGATTTCCGAGGATGAAGTAAATTTAATTATAGGTATTTTTGTACTAGAAATATAAAAGTCGTATTGAATAGAAATATTATGGTAGATGTGTTCCTGTGTATAAGTATATTTGAAAAACATCAGCCATTCTTTCCTTTTAGTATACTCTTTCCTATATGACCTATATTTTAATAATAATTTAAAGTTAAATAATTAAATTCCATATAAGTTTTTATTAATCGCACAATGGGAAAATGAATGGTTACATTTACATCCATGTACTTGCCTCTTCCTCTGTTTGGGCGAATTTATCTAAATTCCCATATTTTATAAAATTCGTGTAAAGGGTTCTTTTTTCAGTACTCTATATAATACTGGATATTCCCTGGATGAGAAGGGTGGTGACGAATGGGCTACTCTATTATCTTATTTTTATTAGATCTATCATAAAGTTCTGTCCATTTTCGGAATAAAACAAAATACAAATTTTTCGTAACGCCAGTAATATTTATTAAATATTATAATTGGCATTGTTATTAACGAATTCTTCCTAGTGTGAGTGCGTTTTGTATACCTTTTTTTCATGCAAAACATTTAAACAGTTACTGATAATTTTCTTAATTTTTGAATTTTTTACCCTTAAAAAAATTTTTAAGGGCAAAAGCTCCTGACAGTTTGAGAATAATAAGCTCACAGAATATAGTGCATTGGACCGAATTTCCAAGCCTAGTTCTGCAAGTTTTTGATGGAATCTTACTCGGACTTTTTTTTATCTTGTAACGTTGCTTGCCTCTTTTCCTGGACTGTTGTCATTAAGTTATCCAGTAACTGATAATAATTTCCCGAATCGAGCTTTTTGTTCAGTTTTTAATGCTGATAATATATTGGCCATCAAATGTCCCACCATATACACAAGTCCCACCATATTTTTTATTCAAAGCCAGATTTGTTTTAGAGTTGGAAGGGCTAGGTTTTTTCCGCGAAATATATCCTTTTCCTAATGTTCTTTTCATAGGTATTCCAATTTTCTTCCCTAGTTATCACCAACTTCAAAAAGGGTTCAACTTTGCTCCGAACAAGCAGATATAATCATTTAATGGCACGATCATCAGAATTCTGCCGACTTTATTCATGCGGCATCCATTTTAAATATTTTCACACTAATCCTAATTTCCGAATATGGTCCAAAATAGTTTTTTTTAGCTGAATTACGCTTAATGCATTCTCCAATATTTTCAGGAAAAAAATATTTTTCTCTAACATGGTTTTAACAACATCGTCATTTATCAATGGACAGAAACTTCCGGTAGAGAAAATATATTCGTACTAAGTAACAAGATCAAAATTTAAAGTTTAAAAACCAAATTACTTAATTACAAATTACTTAAATTAGAATGACCCATTAGTATAGAGTGAAATCAGATTTTATAAATTTAATGCCTCATAAGAACGAAAATGTGCATTCATTTGTTTATCCATGATTACTATGTCATTTAAAAAAATTTTAAAACTTAAAAATAACCAACAAAACAATTTTTATAGGTAAATATGCTTAGTAGACCACTAATGTTTTTGGTCAAACCCTTAACACCGAAGAGTCTTAACACAGAAACAAATTTTACTTACTTTTTTCTGATTGAATAATGCTATAATGCTAACCACAGGAAATTCAACACCCTGAAAGAAGCTTGCAAATAACATGAAATTTACAACATGCATTAGTGGGGTGAGATCTCCAAATGATTAGAATTTCAGAGCAAACGTACATCACGAACACATGTGGCACCACATCAAATCGTTATTTAAGGCTTGGAGATTTCCATGATATCAAGTTCAGTAATTGTGTTCTTCTTCTTGTGTTTTTTCTAAAATTGATCAATTAAGTCTCTTTGAAAATCAGTGATCATTTTTTGATCAAGTATCAGAGTTCAACAGAGGGATGATAGTGGCCTACCGAGATTGTAGATTGTTATTCAGGGAAATTGGTAGTAGTGTTGGATGAAACCAAACAACTGTAATGAGAATGTGTGATAGTTGGATGCAGGAGGATACGACGGACCGATATGTTAGATGGCATCCACCTCAGTGCTCCACTTTCCGTGATGACAGGCAAATTTTGCGCGTGACATTGATGGATCAATCCACCACATCATGAACCACTGCACAGCACATTCAGCCTGTAACACATCATCCAGTGTCTGCGCACCATTTGAAGCCATTTACAGCAGAATAGTTCATTGCTTCGTCTACCCTTGATGCAGAACCACAGACGCCTTCACTGCCATTAGTGGGATGAAAGAAGAATGTGAATGGCAGATTGGAAGGAAATTGTCGTTACTGAGAAGTCACGCTTCATTCTGCAACACTACGAGGGTCGTATTTAACTCTAGAGACACCGTGGAACTATGATTCTGAAGAGCTGCGTAATGCACTGCCACACTGGTATTGGTTATCACTCTCGAGCTCCCCTAGTAGTTAATGTATGTACTTTAAGCAACCAGTACTACAATTCCGAGGTGTTTGAGCCAGTTGTCCTTCCTTACCTTCAGGGCTTGCTCACAGCCATACTTCAGCAGGATAATACACGAAAATATGTGACACGCATTGTCCAATGGTTCATCGTCAATATTCAGATGGAATTGCTTCCAGATTGAATTTACTAGCTCTTCAGATGTTTTGTCGATAGAAAATATGTGATCTATGGTTGCTCAACGCTTGATCCAGTTTACATCCCCAGCTGCCACACCAGATCATCTTTTGCAACGCGTGGAAGCTGCTTGGTCTGCTGTAACCCAAGAGCAAATCCAAAGTCTCTTTGAATCAATTCCGAGGCGTATAGTAGCGGTGATATCCAACAATGGTGGCTATTCTGGCTCCTCATTTTTGCAGGAACCATACTTCTCACAGAAGTCTATAAATGTAATCAGTTTATTTTTCGGCAACATGTTATCTACAAAATAAATTTTGTTGTGGTATGTCTTGCCTTTCTTGGTGTTGCAATTTGGATGGCCAGCAGTGTACTTCAAACTGTGTGACTAACATAGGCATACAGTGAATTTGATGGTTGCTTAGAAACAAATTTTATAAGCTTCTGCCGTATAGTAAGAATAAGATAAAAAATGAATAAAATATCCATAATTTATAGTTTTTTGCTAAATAAGTTATTTTTAAAACAAGTAAATTTGTACAGTTGATAAAAAACTCTTTACAAATTTATGTGTACAAATTAAGTATAAAAATTATTAATAAAACTTCTCAATTCTTTTAAAAAATAATTAAACAAAAATAAAAAACCGCAAAAGTCAGTTATTAATATTCATTTAAATGTTAAGCCAAACTAAAGTATTATGACAAAATTGATTAAACTGTAGCTTCATTACTTTTTAATTTTTAGGTGTACAAGAGAATTTGTTTTGAAAAAATAATGAATCTTGAAAGAAAATTTAAATTTATTTTCCGTAAATAAAAAAGTAATATTTAACAATCTTTATCGAAAATGAGTTAAGTAATATAAGTGGTATGGAAAGTCAACGTAAATTCTGCCAAAATGAATAAGATATGTATAAGTACTTCACATGATAAATTACTTTAATTATGTTTAGTTGTGCATTTTATTTTTAGTTCAGTGGCTACTTACATTACATTTAAAGCCATTATTTTTTTCAGATAAAAATGTGTGATGATAGAAATTAATTCTATCACACTTAAGCTGTGTTAATTTTAAACTATTATGCTAGTGATCAGAGTTACTTGGTGAGTCTCTTTTATACTTCATCGTCTAAGACTCATTAGTCAAGGTCTTTTTGACAGTAATGATGTTTACTTAATCAAGATAAATTCAGTCTTTGTCAAGCTATTTAATGGATTTTACGACGAACTTCCAAGAATTTCAAAACCAAATTAAATAGACAGTCTATGATACTTTAAAAACATACACCCACACAAAATGGTAAAGGGAATTACAGAGCCCTTTGGGAGAATTTCTAAAATTTGTTAAGCTTTGCACAATATATCTGGAAGGAAATATTGATGAATAAATTTGTCAAATGTCTTTGTGTGTGCAATTTTCAGCAGTGAAAAAAGAAATACTCAGAAATTTTCGAAATTGTTATTAAAACATTTGATATTACCTTAAAATGTAACGTTCCATGAATATATTATGTAAAATATTATAATAGTCTGAATTTATCCGCTCAAGACAAAGTTTAACCTGACTATGTACATGAAAGTATTAAACACAATGAAATGGGAAAATTTTATATTTTATCAAATGTGAGAATAAATTGACTGTAGGTTGATCATTTTTCCATTAATTTCATATTGCATACATAGATGAATTTAACTGTCAAACATTATTAATATTTCGTAAAATAATATGGCTCTTTAATGGTGTAAAATAGTGATTGAAACATCGATTTAATTTGATTGATACATATTTTACATCGTTGATTATTTACATGATTAATTTAGTCTTAATAAATACAATTTTTTATTATATATCTCTGTAGTTTCTATATATTTCTAATTTATGTTTCTTCTTATATCTAGGATTCTCAGTTAAGGTCAAATGTCTCTCCATAGAAACAATTTTTTAACATATTTATTTTACCAATATGAAATTAGAAATAAAAAAGCACAAAATATTTCTTCTAATTTACTTAAATAGTAAATTCATTATCAATAAGTCTAATAAAATGTAACTGATCGTTAAGGATTGTTAGATATTTATTGATTGAATTTCTGCAGCCACTAGTTTTATTTCTACGAGGCTGTTATAATATTATATGTAAATAAATAGAAATGAGACGGATCTTTTAAAACTTCTTATTTGTATTTAATTCAAATATTTAGCAAGCAATTTAAAAGTTTTCATATAAAACAAAGTATTTTATTGTAAAAAATTTAATGATATATCATTTAGAAAATTAATTGATCAGAAGGTGTATTTTAAGCACAATCATAATATAATGTTATACTTCCATAATGCTGTAGTCCTCCTTCAACATTTATTTTTGATAAAACTTATGATACATTATAATCAAAATTATGCTAATATATAAATATATACATGCGACATGTGTTAAAAATAAGCAAATTATACTAATCAAAGCAGATATTTCCTGTACGGTGAATTTTAGTTTAGCATTTTATTTTGAATAGGGTTTTATTTAAAATAGTGACTTTTTTGATACTTCCAGTAAACGTGTGTGTATGTATGTGTGTGCTTTTTTTCCCTATTTGTACATGAATCTCTTTTATTCAGCAGTACCTCAAAAAATTATGATTAAGAAATTTTGTGTGGGTGCATTAATATTTCTGTATGACATATGTATTATATTATTGTTATTAAGATGGATAATATACTTGAAATTTAAATACATAATTTCCAAAGTACATGAGGATTTGAAACCAATTTTCCATTCTGAATCTCCAGTTAAATCATATTTATTAAAATCTGCATTTTTATATATTTTGAAGCAAAGTAAGAAATTTAAATGCATCTTTAGGTGCAAATATGAAAAAAGAAATTGAAACCAAAGAAAAAATAAAAGAGGAAAAATGAATGAGAAGAAAAAAATTAATAGGAAATTTAGGTTTAATCCAATATAGTTTGCTGTGGCAACATTTTATAATCAATAAAAATTTGATTAGAATTCCATATACAATGCAACTTTAAAATTTTAAAACCGTTTAAATTTTAAATGTTTTAACTTAAAAAATTATATTATTAGGGCAATGGAATATATTTTGTAAGATATTCATTGAATATAACTGATTTCTCCTTTACTTATAAAATCTATTAATATTTTTTTCAATAGTTACTTAAGTTTTTCTTTTTCCTTTTTTCGTAATTTTTTTTATAATTTTCTTTATGCATTACTTGATTTAAGTTCATTACTAATCAATTTCAGTTACATAAAATAAAAAAAGCATCGGTTAAATAGAAACAGTTTTAATGAGATACTGAAATTATCTGGATGATGAAATATATAGCATATTATGGAAAACATGTAGTAGCTATCCAAACCAAACTACAACTTCGTAAAATATTCAATACATCAATCAGGAAATATCATAAATGTGGAACATTTTTAATATACTAGATTAATCATAATATTCATCAAAGTGTTTGAGTGTTTGAAGAAATAGCTATTATTTAAAATGAGGCACAATATATGCACTGCTCTCTTAACTGCCATCCTTTTTATATGATTGAAAAACACTTACTTCAAAGGTTACTGTTTCTAAAATTATTTATGAGAAAAAGTTATTTTGAATATTTTGAAGTTCAAGAATAATTTTTAAATGACCAAAATGTCAAAAAAGGACAGGTTGTTTTTTACATGCTGTTTTTTTATAAAAATATTTCGGTTTGTTATGGTGCATAGATTATAGAGACCGGAGTTCAGATTATTGGTGACAGTATTCTACGCTATTACCATAAATTCTGGTAATCAAAGCTGTAATATATGAAAACATTCAAAGAATCTTTCCTTTAGTGTTTGAAAAATCAGACATTATAACATCGGAGTATTGAGTTTTATGTAAAAGCCAATTCGAAAGGAAACTCACTTATCAAAGGTACTGAGACCATTAGGAGACATTAATAAGAATATTTAGAATTATATTCACATTTTCAGGCTGTATTTTGGTCCGATTTCACTTTAGTGTATAATAACGTGTGGTCACATAAAACTCATTGGATTTTCTATTTCATGGAAGTAAAGTTATCATTGTGAAGATTTGATTCACAGATTTTTATTCTCAAATTTTAAGGATCATTACTATATTGCTTTGGATATAGAAAAACAATTGTGGGAAGAATTGAAACTCACACAACACTTCTCTGAATTTCATTTAGCTCTAGAAAAAGTAATATTGAATGAGTAAAGTTATCTGTAATAAAACTCATAAATTAATTTATTTCCATAGAAGGGCACATAAAGAAGCCTGCATATATTTGAGAGGTCTATATTTAAATGACTTTATTTATTTGTTACACTTTTTATTAGACTTTAAATGACTTTGTTTATTTAAAGGTCTATATTTATTTGTTACAACTCTTTTTTGCTTGATTCTATAACTTCTGTTTTATACTTTTTAGATTTCAGTGAATGTTACATATGAATAGGTATATTTATAATAATTGTCAAATAGTTAAATATTGTGTTATGCCATGTAATATATTTAAACCATGTATAAAAATGAAATAACTTAAAATCTATCATTTTTTGTTTTGGAGGTAATTATAAAAATAATTCAAAAATATTCTTAGGTTTTATAAGCGGAAGGATAAGCAGTTATATAATTTTGTTCACGTTTGCATATTTGTCATATTTTAGACATTAATTGATATAATATTTTTCTCAAATGGGAAAAACATTTTAAAGTTACATTCTAATTTAATTTATTTTGTATTTTACAAAAAAACCTGAAATATAAAAATATTCATAAAATAAATCACGAGAAAAATTTCTATTAAATTAAAAATCATCTTGCAAAGCATGCTTTGACAGAATTTAAGAGAATTACCTACCCTTCATCACGCATTACAAAAACTAACAGATTTTTCTTAACGATTGTCTTCAAAGTTGCTCTTTCTCAGCGGACCAAAGTTAAATACCAAACTGTCGATCCAATTAAAGTAAAATTGAAACACGTCTTTTAGATTATACGCCAGAAGCTGAAAGTCTTGAAAAGGAACCAAAATAATAGAAAATAAAATTCAATTACCGAGTCTAGTAATCCTATCAGACTTCCTCTTATTGGTTAGAGAAGGAAAAATAAGTAAGGATTAAAGTTCATCTCGAGGGTAGCTTAAATAGAGGCAGAAATTGAAAGGGAAAAAATTGTAAGTAAACTTCCTTTCTAACGGAATGAGAAACGTAAATAAAAGTAATGGACTTTTTTATGTGACTGTTGCTTGATAAACATATTACTTTTTTAAGAAAAGAACTCAAGATCCTTAAAATTATTCATTTAAAACTGAATTAAAACTCAAAATTTTGAAAGGTTCTCAAGAACATCTTAATTCAGTTATTGTGGAATAGTTTATGAGAAAGCCTTTGTTTGCCTTTATCATTATTTTTGAATACTATATTTTTCACTTAATAAGGTAATTTTATTTAATCATCTTATTAAATAAATTATAGGTTATAAATTATAGGTTATAGGTTATACATATATTATTAATTAAATAAAATAAATGAATTTTTTTAATTTATTTTATCTTAAATTCATTGTTAATGATTATAAAATAGAATTTTAATTTTCTTTTTATAACGTATTTTTTAAGGTATTGAAAAAAGGTTATTTATATTTGTTAGAATTAGCTTTTCTTTTTATAAACTTAAATTATTCAATGTAACACAAATTATTTTTTTCTAACCGGTTAATTCAGCATATCGTTAAGAACTGACTAGTAATTAAGAGCCTCTTCTAAAAAATAAAAATAAAAAATATTGGGTTTGCATATAAAAAAACGCTTTATCAATTTTAAAGTATTTTATTTTCTTCATTTACAGAATATGTCTTTAAATTTTTGAAAATGTAATTAGAATAAGCTATCTTCTTAAAAATATCATACGTTTTAAAATTTTAATTCGTATATTAATTCATATAGCATCATTTTATGCTATTAATTATTTCAATAAAATTACTGTAAAATAATTGTTGTGAATAAATATTTTGCTTATATTTAGATGTCTGACTTATCAAATAAGATAGAAATAAAGTGCCTTGCTGTATAGAATTAATCACAATTATGTATTATTCATATAAATGTTACTTTGAACTATTATATATATTCGTATGAGCTTTTCATAAAAAACAATTTGAAAATTTCACTTTTAACTATTAAATATTTTCACTTTATTAGGTTTCATACTGAAATTTCGCTAATACTATTTATTACATCTTCCAATATGTGTATGATGAAGAAAAATATTCTTATCGATACACATATTTTTCTTTATCATCTGATCAATGTATGCATATTCCTATATTTCTATTCAAGCAATGGGAATGTTTGATAATCTATGTCAGTAAACATTTTCTTATTAAATTAAATCAGAAATAAAGTTAATTTCACTATTAAATTAAAGAAACATATAAACACATAAAATTTCTTCACATTCCATATGGACGATATATGCCTTTTGTATCGAGTTTAAAGTAAAATGTTAATTATGTGTGATTGAAAGAATTATGTATTCAATTAACATATTTATCATATAAACTTCAGTGTCAAAAATCATCTCTTCGGATCAATGACACGAACTCAATCACTTCCTGCGGGAAGCACATAAAATTGCTCAGTTCAAACTGGATGGGCCGGAAGAACTCAGCCGTCCATAAATGCAGTTTTACGACAGGACTTGGTGGACACTTTCTCGCCATCAGAAGGATATTATTATTCCTTTCCAAAGTAATGACTAAGTATAAAACTCTAAAACTTGAACTGCTATGATTACTCGACAAGAAATAGTTTGCATAGCGCTGTTAATTATTAGGTCTATAAACGACTAAGTGAGCTTTATTCAATTGAACAAAAATTTTCCTTTAATATAGAATATACACTTTGATAAATATCAAATATTCATTTAATTACCAACAAATTGCCTTTTCGTGAGCTGATTTCTCAAGTTTGCATAATACTTCCATGCTATTTGTATGTTTTACTGATTTGTTGAATGTTTTTCTCTCATTCTTGTTGCTTCAATAATTTCAAATGAAAATTAGACTTTGTTATATGTGAAGTTTACTTGTTTATTATGTTTATATAATTGTATCACAATAAAGCTTAAAAATCAATAATTATAATTCCAATAAAACTTTGAAGAAACTTATTATGATTGGAAATCTGTATGTTAGTTAAGAACCAATCTGTAAAATGTTAAACATTAACAAATAAGTTAATCAAATGCTTTATTATAGAAATATGATCTAAGTCACTGTTTGCATAATTATAAATTTACAGTTGTTAAAGACAATATAGAATAATTTATAGATAATATTACTCTATAGTATTGTAATATGTTTCTAGTACATTTAAATTATGAAAATTTCAAGAAGATTGAATGATTAAGAACAATAAATATTTTTTTTTAAATTACTGTCTCCTAAAATATTTTCATTTTAGAAAATAATGATGACTAATTCTTTGGAACCTAAGGATACATTCTCCACATTTACATAGCATATTCTGTTTTAATCAACGATGTTATTTACTCTTAAGCAAAAAAAAATGTGCATCTTTCTAAATGTTTTAATTTTGAATCATGAAATTCCCCCTAAAGATGAGTAAAATTTCATAAAAACCGGTTCATGAGAACTATCTGAAAATATATTTGTTTCTTTTGCAACTAACATCATTTTAGAAATCGAAGTATAAGGAGCAGGCTGATTTCAAGGTAGAACATTTAAATTATGTATACATTTTAAACTTCATGCACACCAAAAACATTATGCACAGCGTGAAAATAATAAAGTAAATTTATCTCTAAAGCAGATTACATGCACCTATGTATTCTTTAAATTTTTGTCTTATAAACCTATTTTTTTATCAAAGATGAATCTTTAAAGTTCAATAACAATATAAAATATACATGCTAAAAAAACTAGAAAAACTAGAACATATTTCTGACTGTCTATATTAATAGAAAGATAAATAGATATAGACATAAACTTATAAACATCATTGTTACTCAATTTTGATGAATACAGTGTTTCTTGATTTTACTTTTCACGATGCTTTTTCCATTTATTCACTTGTTTTATCAAGATCTACCTACAATTCCTTAGCGTTATTTTTTTTTCTAATGTCGTGAATTTTCTTTCTTTGATGTGAAAGTGATTTAGTTTTCTTGTGCAAAAACTATATTTATGTTTTGATTTTTTCAGTACATTATCATTGCTTCGAAGGTGGATTTGAAAGGAATATTTAAGTCGAAATAGATGAAACTAAATATTAATAGATAAAATTTTCAATTAAAACATCTTCATTTTGATTATAGTCATTGTGGTTTATTCCTAACTTGCAACATCGAAATGTAAATTAGTGTCATTGTAAGGATGCATAATAGATATCATCCATATAATGAGTTATGTGATTGACTAATTCTGCAAAAATACGTTGTGAAAGATTCACATAACTTTGAAATATTGAGGCCATTGTGATGCCTAGCCATTTCTCCTTTGGACACGAATCTCAGGAAATATCTAAAATCAAAGGCGTAGACTCTTAGAATACGCTATATAGGTTAAAATTTGAAAATAACCATAAAACATAAAATCTTGATGGTTTTTTTTCTTGTTTTGTTTCGTTAGGCATTATTGTCCCCATACTTTTCTATATGCAATGCATTGTATCTTGTGCGTGCATAATACTCTTGCTTGCCAACTTTTACACCTGTTAATTTTTATTATACTTTTAGTCATTTTAACACAACCTTTAAATCTTCAATATTCTAATCAATTAGAGCAAAAAAAATGGTATTGCTAAACTAAAATTTATTGTTGTAATCGATATTGTAATAGCTCTGCGTTGTTTAAAATTCACACAGTCCCTGTAACGCATATCAATAAATTACCATAGCTAAATTTTTTGTTTCATTCATTGAATATTTGCTCTATGTATGTACCTATACAAAGGGCCCCAAAAGATACATAAATAGAGCAAGTTTTCTTCGTTTACACAGTACATCATTTACATACGTAACTGCAATTAAAACAGTACATAAAGAGTTGTAATAAATTATAAAATGAAAGCTAAATAAAAACGTTTTTGATTATTTTTACATTTTTTATTGACCTGTCTTCAAGTGAAAAACTAAGGACCCTCATCAGCTTAGGTTTTCACTAAATATTTCTGCTTTATTGTAACATGTTATTTTAAATTTATGCATTTACTTTTTGCAACATTTTACGTTTCATGAAATATAGCAAAAGGTAAACTTCAGTTATAAGAAATAAAATTTAATTTAAAACTTACTAATAAATGTAAGATATTCTGCTCCAGATAATGTAACATGCCAATTTTCTGTAATTGTTTTTCTCTAGGTATAAGAGGATTTTCGAATATATATATATATATATATATATATATATATATATATATATATATATATATATATATATATATATATATATATATATATATATGTGTGTGTGTGTGTGTGTGTGTGTGTGTGTGTGTGTGTGTGTGTGTGTGTGTGTGTGTGTGTGTGTGTGTGTGTGTGTGTGTGTGTGTGTGTGTGTGTGTGTGTGTGTGTGTGAACGTAGTTTTATTTAACAATTTAAAATATTTTTATCTGTTCTTTTATTAATTAAAAAATTGATAATTAGCTTAACAATTAATTTCTTAAATTATTACTTAAATTGTTTTATTTTTTATTTTACTATGTCTAGTGTATTTTAAATTATATTATCAGTAAATAATATATATCAAAAAATATATAAATCTTTACTTCGATGGTTACAGGAGCAATTGCTAATCAATGACCGATTTGCGATGAGTGATTGTTTCCTAGAGAGAAATTTACCGCAATATACGTGAAAAATGCCGCAGCATAAATCTTAAGCATGGACTTCACAAGAATAAGACAAATTTATCAGACACTTTTCAAAAACCGTGAAGCGATACCAATCTATGAAATAAGTCACGTTTCTATATTTTTTTATAGAAAGTCATTTTGTTGTAATAAATGACAAAAATATGTGACAAGGTTTTGAAAAAGTATTTCTTGTCACATATAATGAAGCAAACCAGTAAAATTTCATCAACTGAATAAGTTATAAATTGTCTAAATGTTGTAATTTATTATCCTAAGGTTCCTAACTAAGTGCATTTTTAAGTTTGTTATTTGTCACGATTCTGCAATTAATTTTTGTTTTGTCAAATAAGAAATAATATTTAAAAGGTTCATGTAATACAGCAAACTGTAATAAATACGAAAGATAATTGACCAAAGAAACATTGATTAATATGAACATTTATGAACATTGTTAATTTTATTTAGTTTGGATTATGAAAATAAATACAACAAACTAAAGAATAAAGCAATATTTTGAGTAATGAGAGTTAAAATTAAAACACATTAAGAAAGATCTTGAACACAGAAAAATAAATGAAAAAATATAAAGTACAGTGACAGGATAAAGGACAGTCTTTCTCTTTTAATTTATGTTATCAAAAATTACGCATGAATAAAATGTATGATCATTTAAATCTATTAATACATTTTCCATAAAGAGAAAATATTTAATACGGACTTGCGTTTGCTATTCATATTTGGAAATTAAAAGAAACTTAAATAAAATTTATTCAAAATTGTCTTTTTAATTAACATCATAATTTTTTAGTTTTTCAGACTCAATACTTGAAGAAACCTACTGTTCCTAAAGATATGTAGTAAAATAAATTTAAAAAAAATGTTCTAATAATTTTATGGGAATTACGAAATTCTAAATACTGAAATATAAAATTAATAAGAATAAGCACATTCTCATCTTAATTTCACATAAATATAAAATATCTGAATATTGTATTTCAAACAAAAACTTAAAATCTAATGTTTGATTGAACGTATTTCGAGTACCATGATTGCGAAAGATATTTTAATTTATATTTTATTTTACTAAAGTTTCACAATAAATGATAGAGTAAAGGTAGATCATATGACTATAGAAGAAATAATGTATTAAAAATACATTATATGAATAAAATAAAATTAATTTTTGTTTCAAATTATATATTTTATAAATGTTTAAGTTTCTTCCTTTTATGATGCGCATTGATTTAAAATTAACTAATTATTCATTTAAAGACAGATTTTCAATATTCAAGAAATTATTTGTAATGATACATAGTATAGTTTTATTGTAATTTAAATTTCATAATATATAAGAATTGGAACGATCTTTCATTTTAATTATAGAACCATCCTTCAGCTTTCATGGAATTTCGCTTTTTTTCTATGTATATTTTTTCTATATATATATATATATATATATATATATATATATATATATATATATATATATATATATATATATATATATATATATATATATATATATATATATATATATATATATATATATATATATATATATTTTCAATTATTATCTGGAAACTCATTGGGGATTTTTATTGAAAGAAATATAAAATTTGCAAACAACAATTCTATTTTACATATATATATATATATATATATATATATATATATAATTCTCATTTCATTTGTACCCACAAAAGTTAGGAAATATTAGGCATACATTTATGTGGCAAATATAATTTTAAATGGCATTGCTCTTTGAATTAAAAGTTTTTCTTCTACCAAACTTTAGATTTTATATTATTTGTAGCTGGATTCTCTCAAAAAAGTGAAAAATTTAAATTTTAAACAAAGTATATTATTGATTACTTTCGTAGAAATTTTGAATGTTCATGTGAATTATAACTTGTTAAAAATTATAACTGAATTATACTTAAAGGTAGTTGAGATTTTATGAACATTTTTTAAATATTCTTTATTATTATAAGTAAAATTTTCATAATGAAAATTTTAAAAAGTAATTTTTATATAAATCAAAAATAAGAAGTGTTTTGGTTGTCAGAAAAGTCTGTAGCCAAATTGGCTGTTGGAAGATAAACTCTCTGAATTAAAGTAAATACATGTCAACATCTCGTTGTTTTGAATTCTACAAATACAATACTTCTGGTGCTTCCAAACCAATTTGAAAGTAATGTAGCAAGTGAAATATCTCGCGAGTTCAAAAGTGACCATAGAATGACAAATTCACCAAGCAAATAAACAAAAAATTCATATTGAGTTTTGCATTAAATTCAGATTTAATTACAAAGGAAAGGAAATTAAATGAATATTTAATTCATATTAATGTGAGTAAACTAAGTATATTCAACAAATTATGCATTTGCTGCAAAGATAAAAAATTTCAATATGAGGACATCTTCAGCGGCTTTCATCACGTGTAAAACTGAAACTGACAATTTTATCTTATTTAAGTTTCAAATTTTCATAAAATGATTTTGTAAATTTATTCGAATTTCTTTTTATTTCATACGACAAGATAACAGAAATTCCTCTATAATTTGATTGATATTACAGAATCTATGAATCTTTGAACCTTATAATATTACAAATTAAGATTATACAAAATATTATACTTAATTATTTTTTAATATTATCAAATTTACATGAAGTTCTCTCATTTATGATATGAAATTCGCTTGCGTAAATAAACAAACAAATTAGTTATTCCTCGAAATTTATGCGTAAATATAGAAATTAATATTACTACATAAATTGGAAAAGTAATGGTAAGCAATTACAATAGAAACATTTTTATTTTACAATTCTCAAAAATATTTGTTTACTGTAACAGTGGTTCAATTTCTAAGATCAGTTTTGACATGACAAATTAAATTAAGCAATACAATTTCAAAATCGAATATCATTAAGACATATCATTAATATAAATTAGTAATGATATTAAGAAAATCTTTAATGATTTATATAATTTTGAATATGTGTTTAATGATTATGAATATGTGTTTCCTAAGACTGATAATTATTTATATTTTCGGGAAAAAATTTACTAATGAAAATAGAAATCGGAGAACTATTCAGCAGATGAAAATGTTATAATTTTTCTCTCTGATACTGGTTCTATGTTATAAGAAAATTTATCATCCGGTCTATAGAATAACATAAAGATCTAAGAGATTTTTGGACTAAAAACGCATGATAAATAAGATCAATACAAGTCAGTAAGGACAAGAGATCTATTAATTTAGATTAATAATTTAGATTATTTATTAATTTAGATTAAAAGATTAATAATTCTCTATATTCCCCAGATATTTCTTAAAGTGATTATCACTAATTCAGTTTCCTCATAAATAAAAGGGCAGCGTTTAACGGTTCTACTATGTTAGCTGCACAGTAAAAACATATTAATTTTGCACAACACATTTTAGGAAACATTTTAGCAAATGGTTCTATTTAGTAAATGTGTTTACATTTTTAACATAATCTTAACGCATGATTTTTGTTAGTAAGTAATCAATTTTCTTTTGTTCCGAATGTCTTACTATATTACTAGAATAGGAATTATATATATATATATATATATATATATATATATATATATATATATATATATATATATATATATATATATATATATATATATATATATATATATATATATATATATAGCCAATCTGGAATAAAAATGCTTATTGATTTAAATTACGCATGTTGTTAATTCGTAGATAAAAAAATTCATTTCAAAATATATTTGTTATAAACGGACCAATAAAGAATTAACTATCATACCACACTATGATTTCCATTTAGGAAGAAACATTTCATGACTTATATGCAAAATGCACATGAAATAAGAAAAAATAATACACCTGAACATTTCTGAACGAATTGAAAAGCAGTGAGAATTTAATTAATTGATAAATTTTGCCTGAATTAACAACAACACATGATAAAATTCTTAAGAAAATCCTAATATTCTCTTTGCTAATCTAAAAGGAACATTGGTAAAGTTTTAACAGCTGAATGTACCACGATAGTAAAATAAGTGAAAAAAAAGCAACCCGATCTTGTGGTGTTTTGATATCAAAATATTTAAATATGCATTGATTTATATTGATAACGGGAGTGATACTAAATCATATTCCAAAAACAGACTATAGAATTTCGTTATTTTTAATTCTGATATCCTCAAATTATATGAATCTTTTAATAAAAAGATGATCATTATAATGTTGTATAATTTAATTTTTTTTCTTGATACCTAGTTCAAACTAAATTATTTCGTAATAAAGTTTATAATGAACTCAACTTAATTAAGTAAAAATGTTGAGCTGTGACATATATTTTAATAACAATAAACTTAAGGTATTTTCTAACCGTTTTAAAAATCATGCTGCATGTATGTATATCTTTATGCATGAGAAATGTAAATGTAATATTTTTATTTGAATGTATTTAATCATGTTTCGTTTTAAATTTTACATGCAAGATTTCAAAGAATACAAGAAATCTATCTTTATTTTTATTTATTTACTTTTTTTGCTTTACTTTGTATACGTAATTTAATTTAAAATTTACTAAAACTCTCATTACTTTGAGAATAAAGAGGATTTCTTAAAATAAAAAGATAAAAATTTTAATAAGTGAATATAATCTAGTCCTATATTGGCTTCTTTAAGGAAAATTTCAAACATAATTTGATTAACTATGTTATGCAAGGAATATCTTTTAAAAATAGAGATAATTCCATTATCAACTAGCACACTTGAATCAAATTGAAGCTTTTTTTATAGTTAACAGACATTTAATGCACTACTTTTTCTAATAATAATTACTTTAAACAGAGAAAAATTTCAGACTTTGATATTTTTATTTTTTGTGCTTAAAAAGTCATTTTGTATTTGAAAAAATATAAAAGTTTTTGAAGTTATTTGAAATAGTTACCATATAACAAAATATTAAACTAATATTCTTTACGTTTGTTTTAAAATATAGTTTATCATTCCATATCTATTTCAATTTAGTGATAAATCCTTTATAGTAGTATATTTCATATTACCTTTTATTTTTTGGAAATTAATTCTTTTATGTAGTTAATAATTTGTACCCTGCCATTTTATGGAAATATTTGTGAATTTTAAATTGAAATTAATATATTTTTACAATTATTTGATTAATTTTTATTAATAATATATATTTGTGATGTCAATGGCTGTTCATTTGATTCAACGAAATTAAGTTTTATTTTGAAGAAAGTGGAGACAAATCTTTAAAAAAAGTTCAACTACTTCAATTTATTGAAGCCGTTAGTGTAAAAATTTCTACATGAGAGCACAGTATCTGGTTTGAAATTTTTAATTGTAAATAGTAATCTGTAACTGAGTTCCAAATACATTTGTTGAGTAATTTTAGTGCTGAAATTATACAAGTACTATTGCTCAATTTCAAATATGATGTTGTTCCATGACGTTTGCTTAAAATATTAAATCTCATAATATTTTTTTCATAAATCTATATTTACTTAAGAACATATATTTTTATATTTTATCAAGGTGATTGATGTTAAAATATGTCAACTCTATTCAGGAGCTGTTTCTTAATCGTACACAATAGCAAAGCGTGAACATAAAAGAAGCAAAAGCAGTCAGTTGAAGAGAAAACAACCATTTTCGATAACGGACCATTAATCGGATCATCCTTTCCCAATTTTTTTCAGACTTTTCTCTGCTCACTTTTCCTTTTTTTCATTCTAATCGGACACAGAGAGAAACTTCTTGCCCTGTATGGATAAAGGCGACAGAACTGATACCCTAGGCGCCAGATGCTTCCTCAGACAGGGATAATCCACAAATTGAATATGTGACCTGAAGTGTAATCTAATTGCATCATAATAATGGCCATGCATGTTTCTTTTCTGAAGACAGCAATAATAGCAACCAAGACAAAAATATATGTATTCTGAAAGACTATCAATATTTATTTAAAAATGAGAAAAATATTAATTATTAATTGATACCATGAATTATAAGTGATACATTTTATTGATAGAGGTATTATTGGATATTTGCTATAGAAACGGGAGAGTTTCTTCAATAAGTGTTAGGTAATTTCCATCTGCGCAAAATTAGTATGAAGCTAGGCTATAGAGTCTAATTAATATATGATTGTTTTATATATTCATGTCAGAAATAAATCCTGTTTTAACAACTAATGATAAAATATTTCAAATCATATTCAGATTATGTTAATTTTGTTAACTAAATTGACAGGGAGTAGTTTTATATTATTTTAACATTCATTAACATTCTAATTTTAATAAAATTTCAATTTCAGCATGATTATAGAAATCTAATCCAGAATAGAATGATATGTTAAATTTTGTTCTCTATTAAACCAGATCTTTATGTTTATAAGCTACTAAAAACCCAGATTTTGTATTTACTTAGAAGAGAAAATTTATTAAACTGCGTAAAATTTCCATTTGAATAAACAAACTCGAGAAAAAATGTTGTAATAGAGTGCATATGCTAAATGTAAACAAATAGTTGATAAAATGATTTGAGTAATATGGTATCACAGGTATTCTAGAGTACATGAATATGACAAATTCTTTGCAGGGATTCACTTAGCTTAAATCAAAAACAAAAAGTTCAAACAATATATCTATAGAGGGAAAAAAAACTATAAGAACCTTATTAAATTTTTAAAAAAATAGTGATCAACAAGTGTTATTGATACCATCTTCCAAATGAGCTCTAATGAGAATATTGATTGTTTGAAGACAATATTTAGAAGAGAAAATGCTTCGTTTTCACTCTGATAATTGAGTGTAAAGATTGTAGAGGTAAACATTGTTGCAGTAAGAACTTAATTTTCGTGACTTAAGTACATTAACATTTAAAAAAAAAAACTTATCAAAATAAAGTAATGTTAATAGCAGATAATTCTTTGCTAATGAGATTTACCTAGAACAGAAAATTCAAAATATCATTCATAAATTTATTTATATGATCATATATAAACCCAAGCATGATAATAACAAATGACGTGTCTTTTAAAATATGTAAAATTTTACTATCCATAAAATTAATCTGTATAGTAAGTGGTTCCTCTATATCGTTTAATATAAATTATTTTGTCTCTACTGACATAAAATATTTCTCAATATAATAAATTTTGCATTTATGATAAGATCAGATGTTGGAAAATTACGAACAATTTTCTCTCCTGTAAATTGTGAGATGTCATAATGTTTAATTTTCTTCAGAAAATACAATCAATCAATATACCTATTATGATAATCAAAGTAATGCATGTTAGGAATACCTCCTACAGAATTGATGAAGTTTGGTTACATCTTATAGATGTTTATATATAAATCATAGAAGATTACCCACCAAAGACTTCTGGTATAACAAAAAAATCTTCAAATGATAAATCAAAATTTCATGCTATTCAAATAGTAATGAAAATGCAATAAAATGGAAATCCATGAAGTTATCCAATATAAACACTTTATATTATATTTTTAAATTGTTTTTAATTATGGTACCCATTTCATGAAATAATTTGATGATAGACTACATATTTTACAATTTAAGCATACTAAGACAGTAATACATTAAAGTTTAATCTAAAAAAATAAAATGGCACAAAAATGCTTTGAGTTTCATTCACATATTTTGCTAAATTATTGCAATACCATTTTAATATCTTTTCGGCACTACCCACTTCGTTGTTTTGACATAAGAGAAAACTACAATGTTAACTTTAGAATCAATTTAAAAGATAAAAATATCCAAAATTCAGAACATGCTCATATTGTTTTCCGGTAGAACAACATTCTTTTGCATACATTGAAATCCATGATTATCAAATTAATAATTTTGATTTATTTCCATCTTGATAAAATATACTAAGCAATTAAAAAATCAATGTCTTAAAAATCTTATGAAAGACGTTCTTAAAAATTATTATGGAAACATTTATAAGGAGAAAATAGCAAGTTTTAAGAAAATTGCGCTGATTTAAGAAGAGATATGTTAAACATATCAATTCATAATTTTGATTCTGGCGTTTATTAATTTACTAAACTTAAAACCAGAATTCAAAATTTTTAATTTTAATGTTAACTATACATCTTAGGCACTTTCGCATATGACAAAATGATAATGAGCGCCAAGTAAAGATATTACATTGCTTTATTTATTTTAATTTTCCTATTAAATTTATGGTAGTTAGAATCAAGCGATACAAAAAATAATCAATTGTGGATAAACAATGTGTTTTCTGAAAAAATGGCGGGTATTGTACCTTAAAATAATTGCTGATAGATAATTTTGCACCTAATCTATTAAGTTATTACATATAAACAAATGACAATTAAATTTGAAATTACATTTGATATCAATTAACACAAATAAAAATCTAGTTTTTTTTAACTTCAAGTAACTTACTTATTATATTTTAAAATTGTTTACTTTTACTATTTAAGAGCTATTGATTTAATTAAATGGATGTTTATTAGGTCACCATACAAGTGTATATCTAAAACCATATCAATCATTTTAGTTCATCTCATTCACATTAGGATAATCCAGTCTTATTGTGTATATTTCATTAAACAACGAAGCTATTATTTTATTTCATTATTATGTTATAAGATTATTACGTTTAGAAGTACAAATCGCTTGCTGATGCTGTGTTTAAAAAGTTGAGTAGCTGAATAATTTTACATTAAAACTTGGTAACGTCTAAAAGCATAAAATTTGATTCGTCTTGAGTAAATTATAGAGGATTGAACATTTTTGCTGCAAGCAAAATTAAATTAGCAATTTTTAAAATTGAAAAGTTATTTACCGATTTACTTGAATTTAGCAAATCACGTTATGTTTTATTTTTCATTTTTTTGATTTTAAAATCGTAAATTTTAGGTTTTTTTCTTTCTTTTTTTTATAAATTGGAATACATTTTATTTAAGGACTAAAAATAGCCTTAAGCGCATTAATTATTTTTTGTCTTGAACAATCATTAATTTTCTAATACACGTTCCGTTGAACAAAATCAATTAATCATAAATACCCATTTTCTTAAATTTAATTTACATTTATATGATTCATGTTCAGAGTGCACTAAATCATTAATATTTTGTATTGAAAGAGGTTTTCCATTGTAATATTCATGAACAAACAAAAATATTTAGCAGTTTTTATAACAATAGATATTATTTGATATGTTGATATATATGCAGAAATTTATGTAGGTATGATTACTTCAATATGTGTAAATGATGATATAATTTAAATATAACATTCAAAAATTTTACCGAAATGCATTACAGCTGATAAAAAACACAGATAAATATTTTATTCAAAACATTCCATTGCATAATATTAAAATATGTATTTACTTTATATGTTTGCGTACAATTTGAGATAGCTAAGTATACATCATTAAAAATTTAAATATTGTAAAAGTAAGATACCTTTAGAACTTGTTACTCATTATCTAGTGAAAGATTTTTCAAAACTATTGCCTTTCAATAACATGTCACAAAAATTATTAAAATCTGTAAGATATCCAGACGTATATAGCATGATGAATTCAACATATATCATTGATTATTCATAAATTTGAAAACTATAAAATATTATTGTTTAAAAACGTCTTAACCTCAACTACTAAAATAATTTTCCATAATCAAAATTTATTGCCTTTTATTAACATATAAGCATAACCATTTGAAAGAAACTAATTAGCTTTTGAAATTTTTAAGCAACTTTAACATATTGAATTAATTATAAAATTTATTTTTAATGAAATATAATTGGGCATAAATTAGAAAGGAAATTCTCACCATTGATTGAAATTTTACTTACAATACAGTTTTTGAAATAATTATTTAAAAAGTGTCCTAAAGTAAAAATTGAAAATTCTTTTGATTTATTTATAATTTCAATTTTTCTAGTATAGCTTATGATGTGTTATTTGTTATTCTCCAACAAATACTCACGTACGGTCATAACTTAATCGGAGTGATTATCTTTTAAGCATTATGAGTGCCAGTCTATTTGACTGTTAAAGATCTCTCAGATGTATTTAAGGGAAAGTGGTGGTATATTATTCTCTTTCTATTTAATAAAATGCAAAAATATTGAGAAAATATTTCTTATTAATTTTTATAATTCATCAATTTTCATTTTCGAGAATTTACACAATAATTTAATTGATTTAAGGAAATTCGTTGATGATAATCAGTAAAATAATGGAAATATTATTATCATTTGCCAGTTGAGCTGTTTTAAATCTCAATATTCGGTAATTATCAACTTCAAATCATTTTTTCATTTACCGTATCTAAAAAAATAGCTTGATGAAAAATTACTTATCAAGTAAAAATAAATTATCTGTATTTTCTAAATAGAAATATTCCACATTTTATTTATTAGTAGACGCATTTTGTAATTAGATATAATACAGCAAAATTTGATTATTCGCAACTATTGTTTTCCTCGCTTTTTATAAAAGTACATTCTTAACATTTAAATTATCAAAAAATAGCTGTAGGAATTTTTTGTTGTGTTGTTACGATATCCTTAAATTTCAAAAGGAAAAACTTTCTTCAAATTGAGGTATGCAAAAAATGCTATCCAAAAATCCTTAAAAATATTACAAAAAGTGTGGCCATTAGAATGAATCTGCTAAAATGTGTGTGTATCTAATTTATACTCTTAAAACCATGAAATAATATAAAATCCAAATATTATTTTAATATTGTAAAATTAGACTAACAATAAAATATGCAAAATTTAAATGCAAGAATATTTCTTACTTATAAATGATAATAATGACAACTATGAATAATCAATATTCGAATAATTAACAATAATTATATTAAAATGGAGCAAAATATTATTATTAATAGCTCGATTATAAACAGCTATAACATTTTAAAATTTGATTTATATTAGATTACGTTGTTAGTACGATTATCTATGCTAATCTCATTCTTCTATTTATGCATATAGATAAGAATACCAAATCAATAATATAAAGTTCATATTAATGTAACAATACATGAACATATAACTAAAGCTTTATACGTCCCCTTCAAAAATTGAAAATATTTATATAAATTTCTTTTTGAGGAAAAGTATATTACTGAGAATAACAGCTCCATTTTATATAATGTCGCATGTCAGGAAATTTTACGCTTCATGCATGATCACATCTTTGAAAAGCAGAATCGTTGACAAAAGTTAAAAATGTCACTTTCAACACTTCTGCACAAAAGGAAATTCACCTCCTTTAGTAACTTACTATTGATTGACATGTTGAAAGCAAGGGGATTATTTTTTGACATTTACTTACTTCATAGTAGCAGTAAATAAAAAATATTTGTTGGATTTCAATTCAATATATTTTATGTAATTCAGAACTGAAAAGTTAAAAATATTTAATAACGCATTATTATTTATAATTATAACCCAAAAAAAAACAATCTATAAAATGCATGTAGCAAGATATGTTTAATTATGCTGCAAACACATTTAATTTCTAATCATTTGCATCATAAAATGTTATTATGACCATAACATTATGTCAGAGAAATTTCATTATTCAAAGTCTTATATAATTGCATTTTCCATGAAAATGTTACTGGACTTAAATTTTGTCTTAATCGTGTAAAACGCCATCTTATTAATTTATTAACTTAACCTCTAAATTTTATTATTTTAAATTTATTTTGGGACAAATTATTTAGTATATGCAATACAAAATTATTTTTTGGTGATGATTTTTTATGTAAATTTTTTAGACGTATTTTTTTAGGAAAATAAAAATAACTTATTTCAACTTTTAAATGCTTAGATTTATGTGTCAGTTCATCTCAATAAAATGTTATAAGAAATTGCATTGATTTTTGCATGTTTTTGAAGCAAAGACAAAAAGTATGCATTGTATATTAAATTTATTTTTATTCTTATATCATACTTGCATAATTTATCTTGTTTAATTCATTTGCAAATCTTATATGACAATTACACATTAGAAATTTTTTCTACGGTACTTTATATATATTTGTACATATGTCATTTTAAATTTCAGTAAAACTTATATGTGCATATCAGACCTTTATAAAATGTTTGCATAAATCAAACATTCAGAAGTTAAATTTACTTTTAAAATTATCCTATTTTTCGTCAAACTTGAGTCTCATATTCTTTGCCTGTCATTTTCTTAGCCAAATTTACAAAACTCACTCTCTACAAATTTACTAATCTTTTATTTGAGTTATGAATGTTTATAATTAAAAAATTATTCTATTTGCAAGAAGATATAAATTTTTGAAATTGCAGTATTCATTTCCCTCATATTTCAGTTTAAAGTTCTCCCTTTAATGTCTCAATGATTTCGGTAGATTAAAACACATGGATTACATTTCATACTTGAATTTCCTTATTAAATTATGTAAGAAAAATAATATATTTTAATCTGAAATATTATATTAGGAAAGTGGATTTAAATCACAAAGTGCATGAATCAGCTTTATATGTCGTAAAAAAACTATACGAGATCTAATTGATTCTAAAATGTATATTTTGAATCGTTTATTAAATATACGATTTCTTAATACTAAGCATATTTAAATGAGATAATCTGTATCACATGGAATTTTACTCCAAAAAAAGTTCAGATGTCAATATTTGTACTAATATCAGCAATTGTGAAAGTTAATATGTCGTTAATATAAATGTAATTAGCATGATCATTTTAACCTCTTAAGAGGGTATATTCATAAAAAAAAACATTATAAGAATTGGTAGTTCTTTAATATAAAACAAGAATGTTGATATAAAGCATTGATAATGTTGAATTGAATAATATAAATGATTTATAAAAATATTTAGTCTTTACTTTTTTCTTCAAAATTTAAAGACCTTTGCAAAATTAACACTTCGGACTCTTATAATCATTATTGAAAAATCATATCCGGATTACGTACATTTTATACTAGATGCAATATTTAATACAAAACTAGTAAAACTGTCCTAATAATATATAGTAAATAAAATAATGAAGGAGAATTGTTAACAATATAAGACTAAGGAATTAAGAGGTGACACAAAAAATATAATTATTGATATAATACGTAATACGAGTAGCTGTCAGGAACTTTACTATCTACAATTCTCCTCCTTCAAGAAATGTACAAAGTTAAGGTGTTGCTTAGAGTGCCTAAAAGCAAAGTAATTAATGTCGTCTTTAAAACTTGAATAACTGTTTTTTAAAGATGTGGTTTACATTGTAGAACACTAAATATATATAATTTAGCTTCATTTAATTCTGTGAATTAGGGGAAGTTAAAACAGAAATGAAATAAAAATTATAAGTAAAATTAATCCAGAGTGACCAGAGAGTATCCATAGACACTCGTATCAATGGATTTAAGTGAAAACCCCACGATTTTATAAAGAATGTGTATTTGAAACATTTTTGTTCATTACCAATTCTTTCTCATATTTAAGGAAATTCTTTAAAATTTAAATAAAATTTTTGCTTCTATATCTGAAATATTTCTTCTGATATAATTTAGATAAAATTTTTATTTGAAAAAAATATAGAAGGTTTTTATTAAGATAGCATCAGACGAATTTCTGAAGTAATTATAAAAAAAAAGGAATAAAATTCACATATTATTTATTTATCTTGTGGAATTACAAAAATTAATTTTAGTTTAATGTAAAAAATTTCTTTTATAATTAATGCACTTCTTATTCCGTTTATATTTATATCAAGATAATCACAATCACCATATGATAGTGACTGTATAAAAACGCAATTATTTACAATAAAAGTACATAAGTAAAGTATAAATACCAATGTGAAATTTATTGTATTTATCATGTATACAAACTATTCATGATAAATTTTTAATTTTCATTTTTAAAATAAGATGAAATGCTTTTATATATTGATTTAAATGAATTTGCTGCACAGGAATTGCAGCTCATGATTATTTTCGTATTTACAATTTAAAAACAAAATACCTTGTGATTTAAATTATTAAATAAATAAAAGTAAAAATTCACTTTTATTCACTTTTTATAAATATACATTTATAAATTATATAAAGATAGTTAATGCATACAGTCATCATTTGAATTTAGAATATCAATTTGATACATTTTTTGAGACTGATAAAATATTTTAATGATTTGCCTAAACTTCTGCTGCATTGCACAATTTAGAAAGAGTAACATTTTAGATAGTGATGAAGCAATTGAAATTTATCATGATTATTTTAATTGAAAGGGATTTTTTCTAGATTCATTTATCTCTTTCTTACACTTCTCCTTGAATTTATTTTCCCCCTATCCTTATATATCCAGAAAACGTCTTCCATGCTTTGATAAAACGCAGACGTTTGAAATATATACTCTTCAGAATATTTGTGCAAGTTAAGATAAATATTAACACTTGGCTACTTTGGTAAATAAGAAAACACTTTTTGATTCCATAGACAACAGTTGATAAAATAAAAAATAGATGCTGTTCTCTTCTTATTTTCTGTTTCTAATTAAATACAAAAAAGTCATAATAAAATTAGAAAAACAATGTAAAATAAAAAAGACACATGAACAAGCATTATTTTTTGTTTATAAATAATATTTTCTAATTCATATTTTTTGCAAATTTTGTTATGCTAAAAAGTATAAATATTTGTCTCTGTGTCAATAAATCCTTTTCAAAGCTTATAAGAATTTCTGATTTTAAATTGTGGAACTTAATTTGATTTTACAAGCTCACATAAGTAACAAATTTCAAAATGAACCCCTTCATAAGAATTTGATTATTCAAGTCCTTTAATTATTAAATTTGTCATTTATTTAAATAATTCATATCAAAACACAGAAAGCTTTTAGTAGAACTTAAATAAAACATTTAAAAAAAGCCAGTAATTTATTCCTTTATTTAGATTTAACACTTCAATATGAATAAAACATGATACGAAATATATTTTTTCTTTTTTATAGTAAAAATATATCTAAGTTTGCCATTAAATGTATATTATTATCTGAGTTGGTGCTCCATTTTCAATTTTGGTATTTATTATTTTTTCTAAGTTCATACTGCTTAAAAGGAGTGCTAAATTAAAAATTCCTGATAATTATTAGCATTTTTTTTAAATTATCACTTTATTTTCACTATGAGAGTTCCTGACAAAGTATTAAATTACTATCTAGTAAAATATGTAAAAATACTATAGCTCCTCGTTCTAATTAATGTTGTTGCTATACAATTTTTGTTTGATACAAAGTAGAATTGTGAACTACTTATCGTTCCCCATCATTTTATTTGAACACATTTTGAATGTACATGCATGTGAATATTCTTTTATTAAATGCTAACTTATACTTCTTATAAGCTAAGTCGGTAATAAATCATAAAATAATAAGAAGTAAAAACTGATAAATCATAAATTTATTTTCTTAATATATTTTGCGGCAATACTTGGAAGTTTATTTAGATGAGTTTATAACTGTTGTCTTTAGTGAAATTTTCTTTTCAACCAAATTACTGAGGAATCAGATTATATAACATATTACCTGTTAGATTTTAGTATTATACATTAATTGATTACTTATGTCTATAAATACTCTGAAAGTTTCAGTAAAAATTTAGAGCATTTATAAATGAATTTAATTTTATTTGAATCATTCTCATTTAAAATATCTTGATTAAAACAATCGATATTTTTCTAATTAACTATTTTTAGATTAAAAAAGTTTATTTCTACATCTGTCCATACTTAATCCATACTTAATTCAAAGCACGCAAAATATAATGAACATGTGTACTTGTAGAAAAAAGTTAGTCCTTTACCTAAATACTTTAGTCAGACTTTTAAATAGAAAACATCCGTCTTAACTAGTTTATTCATCTACAAAAAATATAGTACTTAATATAGTAAAATATTCAGTAAATATTTTCAATTTTATACTTTGCACGTCAAATTGCAATAGAAATTTAGAGATATAATGGGAGATATTGAATATTGCAAAACACGTATACCATGCTATTATAAATTATATCACAAATGTGCTGGAATAATTAATGATATATTTTGCATCATTGCTGATTAATTTTTTAATTTGAATAGGCATTTTATGCTTAACACATAATTTTTACATCAATGTTCAGTCTCAAATGATTTTTCTTCTGTTATTTGGAAAATAGTTTTATCAAAGATGAAATTTTTGTAAACTTATTGCTGAAATACAAATTTAATAAAGAAAAGTTTAAATTTTAAGATTATTTTAATGCATTATGTATATTTGTCCACACAATGACTACATAGTTCCTTATAGATTTTTAATATAAGCTACAGTACAAAAACGCAAAAATTATTATAAAACCATCCAAATGATATTCAGCTATAATGACCCATATGAGACATTTTATTATGATTTGCAAATAATAACAAGTAATGCAGAATATGTGAGGAATAATGATACAATTTTGCTAAGATAACTTATTATTCAATGATAAAAAAACTGTAAATTACTTCGAATTATGATCTTATGATCTGTAAATTAAGAGCAATATTTAAATATGATTTTATTACAGAATACGACTGTATATAAAAATTAAAAGAGAAAAAATGTGCAACTCAAATATTATGTTTTTAATGATTATTTTTAATCTGCAAATCTTATAACATCAAACATTTAAGTTTATGAAATAAAATACTTAATTTTCAAAAAGTATTGTTTTCACTACTTATTAAATACCGGTATAATAGCATAAGGAAATCATTTTTCAATTTGATAAAAATTTTAATCTGTACTAAAATATATCACACTGTTCCGCAGATATTCATCGATCTCGAAAATAAGCATTGCCAATATTTGCACGGACTACGTTCCTGCAATCGTAATCAGATAGCCATGTATCAACTTTATTCGCGGAGGGCAGGAGATCCGTAGAGAGAAGATGATTGCAGCTTAAGAAAGGTCGACATTCCATCCAAGGGCACTTCCGTTCTACCTCTTCTGCCGGGGTTACGCCTCCCTCATTGCAGCCATCCAGAATCTGACAGCCCTATCGAGTTGCCCCTCAAGATTGATCACTCGGGCCAGGAAGAAAGGTTTCGAGGAAGAATAGAAAGATATCTTCATAAAAGGATCAACGTCAGCAACAGCATCACTGCCTAGAGACGACGCTCGAACAAACAATGCCTCTGGTTGCCTATTTTATGACCAAAAAAGTAAAAAAAAAAGGTGAAGTGCCACATCCTCACTTCAAGAGCACTCGAAGTGATGGAAAATTTCTTAGAGAGGCATCGATGGAATAAGACGCATTTTCTAAGGTACCTGAGATATCGGACCGGGAAATGTAATAAAATAACACACACAGAAACAAATTTTATTTTTGTTTTAAAATTATTTAATTTTTTTCTGAAATTTCCTAATGCTTTTTTTTATTCTTTTTCTTTTTTATAATGTATTTTTTGTATGATATTTCTGCAGCAATTTGTTCCAAAATTAAATGTATAATAATTTGACGAATTTGGTTAAATTAAAATAAAATATTTTAAGACAATAATGAAATGAAGAAATTTCATAAGATTATTTAAAAAAAAAAACAAATAAATAAAATTTTGATAATTTTCTGTTTATTTAATTCAAATATTTAATTTAAGCAATTTTAATGTGTCATTTATTAAAAAAATTCCTTAACATTGGTAATTTAATAGAACAATGACGAGAAATATTAAGTACTTTGAAGTTATATATATATATATATATATATATATATATATATATATATATATATATATATATATATAAATATAAATATAAATATATATATATATATATATATATATATATATATATATATATATATATATATATATATATATATATATATATAAGAAAATTGGATTACTGTCAGGGAATGCGCTTATAAAAAGCAAAAATACGAATAGATTAATTTAGATATAAATATATTATTTGATTGAGATTTTAATGTTTGTTTTATTTTTTGTTTTAGGAATGTGTGTACGGAACAATTAAATTATCTGTTAATTTCAATATTCATGTGTAAATCTATTTAGTTAATAGTGTTTTTTATTACAGTTTCAATTTTAAAAAAGTTTAAACACTATAATTTACAGAATTTCTCTGATACCTTTTAAATATTCATTGTACAAAATAAAACAATAATATTTCTCAAATTGAATTTTTTTTGTATTATAACATATTTTTGTAGGATATTATTATGTAAAACTGATTTAAAGAAAACGCGGAATTTTGATATATAAACTGCTCAATTATTTATTTTAATGAATAATATGCTTATGCTGTTAACTGTATAAACTAATTTATATTTAAGTTAACGAGTGAATTAATTTAAAAGTTTGAGTAGTATTAATTCATAGAAAACAAATAGTTTAAAAATTTAAAGATTTCGTGTAAAAATATTTTGAATAAATAATTTAAGAATTTAACTTTTAAGAATTTCCAAAAAAATCGAATAAAATTAAAATACCTTATTATAACATTTTGATTGATTTCGATATTCTTATAATAAAAACATTTTATTCACTTTAAATAAAAATTAAATATTAAAATTCGTTTGCCTTGACAAATGATTGTGAAATACTAAGTGTAATTAGTTATTATATCATCATTTTATTGCAAAATTACATTACTTATTTTTAAATAGAAGTTCTTATTTTAATAAAACAATTACTGTGCATCAAACAAATACCTTTCTGGGATTAAATGAAAATTTTTAAATTAGTTAATACAATGAAATAACATTAATAGTTCATATAAAGATATAAAATTGTTTGCGAGTTAAATTACTTTTTAAGTATTTTAGCTACAGTTATGATGAAAACAAAACTGCTAGCTATTTACTTTAATTGCATTTCTATTTTATATTCTATTAAGTTTCCATTTGTGTTTATTGCTATTATAAAGTATCCTTAATATAATAAGATTATAAATTATGTTATTTAGACTTTTATCTTATGCTCAATGCAAGAATTAGTAGGAACTTCAATAAATTATTCCGTAAATGGTCATTTGACGTTTGTTTAAATGGCCTTTTTGCTCTCTGCTTAAATGTATATTCTCATAAATGATTATTTAAAATAGCATAGATAAAGTAACACAATAGTACGTTATTATAATAATTTCATTATTTACTAATGAAATAATAATGATAGAAGATAATATTTTAATAGTTGTAGAGTAAATGAAAATTGTCAAGCTGCAAAGTAACTTAATTTTAATTTCTAACATTTGAGATCAGGAAACTTTTAAAAAATTTTCTAAATTTTCAAAAGTAAGTATACATTATTATTTATTTTGTTTATCATTCAAAGATCCTTTTGTTAAAAACGTTACTCATGTCATCAAATGAGAGTGGGAGTGAACAGAAATTAGAAGTAACAATACTAATGTGTACCTTCTGGAATATTTTTGATAAATATCTTTAAGTTTTAATTTAATACAATAAAAGGCAAAATTTAATACATAATTTAGATTAAATATCAGAAGTATTTTATAATTTGAAAAGCAATTTATTTGATTTCTAGTTTTGAGAAAATAATTTATACTTTTTTAGAATTAAGAATATACTGAATTATAATTTACTTTACATTGATTAGAAATGCATATAGGAGTATAGATAATTTTGAAAAACAGATTTATTATTCATGCTTCTTATTCTTTTGAAGCCGAAAAATTTCCTTTCTGATGTTATGCTGCCTTTTATAATTACCATAAAATTTTATGAATATCTCGAACAAAAAACTTACATAGCTGTACAAAACGTCATTAGTGCTAATAAATGTGAAGTAAATTGAAAAACAGTTCAAAGCAGTTCATCATTATTAGAACACAGTAAGAAAATTCGAATAATAGTTATATTGCCTACTTTACTAATTTTATTCCAATTTTCAAACTTAGAATTTTGCTCTTGCTAAATAATTGGAAATTTAAAGAAATAAATTATAAATGCAAAAATCTTTTGGAAATGTTTTAATAAAAAAAAACAATAGAGTGTCATGCATATATTGAAGCTATTCTGATACGAAATTAAAATAGCTGAACAAACTGTTGTCATGGCCACAGGTATGCTTTGCCATTTTGAAAAAAATATTGATAACGTAAATGAATTATGCAAATGATAGTAACTTTCATAAAATGGGATTTTTAATTTATATATATATATATATATATATATATATATATATATATATATATATATATATATATATATATATATATATATATATATATATATATATATATATATATCTAGCTGTTTTAAAATAGAAGCATAAGATTAAAACTTATGGTTAGTTAAGAAGAACATGGACATACAGTGAATTCAATCATCTACCTGACATAAGCTTATTAAACTCTTACAATAAAAAATTTAATAATGATTAAATGCATAATTATAATCAAAAATATGCATAATGCATAATCAAAAATATTGTGAATAAAATAAAAAAAACAAATATATTTTTAATACTTTTTTACTTTTAATGTCGAATGCTTTGTTATTAAAATAGCATTTTAAAAGAACTAATTTTTGTAAAAGTTCTGATAAAATAGTATTATTAGAAATATAATTTAGTATATACGGTAATTGAATTTAATTTGAAGAAAACAATATTTTTCATCATAAAGCTTGGAAATTGAGTGAAATAAATTTTATTTTTTTATAATGAAATATATGGTATAAATGGTAATAATGAAATATAAATATAAAAATATATGATATATTTTTTGTTTTAACAACATATTACATTTTATGCCTTTTCGATATCATGCAATTTCTTTGTTAATCTTCATCTCAATTTATTAATCCATAAAAATAATAATATTATAAAATGGCATTTTTGAAACATTTTAAGTACTTTAGTATCTATTGAAAATTTAAGAAGGGATTTTTTACAGATGATGGGACAATTTATTAGTACTTAAAGAGGATAATATATGTAATGTAAAATGAACACGAATTATAAAAATATGATTATTGATATGATACTCCAAAAAATAGCTAACATATAATCCAAAATAAGAAATTGATCTAAAGTTAATTAGATAATATAATCTATAAGATTTACATTTCAAATTACTTAATAAGATAAATGTAAATTTAAAATTATTTCTAAGTAAGGAAAACATTTTATGAGACAAATATGCTTATCTTGATCAAAATTTCTAATAATGTTTAGTAAAGTATTACTTAAAAATTGGCTATACAGAACATAAATTAGTCTACTATATTCAGAATTTATAATTCTGCAAATCAACCAATTAAATTATTATTCTGTAAAATATATTCTGTAACTATTTTGGATTTTTTTAAAATACAATTACTTTAGTTGATACAGCAGTGGATTAGTGCACTATAAACAAATGCATAAAAAAATAACCAGGTACAAATATGTAAATAAAAATTACACTGAATTTATGATTAATATCTTGATAAGTGATTTAGATTTAAGATTTTTAATAAGAATAATTGATAATTAAAGTAATAATTGCAACAGCACTCTTAATTGTAAACATTTTATTAATCTGCCCTTCATTTTTTTCAAATTGTTGAAAATTAAAAAAATTGTATTAGAAATGATTAGTTGCAAATGCAAGTTTTATAAGGACATCAATTAAACTTGCAAAAATATATTGATGATTAATATTTATTCATAATCGGAATTTAATTATAATTATTCATGATAACAGATATCTGCTATTTTTATCGATTTACTTTGTACTCCAAACAATATGTCTATTTAATTACTTAGATGTACAAAAGGGCAAACAATGCTTCTATGATGGAGTGGCAAAACGTAGTGCTACTTAATGGACGTAATTTAATGGACAGAAAAGTGACCATCTTCAGGAGGCACTTGAATCAGATAGTAATACAGGAATTTAACTAGTTAAAGGCCATCATTTAGTTGTCTGTGAGTTTGCAGACTATTGTAATAGTCTTTACATTAGTTACAAATGCATATTGTCACCTTAATAAGATTTACATTTGGAATATTTATTGAGGGTAAATAATTACTATACTTGTATATTTAATTAAATATTTTCTTGATAAATAAAAATAGTTCTACTCAATTTTCAAGCAACAAAATATAACTCAATAAAAATTATAAAAAACAAAATGAAGCATTTTCATTTTTATAATATATAGAAATATACGTCTCAGATAGAATTAGATACTATTTCAATAAAGGATTATTAGTGTTTTATTTTACATTTAAACATCTTTACCCCCAAAATATTTTAATTTACCATGTTATTTTAGAATGTAGTTAAAATGTTTTGTTATTTTTCCCAGTTTAAAAAACAGATTGTTAACAATTTAAAACTTTTCTCAGGAAAAATATTTCATTAAAATTGTACCAATGTAATCAAATGATATTTGAATAACAATGTATAAAATGAAGAAATGTTTTTGTAAAATAATATAATTGCAACTTTTTTATTTATTGTGATAATTTACAATTTAGTTCTCTTATTAACTTTTATGAAGAAGTTTGTTTGAAAAGCATTCATATGTATTAGTAAAATCATGAATTCTTTAGTGAATGAACTTTATAATTATTGACAGCCATTAATGTTTTATGGAAGATGCTATATAAATTTCTTTTTAATAACTCTAATATACTTAATAAGGCACTACATTTAATAAATAAAATATAAAAAAAACGTCGAAATGTTTGTCTCTATATATCATAGGATTAATAGTTATTTCAAATATTCCTTGTATATACTACACCAAATATAAATGTTACATAGAAACGTTTTCTTTTATTTAATTTTTCTTCATGATAGTTTGGAAACTATTCATATTATAAAACTTAATATTTCAAGCAAATTTAAGAAAGTGTCAGAGAAATGTATTCATATATATAAGAGTTGGTGGATATTATAAATATTCATTGTTTACCTTACAGTAAAGGATGTTAATTAGAAACATTTTTCGCTTTGATTTCTCTTCATATTAGTTTTGAAACTATACAAATAAAAAATCTTAGTATTTTAAAACAACTTTTATTTGTAAAATTTCAAACATGTAAACGATGTATAGCTGCCTATAATAAAAAAAATAACTTCAAAAATAGTAATGCTATAGCTTATAATATTTCCATGTATCATAATAATGACCATCTATTTAAGGATTACCTTCAATACCTTCAGGTTTTCCGCAAAGAATCAAGAGTTAAGGAAACATTTGAAAGAAGTTTATGAATAAATAGTCTAAGTATTATCATGTTTCCAGTTAAGTCAATTTTCAAGCAATGAAGAGCTATATACTTTTATAATATTCTGTAAAGAAAGTTTACATAAAATATTGATTTTCAATAAAACATTGCTATGCGTATTTTCCATAGAAAAATATTTTCTTTTATGCGTTTTAATCTAATATTAAACACACATTTTTATGCTTAAAATATGTAATTAAGTACCATAAATTTCATATAGAAAAATTCCATTTATGTACTTTTAACAGCAATGAAAGTCATAAGCTATAAAACACCGATGTATCTTGAGTAAATATTTCCGGGTAAAATTTTATTTAAGATGTTTTAAGTCTTGAATAATATTTTATGATTTTCTTAGAGGCTTTTCTTTTAAGGTGGAGTTAAATGGAATATCAAAATATTTTTCCCACCCTAAGTTTATGACTCGACACAGGGAATGATAGTGAGTTTACGGTCATTGTTCACAGTAAAAAACACAAAATAAATTCCTTATTTACTTTTATGATTTGCATTGCAGAAGGAAAACGATTTTACGACGTTGTTTCTGGTCACTATTCAATATCCAACAAGGACTTATTACCTGGATTAATATAATCGCTGTTTCACAGGGGAAAAAACCTCAAATGCACAGATCAACGCAATGAAAATATGATTTTAATTTAATTGTAATTGAATTGAATTATTTTGAAATTTATATTGTTCCTAAATACTTTTAGATTTTAAATGTGTATTAAATAAATATACAGAATAACTGAATGAACTTTCCTATAATTCGATTAAATATGCACTGTGAGGCAATTTCATTTATAATTTTAAATAACATTTAGTACTTATATTGTATTTATAATAAGTTTGATAACTTAAAAAAGTTTGAAATCACAAACACTGAGTGATGATAAGAAATGAAAAAAATGCTTATGCACATAAATACTGCTTCATAAAGATGACTGACATCTTATACCTATATATTTAGTTTAAATTTTCCTACATTGTCAACTGCTATTTAAAATTATTAAGAAAAGTAAATTTTTTTGAAAATCAAATTCGTAAATTATGACATCGAACCAAATGAATTTTACATTAATTCTAAGAAATTGTTCATAAATTTATAATGTTTTATGAATTAATTTATATAATTTCTTCCAAAAACTTTAAATATTTAACATATTTGAGGAATAAAAAATTATATAGTTATTTCATTTTTATTATTTTTATTTAAGAAACATTTCACCGGTTTCTGATAAAGAATTAAATTAACAATATCTTTCAAGCCCTACGCAAGAACACAAAATAATAATTCTTTAGACTTGTTTTTATCAATGCGTCTAAAGAGGTTTTTTTCACTTTCATCGAAAACTACGAAATCTTGTAACCGACTTTTTTCTTTCGGTTTTTATAAATCTCATATACTTCTATGTGAAAGACTGTGGAAGCAGATTAAGTTGTCTGACTTTAGGGGATTAGGCAATAGAGAGGTTTTACAATTGAGTTGTGAAAACAGTTTTTAAACAACAAGTTGAAAGGAAAAGGTTGATTGAAGTTGCAAGGATAGTGTTCCTTTTAGAACCCCTGCAAATAAAAGATAAAGCCTTTTATCGACAGAATTACCTAAATAGAAATCACTTTTGATATCGAAATTTCAGATATTATTTATATAGTTACTAAAATGTATTATTTATTTTATATACTATTTCATACAGTTTACAATACTTGAAATAAAAGTATGTCAAAAAATTGTGAAATAAAACATACATTCAAATGACTATGCGTAAATATTAAAAATCTTCATAAACATCCGAATAAAAGTTTACATATTACATAAGATACTTATTAACATTTAAAAATAACAAATATTTTGAAAATATAAAATGAACTATTTAAAATTTTGGCATAAGACTAAGATTATATTTTAGAAATTTTGAGGAAATCTAATAGATTGTTTAATAATAACAATTCCAAGAAAATAAACCTAACACTTTTGCTAACTATTAAGAATTAAAGAATGTTCACAGGTTGATTTTGAAAATAATAAAAACTGATCGCTATAAATGAAAATGTAAAATAAAAGTAAAATGTATAGTTATATTCTTAAAATAAATAACACAACATTTATTGATTCACAATGATTCCACAAACACAAAATAAATCTTTTTCTATTAAAAAATCCATACATACTTTAAAAAGTGAACATCTTTTTATAACTGATTTAGTATTTTCTGGAACTGTTTTAGCATATTCAAGTTTAAGAAATATAAGATTTATCCGGTTTCCTTTTTAAATTTGAATGCATCAATAAATATTGATTTTTGACACTATATTTCTACTCATTGTGTTTTGTATTAAATTTAAAAGATATAAATTAATAATAAAGGAATAGATGCAAATATTTTAACTGAACTATACATAGCTCATTTAACTATAGATATGTGTAAAAGTAAATATGCATCTATTTTATTTGTTTAATATCTATATTATTCATTTAAATGTAGCATATAATTTTTTATTTTTACAATGTAAATAGCCATAATAACTTAGTAAATCATGGATTCATATCATTTTCATTGATTTTTATTAGAATTACCTTTTATGAAGTACTCAAGATAGATATATTCATGATATTGCTAATATACAATTGATGAAGTTTTTGAAGTAAGCGTTCGATTAAAATAGTGTTACATATGACATAAAAACTAAAAATTTGAAAATAAATTAAGTTAAATTAAAAACATTATTTTCTATGAATAATTTCGTATTTGTATTTGCTGTGAAAACTTTATTTGCATGAATTTTAAATTGTGCAATATAAAAATATGTTTCTACACTATATAGCAAAAACATTTTATAATTAAAAGGAGGAATACTATCAACAATATCATTTTATAACTTCTGCATTTTGTTCTTGTATTTTAAAATATACAAAAATAATTCTTTCAGCCATTTATACTATAGTCTAATATTTTATTCACTTCCAACATTTTGTGGTTCACTTAAGCAAATATATAATGTTGTAGGAATTTTATCTCACTTTACTGTAAATTGTATCAATTATATATATTTTTAATTATAAATTATTTATTTCTATATATACATATATATTGATGCACAGACACAAGAAGATCTATATGGTAAATTATAATTATTATGACATGTAAAGTTTTTTCCAGTTATAATCCATATGATTACTGTGGAAATAAATATAAGATAGTATATTGATGTATGATACTACTCAAATGAAAACAATGGAGAAAATTGTAAGCATTAATTTCTGCGTCAGCAGTACTGAAATGATTGTGGTATATCATGCCAGTGATAAATATTATAAAGTATAAAATTGTTTACATCAGCAAACGAAAATACCATTTTACGCCAGTAAAAAAAAATTCTGCGTCAGCAGCATTGTATTGAAATTCAAAGTTGACAAATGGTTATACTGTATTTTAAAGTGTATTGCTTTTTATAATTGTTTTGACGTCAAGTGAAATAAATTTTATTGTGTTGATCATTGTATTTTGTATTTTGATTAATATAATGTGTGTTATTATTATTCATTTACATGGGTAAAGCATTTTTCTATAAACTGTATGAATTCATGTGTTCTCCCATTAAAAAAAAGTGATTTATTTGAAGTAGAGTAATAGCTAATTGTATGATACGTAATATAAATTTGTTTTGATTTCGATTCTCATTTGGAGTCGAAAAGTCTGTGGGTGTGGTAGAGAAAAAAAAAGAACCACACGGATAACGAAATCGTTACTCATTTTTTTTGTTGCTGCTTTTTGATTTCTGAAAATAAGATAGAAAAATAATATTATTTGATGTTTTGAATTTTTTTATGCACTGTTATAAATATTTTTTTATTATTATCTTGAACTTTGATTTGAATAAAAAGGGTGAAGGTTTGATTTGAATAAAAAAGGGATATATTTATGGAACATATTTTAAAAGTTTTGCTTATGTCAATAATTATTACAGTTTAATAGATTTGCGTATTTTTAAGTGTTGTGATTAAAAATTTGAAAAGAAATTAATTTTTGAATTTTGAATATAGTGTTGCAAATGCTATTTAATGTGAATGTGTATATTATAATAATAAAAGGAACTGTGTGCATAAATTAATGCTAATTCTGTGTTCTCATTTGGAATTAAATTGATCACTATCTATATTATAATTGAAATGTTATTATTATAAATGAATATGTTGATATAAATTTAAATGCAAAGTCTTTGCTTATAACTATCATTTATAAGCAAAGTTATGTTTTGGTTTATTTTTAAATTTGAAAATATTTGGGTTTAATTCACTGTGTATGCTTATTTTATCATTTTAATAAGTCATTTCCGCAGTAATTCAATTAATGATTTTCAGTTCGAAAATATAATTTTAGTTGAAAGAAAAAAACTTTTCTGGAATTATTTATTTTTGAAATTTTAATTTAGTAAATTCATTCAGGCGTGTTAAAATATTTAGCATTAAATATGACTTACTTCGCGAAAGGAAAAAAGTCAGATCTTTTAGTTTTGGCTTCAGAATTAGGTATCTCGTTGGAACCTGATGTCACGATAGTGAAAGTTCGAGAGCTCATAACTGGAAGTGCTTCATATGATGAAGAATTTACTAAAACGTTGTTAGAAACAATCATCAATACCAGAAAAGAGTTAGAAGCAAATGAATTGGTTAGAAAAGAAAGAGAAGTGGAAGCGGGGAAGCTGAAAGCCGAAGCAGAGAATTTACAATTGGAAAATGAGGCGAAAAAGCAGCAAATGGAATTTTAACTGGAGAAATTACGAATAGAAGCAGATCTAAGTGTGCCTAAAACAGAAAGGTTAGTTCCGAATAATATACAGATGGAACTTACCAAGTCGATGCCTCGTTTCGATGCAAAGGAATGTGATATTCTGTTATACCTTTCATTGTTTGATTGACAGGTGAAAGGGATAAAAATCGAAGAAAATGATATGGTTTTATATCTGTTACCTCTTATGCCGTCAGACATTGTGGAATTGATTGGCAGAATACCAGAAGAAGAATTTGGAAACTATGAATACGTGAAAGAGGTGTTATTAAAGAAATTCCAAATGAATGCAGAAGGAGTTAGGCAAAAATTCGTTCAGCACCAACGAAGTCCCGATGAAACATGGCGAGATTTTGTCTACGAAGTGACAAACTATTTCCATGGGTCGGGTCGACAGACTTGAAATAACTGATTTTGAAGGACTTAAGAATCTTATAATCACCGATCAAGTTAAGAAAAGAGTTCCTATTGAGATATGAGACCATTTCGTAGATGAATGGGGAAAGATAGTCAAACCATCACTTTTGGCTGACAAGCTTGATGAATATGAAAGTGTACGCAAGTCGTTTAAGAAGCAAACAGGTGCACTGCCTAAAGTTCCGACCCAAACTTATAATAAGCATCCATTACAACGGGATAGCAGAAGATATGATAATCATGGAACGCCTCGAACCGAAAACAAACATTTGAATTTTAATTCCCAACAAGAAATTTCTAAAACTCGTCCTAAGTATGTGTGCTATTTTTGTGGTATGGACAGACATGTGAAGAAGTTTTGCCCAAAACTTTAAAAAAACAAAACTGAACAAGATGTAAAGAAGAAGTTCGTAAATAGAGCTGCAGTGGAAATTTGTGAAGAAAAGGAGGAAACGAAGCAATCTAAAACGGCTGTAGTGGCTAAAGTAATGTCTCACAAGAGAAACATAATTGGTGAAAATGTGTGTAATTTAGAAAGAATCCAGGTAAATGTTAATGGAAAACGAGTAGATTCAGGAACTGAAATCACGATGGTTAGAAGTAATATGGTAGAAAATTTCCCTATAGAGAACAAGCCTTCAATTTATATTATACGAAAATTCGGACCTGCAGGAAAATGTCCTTTAGTAAACATACCAATGAGTTTATATATGGGAGGTACGTGTGACGTCGTGCATCAAGATGTCCTCTGTGCAGTTTCTTCTTCCCTCGTAGAAGACGTTCTCTTGCCGCCAGAAGTAAAAAAAAAAAATGTGCTAATGGGAACTATTGTTTCTGAATCGAAAATATCTGTAGTAGACAATGCCAAGGTTGAATGTGAAGAATTTGATGATATACATAAAAAACAAGAATTGGAAGATATCCATACTGACGAAGTTACAACGAACGAAGCTTGTGTTGCAGAAGTGGAAAAAACTCCGGTGAAACGTATGAAAACTGAAGATTTTCTCCAAGAACAAGAAACTTGTAAAGATCTAGAGGAAGCTAGGAAAAATGCAAAAGAAAAAGGAGGATTTTATTTCAAGGACAAATTTTTGTTCCATAAAGAAAAAATTCTGGGGGAAACAACAACCCAATTAGTTTTACCAAAATGCCGAAGAAAAAAAGTTTTAATACTGGCTCATTGCTCTGTATTTGGTGGTCGCAGGGGAGCAAAAAAGACTGCTATGAGGATAAGATATTCTTTTTATTGGACTGGTCTTTCAAAAGACGTAAAGAATTTTTGTAAAGCTTGCAAAGATTGCCAATTAACAAGGAAAATTAAAGTTAAAGTTCGAGTTCCTATAACACCTGTAGCGAGACCGGAATTGCCATTTCAAGTGGTAAACGTTGATATGATAGGACCAATTGAACTGCCTAGCTCAAAAGGTCATAAATATGTGCTGTACCTAGTGGATCAGCACACAAGATGGGCTGAAGCTGTTCCATTAACAAGTCTTACAGCCAAAGCAACATGTGAAGCTCTGTTGTCAATATTCATGAGAACTGGAGTGTCTAATATCATTGCATCAGACAAAGGGACTAATTTCAACTCTGAGCTAACTATAGATTTTGAAAAGAGAATGGGATCAAGTCCAAGATTTTCTACACCCTTGTATCCTCAATCCAATGAACTAGTGGAGTGTTTAAACCAAACTTTAAAACGAATGCTGCATCATGTCATTCTCGGTAAACCTCGGACATGGCATACCAAAATTCATTTCATTCTTTGGGCTTACCGAGAAGTGCCAAATGTTGGACACAAACCAATGTTGAGAGGTGTTGAGGCCCACTCTCAATTCTAAAGAATACATGGACTGGAGAGCTAGAAGGTCTTCAACATGGCACAACTCCGATTTCAGTATGGAAAGCCTCAAAAGGAAATTGGAAGATGCTGCTTAGAGAGCCAAAATAACCTCTCAAATTGAACAAGGTAAGATGGCGCATTATTACAACTTGAGATCTAGTTCAAAGACATTTAAACCAGGTGACAAAGTTATTGTCCTTCTTTCAGACTCTAAAAACAAGTTGTTAGCTCGCTGGCAAGGTTCGGGGACAATTGCGAAAAAGAAAAACGAACATTCATTCTTTATTAAGATGCCGGATAGCAGTTTTAAAAACGTGCATCAAAACAAGATTAGAGAATTCATCGCTGAATCAAACACCGTCGATGTAATCTTCGAGGGAGAAGAAGAGTTTGGGGACGTTCAAACCATGCCAACTAGTCATACTGAAAGGTTTTTCCATGAAAAACTATATGACTTAAAGATGTCTTATTTGACAGATAATCAACAAATTCAATAGATAAAGCTTCTTAGAAATCATGAGAAACTGTTTACAAGACCCTTGCAACCAGTGAATGTTGGTGAACATAGGATAGAACTTTTATCCTATGCCACCCGACACAAACCACATTCTTACAGTGTTCCGATGTCATATCGAGCAGAGGTAAGCAGGCAAGTACAAGAACTTCTTGATTCAAACCTGATCGAGCCACATGAAGCTGAAATAACTTATCCAATTGTATGTGTATCGAAGAAAGATGCATCAATCAGAATGTGTGTGGACTATAGAGCTCTAAATGCAGTGACAAAGGTTCCAAATTTCCCTATGAAAGATATGCAGGAAATGATACTTACTGCGGGTATGGCTCAATATTTAACATGTCTAGGTATACAAAAGGGGTATTATCAAATAAAAATGAATGAAAGTTGAAAAGAGCTGACTGCTTTTTCCACTCACGATGGAGTATACCAGTGGAAAGTTATGCCTTTTGGGTTATCTAGCGCATCTGGTACGTTCCAGAAGGTTCTGAACCAGGTGTTGAGGAATCACTCTTCCTATGCTCAAGCATATATTGATGATATAGTTGTTTATTCGAAAACTTGGGATGAACATTTAACACATTTAAAAAATGTCCTTACGGAATTAGAAAATTATAAATTTTCTGTCAAACTTGAAAAATGTACCTTTGCAGCTGAAGAAATAAAATTTTTAGGTCATAAAATAGGAAGCGGTACATACACGCCTGATAATGATAAAATTTTAGCTATAAAGAAATTAAAACGACCAACCACCAAAAAGGAAGTTAAATCAGTGTTAGGATTAATGGGTTTTTATCAAAGTTAGATTCCAAATTTTGCGGAATTAGCATCGCCTTTAACGGAGTTAACTAAAGGTAAAAAATCAAATGATGTTAATTGGGGAAAAAGAGAAGAAGAATCATTTATGCGCTTAAAAAAATTGCTTTATGAGGTCACTGCATTGTCGACTCCCGACTCAGTAAACATTTTCAGATACATTCGGATGCATCTAACTATGCAATTGGTTGTTGTCTCACGCAAAGGAATGTTAAGGGTAACTATAAACCTATAGCTTGTTAGTCAAAAATTTAATAATACGCAAAAAAAGTGGTCGACAAAAGAAAAAGAAGCATATGCAGTTTTGCTTGGTCTTAAAAAGTTTGATAAATGGCTACATGGTACAGTGGTGGAGATTATCACCAACCACAATCCTTTAAAATTTTTAACTGAAACCACTCCTAAGAGTCCCAAATTAACAAGGTGGGCATTAGCATTGCAAAGATGGAACTATTAAATAATTCATCAACCTGGTATTTTCGGTCTTGGGCCAGATTCTCTATTCAGGCTAGAAATAAATGAGTGAATTTTTTTGTATGTTATCTCTTAATGTTTATTGTGTTTTCCAATTTTTATTTTTATATATTTGAAAGTGTATAATATACGTATACAAACGATCAGTGACTTGGATGTGTTGTCATTTTTTTTGGGATCCCACTATTTATTGGGTATTTGGTAAGTTTTTTTTTCTTTTGGAAAACATCAACTCATGTGGATTGTTTCTTAATATCAGTTTTCATATGTGATTAACTAATTATATTTTTGTTGTTTCTGTCCGGGTTCCTGTAAGTAAATGATTCCATGTCAAGACTGTTTAAGTAAAACAAGCCTCTGGAGAAGCTAGTTTTACTCTTGGTGGTGGCGTGTGAGGGCGCGCCAGTCAGAAGAAAAAGCGTGTGTGAGGAGAAGAAACAGAGAATTGATAGGAAGAGGGGTAGCGAAAGTCCCACTCCAGGATTTATCTATACATTAAAAATTTGTATAGATATCTATAATTTATGTTTGTATTTATAATTGTGTTTGTCTATGTTATTATCAAATAAAAGTGTTGTCAGGTATTTTGTGTCAATGAAATATCCTGAAGGCAACATGCTGATGGTACAAAATTGCAGTTCGGAAGGATAACGTGAACCACGCCGCGTTATGTTACATTGATTATCCTTCATTATTATTAACGTTAAATAATTTTTGAAGTAAATAATAAATCCCAAAATTTGAATAAACTAAGTTCAAAATTTCTTTTCCAAATTATCTATCCAGAATTTGGTTTGCTTATGTTTCATGTGCAAACAAATTTTTACTTGTGTATCATTTCAAAATTTATTCAGTTTTTCTATATAGACGCATATCATGTTTTAGAGTTAGATTAACGTTAGTTGATATATATCTATGCAGAGAGAGATATATAATAAATGATCTATCAAAAAGTATGCAATAGTAAAATTAAATATACATACTTTGATTTTTTACAGTTTTCAGAATCTCTTAGCCTTCTATGAATAAATCTAAAACAGAAGATACTGTGAATTAGATATTGCAGAGCATAATTCATTAGATTAGCTAGTCAAAATTTTATATATTTAACAAAACATACAATAAAATAAACGTAATGTAACATTTAATACATCAAAAAGCAGATATATAAGACTTAAAATTGACAATTACATTACACTGATATGAGTGGAAGAAATCAGAAAGAAAAGTAGTTTGAAAAATAAAAACTACAGACAAAACTGCTCATATTCATTTTGGGTTTTTAATGCTTTGCCTATCAAATAGTAAAAACTTTTTTAGAAGGTCTGTTTTAATTTTCGTGTTACTTAGAAGAAAAATAATGAAGGAAATATTTTAAAAAAATTTAAAGCATGAAATATTAAGAAATATTTTAAAAATTAACATTTAGATTAAATGTTTCTACATTATCTAAACTTTAGCAACTCAGATAGTGAGCTAATTAATCATAACAATTGTTAACTTCCCATAATATGTAATCCACAGATGTAACACATACCAAATATTATTTTTTCAAGAATATTTTGTTGTTTTGTTGAACAATCCAAAGGTTTATTTTTAATGAAATTTAGCTATTTTTTTGTTTTGTTGTACTAAATAAATATTTAGCTAATTAAGGAAAAATATTTTTCTAAAAATATGTGTACCTTTTATTTAAATATTTAGTGAGGAATAGTGAAATTACAGATATTGGTATTTGAACATATATAGTGCAGAATTTTTTTTATATTAGTTACTCAATAAGAAGTATAATATTGATCTTTATAGAATAACTAATTAAAGACATTATTATCATTAAATAGTGAATTTAAATAAGAAAATAAAATACAAAATAGTGAAAATGAAATCTAACAATAAAGTTTTTTGAATAAATGCAAATTTGATATGCAAAATAATTATTTATAAGTAATTATAAATTATCAGCTTATATCAATTTATAGATAATTATAAATAATTCATAATTAATGATAATTATGAATAATTAAATTTAATTATTTGGAAAAAGATAAGCGTCATCCTTTAGATAAGGTAAGCAACTGTAAGTGAAAATTTAACAAATCATTAAAAAATTCTGTATGCTACAATACAATTCAGACATTCATTGTGAATATGGAAATATTTTTTAAGATTTTATTTGCATTTAAAGTCAGTAGTGAAAATTTGTATAACACAAGTGGATCACATTGGTAAAATATATTTTAGGATGAAAGTTAAATGTCTTCATTTCAACAAAAGTATATGTTCATAGCATTTAATTTAAATGTAAAATACTACTTGACGGAAAGATATTTAATTTTTGATGAGCATACTTTTGAAGTAAAAAGTTTATGCATTATCATTTACATAAAAATAATTATTGTGGAATAATGAAAATTAAAACACATCACATTTAAAATAGAATACATTTGAATTTAATTTGCTTTTTTATTTTAATATCACGAAATGCATCAAATATTTTTTTAAAAAAACATAATTATTGAATATTTTCTAGCTATAACTATGATAAACTTAAATTTATTTGGAAAGAAACATTTTTGATAATAAATCTACACATAGTTATAAAGAAAAAGTAAGCCAAAGCAATAAATTTAAGTTTTGCAGAATGTTATTTTTTTGTTCTTTAAGTTATAGACGCAAAAAAAATTCTTTTTGCTCAAGGGCTACACTGTACTTTCATTCATCAATAATGAGTTCAAGGATTAAGCGACGGAGTCTTATATATCAAGAATTGATTGAATTTTTCGCTTTATTTCATTATTTAGATTCGGTTACAACAAAAAGTGCTCATTTATTTTGTTATAAGAGATTATAAAGCTAGAAATCTGATTTCCGGACAATATAATGAAGTCGCACGAGAAGAATTTAAACTAGCTGTTAAAAGCGTTTCTTTATATTGTGTTTGAAAGAAACTAACTTATGCAGTGATTTATTTCTTTGTTATAAAAATAACATAAAAGGAAGAAAAAAATATTTTTGCTTAAAGATTTCTTTAATTTTTGAAAAGTTTATAAGAAATTAGGCTTGTTTCCTTCTTAAATACAAGTTTTTTTCTTTATTTGTAACATCTCTAAAATAATTATCAAAATAAATAAAAATATTCTTAATTACTTATCAACTTTGTTGTTCTTTTTATAAAGAAATTTTGAAGACATATTGTTTGTTCTGGAAAACTAATTTTGAAGTGATGTTTGTAGAATTGTTAGTAATTAATGAATTATTTATTCAAATAAAATAATGAAACTCTCTTACAATAATTAATAATATAATGTTCTAGATCTTATGGTTTTGAGATGTAAGTTTTCATATTTCATCTTTTAATTTGTTAGTAAATTATAATTTGTGTTCAAAGCAATATTTTTTAATATTTTAAATATAACAAATACAAAATGGAAGATGTTACTTAAAATTCTATTATAAAAAACCTCAAATTTTTAATGTGAAATTATATTTTACATAAATATCGTTAGGATGTAATAAATATTACAATTAAATATTGCATATTTATTCATAAATAAATGATGTAATTTTTCAAATATATTTCCTTAAATACAATATAAACTCCATTTTATATTTAAATAAATGTAAGCACTCTTCTTGAAAATACATTTTGAAGTGCATACTGTTTTTTATATCTAATTTTATCCAAAAAAATAGTAACTTTCAGGAAAGTATTCATTTTTATTTACTTTGACAAGAGCGTTTTATAAAAATTTTGGATTAAAATAATGTAATAATTACAAAACATATGCAATGTTTCCTTATTAATATAAATGTTGTTTAATAAATAGAAGAATATGAAATTTTCAAATAAGTGTTTTAACTTTAAAAAATATAATCATTTAATCGAACATTATCTTAAACTTAATAATCTCAATCATTGTTTTCAGGGACAACACAAAAAGTTGGAGTCTAAACAATGAAATATTGAAATTAAATTTCTCATAAATTTTCTATCCATTACTTAGTTATCATTTCTTATTATGTATTAGGAAAAGTACTTTTTATAAAACAACGTTAGAATGCTTAAATTAAGAAAACATAACCTTAAGATTTTTATTCCTGCTTACAACTAGAACTCATTTTCAAAAAGCAATGTTTGAAGAAATTTGATTTTTATTCATCCAAAAGTTGCAATATTTAAACAATTTATTTCAGCTATCGAAAATACATATAGAGGAGAAATTAATTCCATAATCTTCTCTTTCATGAAGTAAAATCTATATGTATTTTGACTCTAAATTTTCTTATAAAACTAAAAAGAAAATTTTAAAGAAAGTCTTATAAAACTTAAATGGAAACATCAATGATAAAGCTGAGATGCCGAACAATTAGAAGAAATATTTATTGGATTTAGTAATTTACTACCCATCTATATTTTAGCACTAATGAAAGATTTGAATTAAAAGAGATATTATCTGTTGAACATTTAAGTAACTAAAAGCACCATATATGTTGAGATTTTCAGCAATTCGTGATATTTATGATCGGTAAACTCTACATAAATAATAAAAAAGTCTAATAGTTAAACATACTTCTAAAATGATTCAGCATATCACAATGTATAGAAAAGTAAATCAATTCTATCTCACAAATGAAAAAAATATAGTCAAAATTTTGTAATTAAGTTCCTATATCAAAAAGGTATGCTTTCTTATAGATAAACATTTATTTATTAAAGCAGGTAGTTAAAATTTTAAACAATATCAAATTGTTTAGTTAATGTTATATGATTTTAGCTTTGTTACTTTTGTAAATACGCAAAATAAACTGATATTTTCCCAAAATGTTTATTCCTTCAAAAATTACTTTGATAAAAATTCAATTTAATAGCTTTCCTTTTTCTCTGTTATACATATTGTATATTGTAAAAAAGGAATTTTAAAAACTATGTTTAAGATAATTAATATAAAAAGTAGAAATTCCCCATTCAAAATATACCATTTTATAAAACAGAGAAATACATTTTTGGTAAATTTATGAGAGAGATTTTCTGTTGCATTTGCCCAATGTTTCTTAAAAATTTGACTAAACACATTAGCGATTTGAAATTCAAATTTATAATAAAAATTAGAACTTGTAATTAAATATTTGTATGACTAGTTTCATTAAGAAGAAAATTCAAATTCATAGGGAAATAACGGGATCCTTTTTCAAAATTATTTTTGCGTTGATTATTATTTTCAAATACGAATTAGTGTCTAAAAATCTAATAAATTAATTAAATAGAATAATTTAATTACGTTAATGTAATAAATTTTAGGGGAAAGTTAAACAATTATCTGCAGCCTAAATGTATACATATAAATAAAATGCTCAAAATATAAAGAAATTTAAATTAAGGAGTCAATTTAATATAATATGATAAACAAATGTGCTTCATAAAGAAAGAAAATTCAATAAAGTGAACAGAATAGTTATGAATTAAAAAGCGAAGTAGAAAAATTTAGATTTTGCTTACTCTGTTTTCCACTTTTAGAATTTTTAATGAATCTCAAATGAAATATATTATATTTCATATTGAATTTATCTTGTATAAAAGTTATTTTGATAAAATGTAATGATTGTTTTTATATCTATTTAAATAATGATTACTTTTTCAAAATTTTAGCATTTGAAAAAAAAAAACTAATTTTAATGATATCAATTCACAGTAAAAGGTATTTGATTCATTCACAGAATGACTATTTTTCGAAATATTTCATTTTCTGAACTATTGATGCAAGCCTAAATTATAATGGGATTTAAATTTGTGGAAAGAATTGAAAATGATTTTGCTTAGTAACACAGACATTTTTGGTTTGTCATTATGTTAGGTATTTTTTGTCATTGATTTTAGAATGTTAAGGTAATGTGCTATAAAATAGGATGAATATTCAATGATTCAATTCTTAATAAATTGTTAATTATTTAAAAATGCGTCATTTATAAACATCATTTAAAATATATATTAAAATATTGTTATTCATCACGAAATAGTATTTAAGCATTTCAAGTAAATCAATACTCTCACTTATTAATTTTACGTGTATCTTTTATTTGGAGATTATGTTTTTCAAAAGGTATATTTATTATTATTTGAAAATTATAGATTATATTTAAGATTACAGTTTATTAGGTTATAGTTAATATTAAAGGTTATGTTATATATAAAATTATAGGTAAATTATAGGTTATAGTTAAGGTTTAATATTCAAAAAAATATATTGTAACATTTAATGGACTGTAAATTTTAAATTTGTTGAACATTTTATATGAAATGCAAAATCATAAATAGTAATTTATTATAGGTATTTATTATTATTAAAATATATTTACAATTATTAAAACTCATTATTTTATTTGTACTGATGTAAATTTTCCTGATTGTTAATATAAATATATTCATATACCAATGAAATATATTCCTCTACCAATATCAGTAAGTAATTACTAATTTGCTTTAATTATAAAATATAATGTGTTAAAAGGTCCAAAATATATGTAAATTAAAATTATTTTTAATTCAATCATTAATACATCATTTTTAGTTCAAATTTCTGTTATTAATTTTAATGTAAAAATAATTTAAAAACTTCGAAACTGAATTTTTACTTTCAAATTGTATTGAATGAATTATTTTCGGTATTGTGTATGGTAAATCTATAATTTATCACAATTTTTTTCAGAAACATTAAAAAATTTGATAGTTTGTTTATCTATTTCCAAATTTTTGTTGAAACATTTTTCCAATTTTACAAATTTTTTTAATAATTAAATTTTTTTATAAAAGTGCTTGCCTAATTAATATATTCTTTTAAAACTATTCCTGAAATTGTTTAATTTCTTAATTTCTCTAGAGACCGTAATGGACAATGAATAGCAATAAATAAACTGGATAGATAGATTGCATAATGAACAGCAATAATTTTAGTCAATAAATATTCATTATTTTAAGTATTTAGAATTGGAAATCTATCTACACAATACTTGAATATATAGTTAAAAACTATAAGCACCAATTTGTTAATCTTTATTTTTACTAAAAAACATAATTCAATTTAAATTATTTCAAATATCTATTCCAGTTGATATGTAAATGTTTATCAAGACAAATTAAACCAATTCGCATGCTCTACATCAGTCTTTCTCAAAGTGGGAGATAAAGCCCTCTTGTGGGCGTTTGAGACACAGAGGCCCTCTTTAAGTGGCCCAGAAAAAATGGGGGGGGGGCGTTGACGTGGGTTAGGGGGTGATGGTAGATTTGTAATTTGATTTACTTTATGTTTCAAATTTCACTAGAATTAAAACCTACCTACTACACAATAACGAATACTTAGTTTATGTTTCTACCCTGTATGATGGTATAAAAATTAAAATACTTAACATAGATTTTGTATGTTTGCCCGCACGCCATATGCGCGTATGTTGTAAAATGACGAAAAGCATACAGCTGTGTAAATGCATGAATTGCCAAATGTGGCAAACATTCAGGGGGAAAAGACTAACTGCGGGAGCCGGTGCACTTATGATGTTGTGCTCCGTAGACGTACTGTCCGTTTTCGTCTGGAAAAACCTTGAGTGAGTTTACGCATGCGTCAGGTCTGCTTCGAGTTCATCAAAATAGGGTTGAGACAAAAGAGAAACGTTAAATTAACACGCGTGCTTCCGTGCTTTCGAAAAACCGGTCTGAGGAAAAAGTCCATCTCAGTGTATCGCCCCTTTTCAGAATAGAATCGTCGACAGGTGGTGGTGTTGCAATGCGAAAACGGACTGTACGTGGTAGCAATCGGCTGGTTCATCGATACTTGTCCTAACTTGCTCAGTACGATTGAGCGTCGAAAGCGATAAACAAGTTTGTGCGTGTTTGTCTTATTCCTGTCAAGCACCTTGCTGTATTTAAATTATATATAAAAGCTCGTAATTTTTCTTATATTTTCATTAGTGATTTCGCGCGCTATCTTTAAACGAGTATTATTAAGTTCAACACTTTATTTACATATTTTTGGAAAAAAAAGCCATGTCGCAAGCAAAAAAGAAGAAACGGCAATACAGTGCAGAATATATTAAATACGGATTCATAGAAAATTTGACAAACCCATCTTTGTCTTTGTGCCTTCTTTGTTAAAAAACATTTTCAAACGAAGCGATGAAGCCTTCAAGACTTCAAGATCATTTAAATACAATGCATCCAGATAAGAAGGACAAAAATGTAGCCTATTTTCAAGATCTGGAAAAGAAGCATAATCCTCAGCCAAGTGTATCGAAACTTTTTTCTAAGCAAGACGATGACGGATTTCGAGCTTCATACAATATTTCTCTATTAATTGCTCAAACAGGTAAACCACACACCATCGGAGAAACGTTAATTTTGCCGGTGATAAAAGAAGTTATAACTACTGTGCTCCATAAACCGGCGGCAGATATAATTTTAAAAATTCCTTTGAGAAATAATTCTGTGCAAAGACGAATTGATGAAATGTCTGAAAACATTAAAGAATCATTGTGCAATCATCTGAAGAATAGTCAATTTTCAATTAAGTTGGATGTGTCCACTTTACCAACTAACAAAGCATTGTTGTTGTGTTACGTGAGGTTCATTAAAGATGAAAAAATATGTCAAGAACTTTTATTTGATAGAAATTTAGAGGCAGACACAAAAGGAGAAACCATATTTAAATCACTGGAAAAGTTTTGTGACGAAAAAAGAATTCCCTTGAAGAATATTACATGATCCGCTACAGATGGTGCTCCAGCTATGACAGGGTGTCAAAAAAGCCTTCATGTCGTACTTCAAAAAGAAAATTCCTGATGTGATTGCTGTGCATTGCGTTATACATCGACAGCATTATTTGCTAGAAATTTAAGTGAACGACTGTTTCAGTCATTGCAACATGTCATCAGAGCAGTCAATAAAATCCGAAACAACTCTTTAAATGACAGATTATTTAATCAGCTTTGTGTGTGATGCTAATGATGAAGATTTCAACAGATTGATATTTCACACAGAAGTGCGTTGGCTATCAAAAAGAAATTGCATGACTCATTTTTACAATCTGTTTGACTCTGATATAGAGTTTTTGGAAAACAAAGACACAGCGTTGCGCGAAAACCTCATCACATCAAAGAATGATATCGCATACCTGACAGACCTTTATACATTGTTTAATGATATGAATCTCCAACTTCAAGGCGATGACTTTATTTTAATAAAAACAAAAAATATCGTCGCTGCTTTCGTAGCTAAGCTGCTTTACACAAGAAAAATATCGGCAGACGTGAATTCCATAATTTTCCCAATTTATCAGTATCCTGCAACAACGACGACTTGCTCGTCTACTGCCAACATTTGGAAAATTTTCACAGTGATTTCATTGAAAGATTCATGGACATTTTGAAAATGGAAATACCAGACTGGGTGTTAGATCCTTTTTCAAATGTCAACTTAGCAATATCACCCCAGCTGGAAGAAGAACTTATAGAACTGACAACGAACGAGGAAATAAAAATCAAATTTAAAAATGGTTACCAACAATTTTGGCTACAAAAGTCAATTTCGCAGTTATACCCTGGATTGTGGTCGATCGTTCAACAATTTTTGATATCATTCCTATCATCATATTTGTGTGAACGTGGATTTAGCGCTGTGACAACGCTGCTTACTAAAAAGAGAAATCATTTGCAAGTTATTAAACGCGGCGATTTACGACTGTTTTTGAGTAAAATCGAATTTGATATCAACAAACTTGTTAAAAATCTTCAAATTCACCCATCCCATTAGATTAGTTTAAAAACTAAAATTGATTACCTATCTATATTATTTCTTTTCATTTGATTAAAATCTGTTATTAATGTTATGAAGTTGTGTTTTAATTGCTCTCACTGGTAAAAATTTCTAGTTTAGAATGTAAGTTTAAACACTAGAACCGACTAATATAGCACACCATAACTATATTAATTAAAGTAATGAAATTGTGGTTTTTAAGTTTTAGGAGTGTATAAAAATGAGGGGGGGGGGCGATGAAAAATAATTGATATTCAAAGGGAACGGTAGAAGAAATAAGTTTGAGAAACACTGCTCTATATGTATATTTTATGTTAAAAGAACTTAAGAAACTATATATTTTATTGAAAATTTCAAATGCCTTCTATTGGAGTACAATAACAAGATTAAAAGAGAAGACATACATTAGAATAATTAAACTATTATTGATTCAACATTTTTCTGAATAACGCTTTATATTCAGTATTTCATTGAATTATTCTGGTTTTTGAAAACAATTTATGAATTCTATCATATTAATCTATAACAGGTTTTATAATTTGTATATTGAAATATATTAATGATTAATTGCACAAATATCCCAAAAAATTTCTTACAGAATTCATGTCTATATAACGGTGTAGGCAGCTCAAACTTTGATTATTTCCTCTTAAAATCGATATTTATTTGATTTAATATATTAGACCAATAGTATAGCCGATTGCCTAGTAGAAACTTTTAAATTAATCTTGATAGAAATAGATCAAAATGATTAAATCTATAAGATGTTGGTAGATAACATCTATGACATCCAGAGTATATTTTCCAGGAAATCACTGCAGTTTACATTCCCCTTTATATGCAAAAGCGTCTTACAGCATCACAGGGATCACCCATATGGCTATCATGATTTATGCCAACCCTGAATAGCGTGATTTATGAACAAAATCCCATGATTTTATTCATAAATCATGCTAGTAGTAAACCTTATTGGTCGAGCAAACTAAAGATACTTTTCTTTGGAAAAAAAACTTTTTTAAAATAGCATTCCAGATCATGGCATCCTCTGCCCATTTTAATTACTCAAACATTTGCAATAATAAATTATTCATTTTCGAAAATCAGCATTTGAATTTTATCTTAAAATGAAACAGATTGTTAAGATTGGATGGTGTTATATTTCACAAACAAATGAGCTCTGTTTCGATGGAAGCTGGAAAATTTAGATACATTCTCCAAATGATAATTTATTTTTCATTACAAGATTTTTATATCCCAATAAAATCTTAATTTACTGAAAAAATAATGAAAAGTAAGTTGAAACTCTAAATAATATTGCTGTTTTACACAACTTGGTATACTTCTTATAAGATGAATATAAGATTAAAAATTTGAATTTCTAGCATAAAATAACTCTAAAATTTTAGTAACTCCTAACAATGATCCTAAATAAATTAACTCATGTGTTATCGTAAATTTTTCATAAAAATAGATTTCTTTAAGTTTTAATTTTTAATGATATTAAATTCTTATTTTAGTTGTTCACTCTCCATTTAATACAAAATTACAAAGTAATTCAATTTTAAAGTAGAAATTTAAAGTAAATTAAAAACTGAAATGATTTTAGGCAAAATAATAGTTTAATGTTAACATGACTCTGAGTTTTCAAAGAAAACCACTTTCAACGAGGAAATAATTGAACTATATTCTTCTCTTCAAAAATTACTACGAGATGATACAACTTATTTTAATTATTTGAAAATCTTAAAATTATTCCTTTTATATACAATATGCTATTAAAGTGAGAAATACTTTTGGTCGTCTTCAGATGTTGCCATAGAAAATGTTTAAGATTATTAATTTGCTAACAATTTATTTTGTATATAAACGAAAATAAAATGCAGAAAAATTAAAAATACCATAAATATTAAAATATAAGACTTTGTCTTCATAAGAAAGACAGAAAAAGACAACTTAAGAATAAAAACATTAACATTTTTTTTGTTTTCTTAAGTATTTCATCTTTGTCTTATTTTTTTAAAATTTGTATCTTAATTTAAATTGTAATGCTGAGTGTAAAATTTCAATCTGAAGATTCAATTTCTATTCTTCTATTGGAATGATAATTCGAAATATTTATCAAAGTAAATTATAATTTACTAAGAGTGTACTATCTAAAAATGTATAATTTTAATGTAAGTCTTATTATATCAAATAGAAAATAAATATTATTAATTGTTAAACTAAAAATTTATATAAAAATATATTTAAGTGAAAAACTATTTTCAATAATTTCATTAAATGTGAATTTAGTTTTGAAATACGCAATTAAACTAAAAGCCAATAATCAGCCACATCAAAATAAACTCTGTTGAAATATGAAGTAATTTACAATAAATTTCAATGAAAAAGTTGTAAGCAATTTCCTTTCATTAATTTGTAGTCATGCGTTTTATAATATTAATAACTGTAAAATCTCATTGTACTTTTTCTAAAATTTTCTTTGTGTTATTTACTACATTATTTAGAATTTAGATACATGATTAGATTACATTTACTTTTTGCAAGTAACACAATTTTGAATAAGCACATTTTTATTCAAATTTTTCAAAAATTGTTTTCTTTTGAATAGTTGAGAAAAGTGTGCTATAAACGTTTCTAGAAAAATCTCCACATTACACTGATTTTTCCATTTATAACTGGTTCAACAAAAATAATTCTCTAAAAATGTGTATAAAAATTCAATTTTATTTAAAGATTAAACATTATACATGAAACCAAAAATGTTTTTTCCGCTGTTCCTTTTCAAGTGTTAAGCATATATCAGTTTGTTCATTGGCAGTTCCTTCTTTAATCTAAGTTTTCATGAACTTACCTTCAAAAGCTGAAAAGTCTTTAGAAAAGAACGAATAAAGATTTCGATATCAACTGTTTGGTTTGGATTGCTCCTGTAAACTAAGAAATTCTTGAAAGAAAATCTGTAGTAAAACAGTTAAGCACTACTCGAAGTGTTGAATAGCTGAATAAAAACGATGAAGAAATGTTCTTTTAGAATAAGTCCCTTTGGATACAACGTTGATCCTTATGCAGTGTAGGTTAACTTTACAGAACCACTTTTTGGAAAGACTTGGATTTCTTTCCTTTTGTTGGTTATTCCTCAACAGAGAACAAATTCCTTAAAACCTTTCATGTAATCTTTCCTTTTTTTACTTTTCTTTCCATTGAAGTACATTTTCTTTTACAATTTCATCAGTATCGAGGGATACTTTATCTTAATTTTCCTGCTACATTTCCAATGTAGCTCAAGAATTTTTTTAAATTGTTGCGGGAGTGAGTAAAGAATTGTTCATTTATTTATAAAAAAGTTTTCAAATTTGAATTTTCAAATTAAAATCAGTATTCAGCTATAGGCTTCTATTTCATTTTATGAATGTTACTAAAGAAAATGTTTGTGATTCCGGTATATACTCATTTTTCTCGTATTATATGGTTAAAAATTTAAAATATAAAAATTTCACAATCAATAATTCATTTTAAAAATCATATTAATTTAAGTATTAAAATGCCAAGGAAACATAATTTTTAACACTTCTTTGATACTTTACAATTTATTTGACTAACTATTTCAGATATATAAACAAATAAAATAATATTTTTAAGGTACGACATTTTAGGATCATGCAAATTATAAATAAAGTTTTTTTTAAAAAATCTTCAATAAATTAATTAATGGATTTATTTTCTACTTAATAAACTAAAAGGGTAAATAACTAATTACCTTTCTGTTTATTCAGCGAAATCACTTTTTTGACATAACATCTTTTAATAACAAAACGCTATCCAATATTGTGAGTGAAAATCAGAATATTGACAAAATATTTATTTTATAAAAATTGAATTTTTCAAAAAAATGGGAAAATTAATTAAATTTATTTAATCCTAATAAGCTACGAGCAGGTAATTTAAATAAAAAAGGTGATCTCTCTTTCCATATGACAGCTTGAAATAAAAATCCTTTGAAATTAAATTTAATATATATATATATATATATATATATATATATATATATATATATATATATATATATATATATATATATATATATATATATATATATATATATATATATATATATATATATATACTGGTACTCTTTAATTCTTAAGAGTTTAAAGATTTTTCATAAAAATATACTTTGAATATTTTGATAAGATTTGTAAAAGATGCAGGAAATAATTTAAAATTAATAAATAAAATTATGAAAAAATAATTTGTTTTATAACTGAGAATCTAACTGTTTTGACATTTAATATAAAATGAAATATTCTTTTTAGTTGAGAATTTATAAAAGTATTGTCTGTTAGCAGTTTTATTTCTTAAAAGTTATTTAAAAATATAATCTTAATAAAATGTTATTTATTTAGTAAATGCGCCTTTAAAAATGCAGTTAAGTTATGCTAAATATAAAATTATAAACATTACACATGTATACAATTCAGTGAATAATTTTTTTATGTTTTTTTCATTATTTAAATAACAAATTTCATAAATAGCGAATTAAAACCAGTATTAAATTAAAACTCATAATTTTTATAAGTAAATATTTGAATTTATGGTGAAATTTTACAGTCATTTTTATATTTTGTATACATTTGCACATATATTGTGTTGGGCATATATTGAATTGGGTTCTACCAATTGGTTAGGAAAAGCCGAGTAGAGTCTACATTATTTATAAGCATGGACCAAGCTGAAGACACCTAATACTTGGACTACCATTCCAGGATGTATCATTTCACTTGGAGGATATTACGATCAAGTCTCGTTTTAATGTGTTCTTGCCTCCATTAGTGAATACATTGATTAAGCCGGATTCAAACTCACTACCTTCCTATAATGAGAAAGACACCCTATCCAACCACGCCACCACGGCCATGACACTTTAGTTGTAAGTAATGGTGTATAAACTTAAATTAAAAGATCATGAAGAAAAAATGGAACGTTTGAGAACATCATTTGAAGAAGTTTAATCTTCTGTAAAAAATATTTACCAACTAAATAAGTATAAAGCAAATGATGAATTATAGTTCGCTTGATATCCATAGCAAATTTATGAATAGAGATAAGTATAATGAAAAATTTGATTTAGGAGAAAACATTTTTATAAGCAATAAGCAATTTGGAATAAAAGAAACAAAATAAAATTTGAAACATCTTCTGAAAATTTGTGATTTACGAAAATGATAAGAGAAAAAGACCAAAAATAATTCAGTTTTTTTATTCAGTTTAATGAAATGTAAAAACAGCAGACGGAATTATGTCTTATTCTACATACACACCTCAAACAAAATCTAAAAGAAGAGCTATGGTTGCCTTGATTGCGTATTGAATGTCGAAGGAGTGAATATCCAAATGTTTCCTAATGTCAACAAAAAAACCTTCAAAATTAGTTCTATTTTATACAAAAAAAGGATTTCTATAAAAGCTAAGCGTTATCTCTTATATAGCATATGAAAAGAATAGCTATACAAGTGCATTCTAGAAAACACCACCAAACAATCACTAAAGGCACTTCTAGTGGACCAAAATGGAATCCAACACCCGACAAATGTTAATGCGTTATGTGTCTCAGATCCAAAAAAAAAAAAAAAGATTACAATTTTTGAACAAAATTCGACAATTTTATGGACCAAACTCATTTCTTTTGGGTTTACCAAATGTGTGCCTATTCAGAATCTTTGATGCAAGTATATAATACTTTTTTTATGATTTACGAATTAATTACCTTTTTAAACATTAAGAACGTTTTCTTAAGAACAGAATTATGTTTTTATATTTAAGTAGTATAATAGTTAAAATGATGTTTTAATGCATGGTTTATTTTGAACCGGTCAACCAGCGAGATATCCAATATCAGAGTCTAGTGGGCTAGACCTAAGTCAGCATGCCGGGTTAGATAGCATGCCTTTTCACTAGTTCTATTTTATTGAATGATTTGAACAATAAAAACCTATATTTTAAAATTAAAATACTATAAATAAAGTTTAAAACACAAATACACTTTATGTAATATATTTTCTCAATTCAATCATTATTTCTAAATATTGTATACATTAACAGGGATTGTCATCATAATATCATTTACTGTTATATTCTTAAAAGTAAAAAAATAAATAAATGCAAAATATCTACTAAAAAGGGAAAATATTGAACATTATGTGATGAATAAGAAAAGAGTTTGTAAGTTGCATGTTTTAATAGGTTTGACACAGTACATGGTGACTTTGGTTAAAAGAAAACCATGATTTAAACCAATATAAACTACAAATATCTTCTGTAATTATCATAATGAAAATCACGATTTTAATGAATTATTTTTAAATAAAATGTAATGAATAAATTTTAAAACGAGAAGTTTCATAAAAATAATGCAAGTTATGTCCTTTAAAAGTCAAATAAATTTACTAATTATTATAAATCTTGTTTTTTTATTTTCCCCTTAGTGAATTTGAAATGATTTTTACTCTAACACGATAAATAAAACTATTATTTTACTTTTCCAAGCTAGGCTACATTAATATGGTTATGATAGCTTATTTAGATTTTTCAAGTGCATTAAAATTTATTTTCATTCATTAGCTTACATTAAGTTAAATAGCTCTTATGTAAAATAATAATATCTAAAAATATTTAAGAAATAATTTTATTTAAAAATTTTAATGAAGCATTTGTCTGTAAAGTTTGCTTTTAAGAGATAGATATCCCTCGCACTCGTAGATCAAAACTGCATTCAATAAAAAGTTCAATCAATTTTGTTCTATGGAATAACACAATTAAAATAAACTCATCAATCAAAAATATTCTTTACTTAGCAACCGACCATTGTGGATAGATTTCATCAAGGTCGTTTGTCAATAAAAATTCTAATGAGATCCGTGGCAAGTACGTGTTGGCCGATGTTCGGAAATTAGAGTCGTTTTCGAACACACGCCCTTCACATGATTTCATGGAATAAATGCTAGTAATATTTTCTTTCTTCCTTAAAGTATTTTTAAAAACCATCTAAAAATCGATTTGTCTTGTAATTCATGAAAAAATAAAAAAGTTAGATAGAATATATTTAAAGATCAATAATTTTGAAAGAAACTCAAACTGCAAACTTATCTTCAGAATCAAATGTGTTATTCTTCCTCAGCTTCCTCTTAAATTAAAATTAATATTATAAATTCTGTTTTCGATCTTAAATGTGTAGCCCGAATAGTTGTTTTATTTAAGTTGGTCACGCTATATGTATATACGTGTAACATATTTAATATACAAGAGTAATGAAATATTTGATTTGATGCGATTAAATCAAATTAATTTACTTAATCAAACTGGATTAGCAAAATAATTATTTTAAAATATTTTATTTGTATATTTTAAATTTATTGTGCATAAAATATAAAGTTATCGGTAATTTCAGGTTAAAAAACAATATATTATCTTGCTACAATTACGATCTTAATGGTGAAATGTGGTGTATTCGATTCCAATCTCTACTAAACAACAAACCTCATATCTATATTTTAACGTTACAACAACGCAGACACGTCTATAGAGGTGGGTGTATGTTAATTTTCAGAATTCTCTCTTTTAAGACACATAAATATGGTCCACTATATATGAAAAATTCATCAAGACAAGGACATTAAGTCTTTCATATGCTTTATGTCTTTCAATTGTCAGTTTGTAGATAACCTGCTATAATTTAAATTACAATAAAGGACTTTCATGTAAAGTTACATCATTATAGCATTTTGAAAACATTTGAATTTATAAGGGTTGAATATAATTTGCTAAAATTAGTTTTAGAATATACAAAGCGATTTTATTTTACTTCTTTAAATGAAATATTTTATATTTCCAAAGAAAAAGGTAAAGTCAAGCACTTTTTAAAAACCAACAATATCAAACTTATAGTTCCTTACTTTTATGCTTAAATTTATATTATGATATTATTTTTAAATATTTGTGTAAAATAAAGTGTCATACATAAAAAAATATGTAAAAAATATTGAAGAATGAAATTGAGCATACTCCGAAGATGTTTACACTATACAATTGAAATAAAAATATCAATCAATATATGTTTTTGACTCAATACATTTTTAATGTTATGATTACAATAATAATAAACTTGAATTACTTAAATTTCTTATTACTTATACATTTTACAGTTTGCATTATGCAAGAATAAGTTGATCTACGCTTATAAATGAAATCTTGTTTATGAAATTATTTTTCTTTATTTTGATATCAAAATTATTCAATAATAGAAAGGAAAATTTAAAATTAAAAAAATAAAAGGAAATGGGATTTATGTGTTTAAACTGATCATTAAAATATTCTTAGAGATGATTTTAGCCTAAAAGTTACTGTTATCTAATTAGGAATCTATGTACGACACTATTGTATCAAATACTAAATGATTTTAAGTAAGCTAAAGGGGTTTTAAGTAGTGTTTAACATTTTTTGAAAACAAATGTACGCTACCGCTTTCTCAACAGTAGCTTTCAGCATAAGAAGAAGAAATGGGGCGATGAATGTACTGTTTTCATCAAATACATTTTGTTGTTAACATAAATATTTGATTTGAATTTAGAGTAGCTGAAATCGAATTTCAGAGAACATAAGAGAAATAAATAATTACATAATTCGTATAACAAGTGATGAGTAAAACAAATGAAATTAAATGGATGCTCTTTTTCTGATTTTACTCATTAATTATTAAAATAGTCCATTTATAACTTACCACAAAAACATTCTTCATTTCTTTAATTATTTTACATTACTTAATTAAGCAATAGTACCTATTGTACTATCATCACTTTGTAAATATATTTTCCTATGCCTCAGTGGAAAACATTTTTAGCTATACATAAATGACAATTCTGTAAATTATCATTAAGTATAGTTTCTTCCTTAGTAGCAATTAGCTTACATACTTTTCCAAATTGAATTCTAACAACAAAGAACATATATTTGCAATCTTTTTTCTCAAACTTTTGCTAGGATTATTATCCCAAATAAATTCAATAAATTATATTTTAGTGGGAAAATGTAAGTTATTTGTTTCTTTCCACTATAAATATGTTAAAATTAAAATTTATTTAGAAGGGAAGAAATCGTTTTATGTACAACTGTAAAAATATTATTCATTTTCTACAAATAAGACAATATCTAATACAATTATATATACGGAGTTATTTTATACACATATTAGAAAAAAACAATGATTCTTTTTCAAAAATAGTAAAATGTTATTAATTAATGAATTAACATATTACATATTAACTAGCAACATACAATTAATTTAATCTATAAATTTTTTAATATTTCATTTAATACTTTATTCAAACAGCAGTTAAAGTCTAAAAAACAACATATAGTTAAAACCATTTTCATTGCGTTTAAAATTTATAAATACAAGTAAATTCAACAATTTTTATCTTCATTAGTGAAACACTTATATGGAATTGTAATTCATGAAAAGATTATATATCTAGAAACTGAACCCCCATAAAAAGTTAAATGAAGGAATATTGCGTGTTTTGTACAAAAGATCCTACATTCAATATATATATATATATATATATATATATATATATATATATATATATATATATATATATATATATATATATATATATATATATATATATATATATATATATATATATATATATATATATATATATATATATATATATATATATGTATAGTGTATGTGTGTGTGTGTGTGTGTGTGTGTGTGTGTGTGTGTGTGTGGAGTTGTTTGCAAATTTTATGTTTCTTTAAAAAATGTTATTTACGTAAAATTACAAATTTTATGTAAATAAAAATCCCGAATGAGTTTCCAGGTAATAATTGAAAAAAAATGCCGTAGATGTTAAAAAATCAAATGCTCCAAACTACATCATTTGATAGCATCGATTATTTTTCATAAAATTGAGGATGAAATAGTGTTCTGATAATTTCATTTTAAGATGCCAATTTTCATTTTGATATATTCAAGAATGTCGGATATGCCTTAAGCTGAAATGTTTGTCACAAAATTTGAATTTTTTATATTTAAATTTAATAATTTCACCTTTCCTATGTGTCTTATAAATGCTTTAAAATGAGCATCTATTAATAACATTACTTTTTTAAATTCATGCTGTTGATAAAAATACTTCTGAGAGCTACTACATGAATAAGCTACTACATCAATACGAAGTTTTTGTACAATCTTTGTAAGTTGACTAGTGTAAATTTAATGTTAGTTATTGATTATTTTTAATTTTAAACAAACAAGGATTTACAGTTTAAAAAAACAAACAGATGATAAATAATTATTTTCTTAAAAAATACAAATTTTGTAGAAATAGCAATGTTATTTCAAGAAGTGAAGAAAGAAAAACAAGTTTTTTATACACAAATATTAAATGAAAAAAATTTAAAAAATTTAAAGTGTCCTCTTCTTGAGAGAGTTGTTTTTGACCAAAAATTAATGTATGAAATTTTGGCAATGAAAGTTTTAATTTATTAAATATTTTCATTATATTATACATCAAATTTCTCGCATCAGTGATGGATTCACACTTTAGATCACAACTAACGTAATTTAAAAAAATACAAAAATATCTTGCTATCTATTGAGAAAAAATGTATTTAAAAAGTACTTTAAGAAAAATTATAAAATTCAGCAAACCATTTCATATAAACATAAATTTCTATGAATATCATAAAATGTGCCGGTGCAAATTTTGCCAAAATTGTCTTTCTATTGAGACTAAGGCAATTGTTTCTATGTGTTTTAATTCATAAATAATAACATACTTATTCGGCAAAGAATTTTTCTTCCAACTATTACTCGAAAATCTCTGCTGTAATCTTACATAATCAAGATTTACTGATATTTCGAAAAATCCTGATTTTAAAATAGACAAGGAAGCCTTTTGGGCAAACAAAAATTTTTAAGGCATTTTTAATCTGATTTCTTTAAAGTAAGCTATTATATTTAACAAAACTATAATGCAGACCCACAGCAACAAACTTTTTATACATTTATATTATTTTGTAAAAATTAAATCATTGTTACGTAATACGCTACAAGCATATACTACCACAACGAATAATTCAAAAATTAATTTGCAAAATAAAATCCGTACAAAGCTCAAGGTTCATTTTAAGGTTGAAGAGGATTGTAACGTAATAGTATTGCAAAATAATAGTAAAAAAATGTGAACACAATGAACATGATACAACGAATAAAGCCATACTAAATTTTGGTATTGTATAAATTCACCTGAATGAACTGATCAAAATATAAAACATACAAACATCATTGAAATTTCAAGTGTATATGTTAAATTTGTAACAGTGTCTTTTGAATTTGAGAAAAAAACTAATAATTAAAGCTTTCTATCATTTAATAACACAAGAAAATTCTATGTAAATATGTAAATTATACAGTCCTTATGTTACATATTATATATATATATATATATATATATATATATATATATATATATATATATATATATGCATACTTAAAGGATTAGTTAAACATGCTTTTAAGTTTTGTCGAAAACTCCATCTGGTGTTTATAAAACTCACATCTGGTTCTTCGAATGCAAGACTTATAAATGCGTCATGAACAAAGAAACTTTTTGTATGAACAAGATACATCTAAAGTAAAAAAAAGCAATGTTTATCATAAAAACTTGTAATATGTAGAACCATTCCAGTTTTATCTTCTAGCTTATGCATTGTATAATCATAAAAGTGACAAACCTTTTAAATATTTTTGTTAGTAATATCAATGATTCAGTTACAGCAAAAATTAAAGTGCTACAGTTTGAAATTTAGAATAAGCGAAATTCGTAATTATGTTCACCATAATTTATATTATTGTAGAATTTTCTAAAAACTCCAAGCTTCAAAATATTGCATTGAAATGCTTTATTTAGAGTTTCTCATCTGAGAAATTCATTACAGATTAAATGCTAATTCATACATTGCGTTGCGCTTAAGGGAAAATATTGAAGAATGTGATGGTTTAGGAAAACTTCTTGTGGAATTAGTATGTGGAGATTTCTTAAATTAGTTCCTTTTAATATTAATCTAAGGATAAGAAAATGTTTTCAGCTTCTCGAAATATATGAAATGAAAAAAAGATTTTTTGATTATTTAATTGTAATATATCAGGTGTAAAAAGTAGTTCAATATATATGTGAAAAAACAAATACATTAATACAGTTTAATTTTTTTTATCAAAATTAAGTCACAAATCTATAAATATTCGGTAGTTTTACATTTTGCCAAGTATGCTTTTTTTAAATAATTATTAAAAGTTGTATATCATTTGAGTAAAAAAAGAGATTTTTTATGTTAAGCAAAAATATAATATACATTTGTCATAAAATTTGTTCCATGAGGAATTGCTCTGTAATCTTACAGAAAGATACAAAGAAATAAGTATAAGATAAATAATACGATGTAATAATTGTTAATAAAATACAATATGCAAATAAATACAAGGTAGTAAATACATTTTGTTATGCAATATATTCTGATCACATTTATTGCCAAAACAGACAAAGATTAATGGGATTTTCTTGATTCCCCAAGATGAAACTTAGGTAACGCCCATGTTGTTAATATGGAATTACTTTAGCGATCATTTGTCGTCTTAAATAAACATTATGTTGCAAAATATATGTGTAGTACGATGAATAAAGATAAATTCCTTTATTTGCTATATGTAATATTTTAGAGCAAAATTCTGTAGTCCTTACGTTAATAATAAAGTTTCTTAAAAATGTTACAAATTATAAAGTAAAAATTCGCACACATTTTATACTCATAATATTTATATAAAAGATTGTTTAACTCTACAAACTATACAATTTTCTAATAAAAATCCTTTATTTTGGATAATTTTTAAAACAGCAAGAGAGCAATTTCGAAAGTATGTTAATAATATGATTAAAAAAGGAAATATTAAGTGAAAATTTTAAAGTACATTTTGTATTGAAAATTAAGTTTTCAAAGATAAATTATATTCATAACCTTTTTTCTATTCCGATAGAAGATAATGCTTTTCCTTCCCTCAATAAATTCAACTCTGTATATTTGATATATTTGATCAAAAATGATATATAGTGTAATGATATATATAAAACAATTAACAGATGATCTGTGTTCATTATCACTTAAATTTTAAGCTTTTAATATTAACAGTAATTCTTATAACTTTTATCTTCAAGTTACGAACAACCATACGAACATACGAACAGCTACTTTTATCCTTACGAACAGCATTACTTGGGGGAGAAGAGCCCACATTTTTTTTACAACAAGAAAACATTATTCAACTTTCACCTTGACGTACTTTTCATAATAAATAATTTTAATTTTCCATAGTATTAGAATTGCAACATATAAGCTTTTCATATTGAATTATTTGTGCAATTTTCAGACATTTCCAACAGACATTTTTTCAGACATGGGATTCATATCAATTTGAAAATTGAAATTAAAATTAAAATAACATTTGTAAGTTCGATAACTGGAATTATAAATTTTCTAAATATATATTTCTAAAATATAAACCACATTTGTCAAACAAATGTGGTTTCAATCATAAAATTCCTTTTTTAATAAATAGAAAAAACTCGCAATTCAAAAGTAAAATATTTATAATGAAGCATGGATTTTTGGGACAACGCTAAATTCTTAAAAGCAAACATTTCAGGTATACTTTATTCAATATTTTAATAAATTCTAACAGCAAATCTAAATATTTTCATATGAATCATTTTTAAAAACAGTCGCTTTACATTTTAAGTAGACTTGATAAAATTTATAAACTAGGGCTATTTGTCCGGAAATATAATATTTATTATATTTCTGACATTCTAAAATATTTATTTTGATTCTTCTCCAAAAATAAAATAAGATATAATGTATCACACATAGCACATATATATTTTTTGAAATCACATATTAGAAGTTGATAGAAATAATGTGATATGAAAAAAGTAATTTCACGATTTTATAATTTTTTTGTAATGAAAATATTAACTTAAAATCTAGAAAATGTTGACGAAAATTTTGTATTTCTTATTTTTTAGAGTACTTATATCTTCTAATTCAAATTAATTAATAAAAACATTTTGAAATTTAGCAACTATATTTTACTGATAAAATGTATTTCTTATATTATAAGGTCAATCAAATCTATTGCTATTTAAATAAAGTTAATCAATATTGCATTAATTAGTAATATTTTTTTAATGATTTAAATACTTAATTCTTTGTAATAATTTAAAATTATCAATTTATAAAAATGATTTTTAATTTAGTTCTCTTTGTAATATTTTCAATAACTTTTAGATCCGAAATTTAGAAATTCAAATATTTTTAAATAAAAATATTTTTATTTCCTTCTTTACAATAACTATTTCTATTTAAAATGTTATACGTTAATATTATATCGAACAGATAAATTATAGAATTTAATTTATCTTAACTTTAAATTTAAGCTCATTTGAAAAGATAATTAAAAAAAGCATATCTTTACTTCTTCATAAATATTTGATAAATAAATAGGTAAGAGATAGCAATATAAGGCCCTACCTATAACAAAGCGAGTTTTCTCTCTTTGGAGTGCTAAGGGTTCTTCCTTCCCACACACCTGCAGCTGTAGCAACGTGGGTCTGACGAGAAAGTGCGCTGACGAGCGAACTGCCAGTCTAGACAAAGATATTCTAGTCGCCAGGTGAAATCGAAGTCCAAAGAAAAGCTGAAGTAGTTTTAGTGCGAACACGAGCGCCCCCAATCACGAGTTCGTGAAATAAGGGGTGGGCATTAAGAATTTATCCTTTCTAGGAGACAGAAGAGGAAATTTATTAGTCGTATTTCTAAAGTTATAAGGACTACAGAAGGAAGTAAATATATCTTGGCATTAATAAAATGGGATGAAAATTTTATATTCACTCGGGGGAAAAATATGTGGGGATACTTATGGGGGAATTACCGTTTGGCTCTTGCCACCCATTTTCATTTACGGCATATGATGAAGTAGGCAAACATTTACAATTGTTACAGTTTTGAATTTCATGTAATATAATGTTAGGATCCACCTGTGGAATACTTTCTCTCGGGATTTGCGAGAGATATTTTAAATAAATCATTACATTCAATGTCTTTTGATACTTAGGTAATTTTAAAACTTAATCTCTTTGAATAGATAAATCGTTCCTTTAAAAGAAAATACACAATTTTAAATCGGAATTTTTTTAACAAATATTTAATTTTTATTAAAGCATATAATACATTAAAATTTTATGTACATTATATACAAACCTATATGTTAACAAAATGTCCCCATTTTATAATTAATTATCTTCTTTGTGACCCAATTAGATATTCTTCTATTTTATTAAATAAACTATATTTGTCTAGTGTAATACAAATGATCACAAGATTGTTTTCAACACAATATTACTTCAAATATTTTGGATGCTATAAAAAGAAGAGATGCCATGTTACATAACAAAATTATCATGTTTCAACACATCATTCTTAAATTGACTTTAGGATTCCTTTATAGTATATTGATAAAACGTTGTTTGATTATTTTTAATGTAATTAATTGATCATATTCATGTCTTATTCGGTGCTGATAAACATTTAAATTTTACTATATATTTCAATAATAATTTTAATGTTAGAGATGTCATATACACATTATTTATATTTACGATGTATGTAAATTTATTTGTATCATTATCAAAAATATTTCAAAATACATTGAAGACTTATAATTATTAGCGTAAATTGTATTAAAGAATGTAGCTCATAAAATAATTTTAATGTATTATATTAATTTATATAGTTTGTAGTAATTTAAGTATATTCTAACTGCTAAATTATTCATATAAATTATCATCATTTTTAAAACTTCACATCCAAAGTACTTCTTTTCCTAGACTAAGAATATTTTCCATGATCAATAGAAATATATATTGTGACATATCTAACTGCTAACATTAAAAATATGATTTCCTAAAAAACAAATTGAGAGCCATATTATTGGTGTGCATTCTTTTAAATTCCAGATTTATTTAGCTTTGCTATGAAACATTCGATTTCTTATTTGATAAAAAAGGACTCAAAATTTGTCTTTTATGAAAAACAAATATGTCTTAAAATTAAATCACAAAATTGTAAAAGTTAAGAGTTCTCACTAAGCAAATAATCATATTTAAATATCATTGTTATATTTCATTAAAAAAGCATGAAAAAGAAAGAAACCAACTTTACTATCATTAAAATTTTATAGGCAAAAATAGCATTTCTGGATTCACTGAACAAAACTTTTCTTCTTACTTGCTTAAAATAGTTGAAAAATATCTTATTCTTTATGGTTATCAGTAAATGTGCTTCCCAACCTTTCTAATGGTCAGAGTGCCTGACTGCGGATTGAGGTCCTGGGTTGGAATTCCGGTTCGGGTATGAATGTACTTTCTCTCTCTGTCTATCCTGTCATTGTCCTTTCCTTGTATGAATGGGTTGTGAATGGTTACCTACCCTGTAAACGGGTACCTATGGCATGTGTGTACTGAGAAAGTCGGACTCCACACCGAAATATGATTCAGTTGGAAAAGTGGAGCTGCGCACCCCAAATGCATGCCTGGCTCACATACGACAACAACATCAGTAAATGTTTCTGTTTTTATATAATTTTATATATTACCATAATATCACGCAAATAATTTGTCGTGGAAAAAATAACATAAAAATAAATCTGTTTTGCTGAATTCAAATATGTGATTTGTTTTTGTCGTTAAAACTGTTGATTAGATATTATGATATATAGTTATTTACAAATACTGATGCATATTAAAATACTATGTAAAATAATATGAATAAAGCCTATTCAAATTTATAATGATAATACAAGTTAATTTATGTTTTCATACACATATGTGTCCTGAAAAAAGCATAGTAATATAAATAACTTATGAAAAAAGACCTAGGAACTCAAATGATATTAGTAATTTATTAATGCAATTATTAAAGTTTGTACTTAAAATACAAAGGAAAATATTCAAGACCTTTATATTATAATATTATATTATTTTCAATTTACATTAATAAATTTTTTACCTGGAGTAGGTATAAAAATATTTTTATTTATTTGGATAACTGTATTATCATTGTTTTTGTAATATAAAAAACGTTTAATCAAATCAATATAATTTTAAGAAATAGGTCACTTTACAAACCATTAAAAGTTCCTAATATAAATCACACAATTATCTAACACACATCATCATACTTATTTTTAAGATCAATACTCAAAGCAATGTCCTTAATTAAGTAATCCACTTTTTGTCCTATTATGAGAAAACAAAGCTTTCACTTATTATTATTCAACCTCACTTTCTGTTTTATAAATAAACAACTTTTATTAAAAGAATAAATAAAACAAACTTTTGCAAACTTTTAATTAATAGGATATGAAACAAAACATAAATTAAACAATTATATAAAAATGTTTTTTGATCTTGATTTAAATATTTTTATATATGTCTAAAAGTAAATTTCATTCATAGATTTTGAGTAAGTATATGTAGTAGGGCAAGAAGTGTTTAGATACATATCTATGATAAGAATTTTCGATTCATTATATTTGATGTGTCTAAATTCCAATGATTAATTAAGCGCAAATAATTTATCCAATACTTTACATTATTGTTTAGGTAAGGTATTTAATAATGAATGTCTGATATTGTAGAGTAAATTCAAATATCTAATATCCCAAAATGAATATTTACACAATATTTAGATAATATGTGCGTGTTTTCGTCTCAATATATTCGAGAATTCATGTACTGTTTTCCCAGACAGAGCAAACATCTTTTGTAGAAAATTGCATATTGAAACAATTTTCAAATGTTCGTAGTTACGTAATACTTGTATTTAATAATCTTCCAGAAAATATTTAAATATTTATAGATA